>JASVEL010008231.1:0-143970 GCA_032618575.1 Nicotiana noctiflora
ATCGGAATCCGTCAAAAGCAAACATGATTGCCAGCATCTCCTTCTCTATCATTGTGTAGTTGAGCTGAGCACTACTTAACATCCTGCTTGCATAATAAATCGGGTGCATCATCTTGTCTTTTCGCTGCCCCAAGACTGCTCCTATAGCATATTCGCTAGCATCACACATGAGCTCAAATGGTTGCTCCAGTAGGGTGCAATGATGATGGGCTCAGTGGTCAACTTCTTTTTTAGTTCCTCAAATGCCAACCTGCAATCATTATAAAACACAAAGGGGTGATCCTTTTCACGGAGTTTGCATAACGGATTACCGATTTTGGAAAAATCTTCTATGAAACGCCGGTAGAATCCGGCGTGACCAAGGAAACTTCTCACCACCTTAACTGAAGTGGTGGTGGTAACTTTTCGGTCACGTCAACCTTAGCATGGTCAACCTCAATACCTTTTCTAGACACACGATGTCCTAAGACTATTCCCTCACGTACCATAAAATGGCACTTCTCATAGTTTAGGACCATGTTTGTCTCCACACATCTTTTGAGCACTCTACTTAAGTTATGAAGAAAGTCCTCGAATGAATCTCCCACCACGGAGAAATCATCCATAAAGACATCCATAATATCCTCCACCATGTCTGTAAAAATGGCTAACATACACCTTTGAAAAGTCGCAGGTGCATTACACAGCCCAAAGGGCATTTTCCAAAAGGCAAAGATGCCATAAGGACAGGTGAATGATGTTTTCTCCCTATCTTCGGGGGCTATTGAAATCTGATTATACCCCGAATATCCATCTAAGAAACAAAAGTGTGATCTACTAGCCAGCATGTCCAACACTTGATTAATGAAGGGTAGGGGAAAGTGGTCCTTGCAAGTGGCGATATTTCATTTTCGGTAATCCATGCAGATTCGCCACCCTGTTACTGTATGAGTTGAGATCAACTCATTATTGTCGTTTTTCAGAATAGTCATACCTCCCTTTTTTGGGAAACATTGAAGCCCAATTACTATTAGAGATGAGGAAAATATTTCCCGCATCTAACCATTTAATCACCTCTTTCTCTACAACTTCTTTTATATTAGGGTTCAGCCTTCGCTGGTGTTCCCTGGAAGGTCTGTGCCCTTCTTCCAGGAGAATCTTATGCATGTAGAAAGCTGGGATGATACCCTTTATACCTACCATGGTCTAACCAATGGCAGTTTTGTTTTCCTTCAATACCCCCAACAGCTGCTCTACCTGCATATCTAGCAAAACAGGATGAAATAATAACATGTAACGTAAAATCAGGGCCTAGGAATGCATACCTGAGATGATCGAGAAGTGGTTTTAGCTACAGCTTGGGTGGTTCCTTTATTGACGATTGGCTGGGGGAATGAACCTTTTTCCAGCTCGAGGGACTCGAACTGAGGTTCCCTTGACCAAAATCCTCGGTCTTCCAATGCCATTACCCATTTAGCTAATCCCTCTCCATCTATTTCGTCTAAGTTCGTCAAGCATACCTCCAATAGGTCCCCCACGGTCAGGGCCCTATTATCCTCCTGCAGAATTACATCAACAGCTTCCACTAGAGAGCAATTTGCATATTCGCTGGGTCTCATCATTGATTGTTAAACATTGAATATGACTTCTTCATCATTCAATCTCATTTTAAGCTCCCCGGTCTCGCAGTCTATAAGTGCTCTCCCAGTGGCTAAAAATGGTCTCCCCAAAATAAGAGGAATATCTTCATCCACAGACAATCTAGAATCACAAAGTCTGCAGGGAACACGAGCTTCCCTACTTGCACCAGCACATCATCAAGAAAACTAGTAGGCCTTTTTACAGTGCGATCAGCCAGTTGGAGTAACATCGAAGTGGGTCTGGCCATGCCGATGCCCAATTTGGTGTATATGGCCAGTGGCATCAAATTTATGTTGGCCCCCAAATCACATAATGCCTTTGCAAATGCATAACTCCCTATGGTACACGGAATAGTAAAGCTACCCGGATCGGACATCTTTTGGGCTGTCGGTTTTGCCACCACTGCACTGCAGGTATGTGTCAGAGCTACGGTGGATAGATCTTGAAAATCAAACTTCTTTGAAATTAAATCTTTCATCATCTTAGCATAACCGGGCATCTCCCTCAAAGAATCCATCAATGGAATATTCAACTAGATTTTGCGCAGCATTTCCATAAACATTTTGTATTGATGTGTCTTCTTTTACTTGAGCAGTCTTTGAGGAAAGGGTGCAGGGATCATCTGTTGGGCATCACTTGCTGGTTCCTCTTTGCTAGGAGTGTCTGGCACAAGAGGCTCCACCTGCTCTACTACTTGCTTGGTCTCCCTTTCGTTTCTTTTACCCTTCTGACTTTGCTCAACTGCTACGTAAGTGAGTTCTACTGGTTGTTCTTCCTCTAATAACACTGGGGTAGCTGGTGTAGTGTTCTTCCTGGCTTGTGCAATTTCTTTCTCTCAATCTAGATCTCTACCATTTCTTAGACTGACTGCCATCAGCTGATTCGGGTTTTGCTCCTTAGGATTAACATTGGTATTTGCAGGTAAAGTTCCTGGATAGCGGTTGTTCAATGCCATTGACAGCTAACCCAACTGTGTTTTGATATTTTGATAGCTGAATCATGGACTGCCAATTGTTACTGCACTTTGTTATTTGTCCCAATAAGTTGTTGGAGCATACCTCTAATTTCCACCATGTTGTTGTCTTGCTACTGAAGGGGTAGTTGATAAATCAATTGTTGCTGATTTTGTTGTGGATAACCCTGTGGTCTTTGATAGGGTACGGGCACTAATTGATTTTGAGGGTGCATACCCCCAGGCTGCTACATATTAGGCGTGTACTGCTGATTCTGTTGCGGTCTCCACTGTTGTTCTCCTTGTCTATGGCCCCCATAGTTGTTGATATAATTCATATCTTCCCGGACCCCTTGGTTTTCACCTTCTACGCTCTACGAACAAACATATGACTAATTAATACATGGTGTACACAACCCTCCATTCATTGTATTAATAATGTGCACCTGTTTTGTACCCATCTCATCAATTTTCTTTGTCAATAAGCTCATTTGGGTTAAGAGTGTGGCCATGTTTTCTTCGTGTGCATTATTGGGATCCAATGGACAGAATGCAGTATGGGTAACAGTGTTGCACCTCTGGTCATCCACCCCTCATTTTGTGACATCTTGTCTAATAGAACCTTGCACTTGGTGAATGTTTTGCTTAAGAATGCACCTCCACCTGAAGCATCTACATTAGCGTTCAGGTTGTTAGTTAGACCCATGTAAAATTGCTGGCCAAGCATTTGATCAGGAATACCATGGTGAGGACACTTGACAAGCATCCCTTGGAATCTCTCCCAAGTTTCGTGCAATTACTCTATAGCATGCTGCATGTACTGCAATATATCATCAATTTGATATGCATTCTTGTTAGGTGGGTAGAACTTGTTCAAGAACTACTTGACTAATTCCTCACGCGTGGTGATAGAGTTGATCGGGAGTGAATTTAACCAAGTCTGAGCTGCCTCGGTTACTGAGAATAAGAATAGAAGCAGCTTGATAGCTTCAGGGGTCACGTTTGGGTGCCTTTGGGTCATGCAACTTGACAGGAAATTTTTCAAGTGTTGTTGTGGGTCTTTAATGCTTGACCTGGAGAACAATCTTTTATTCTGTAGCAGATGCAGCATGTTGTTGGTGATTTGGAATATCTCCGCTTGAATTGCAGACACAGCTATGGCAGTGGGCAGATTGTCAGTTGTAGGCTGTGCCCAGCCATAAAATGCATCTTCTGGCACAAAAGGTGCCACTCCCCTAACTTCCAAGTTAACTTGTTTATTCATGTTATTTCCGTTGGCGTTATTCACGTCACCTATATCAAATTTGAGTTGATTTGTTGATTGAGTTTGTTGAAGTCCTTTATTGGTATAGTTCAATGTCCTGAATATTTTCTCGGAGTCTGAGAGTCCTTTTATTAGTTCTCCAGTCCTCGAAGAATTTCTAGGCATACACCTACTTTCCACAAGATTTCAACCGTTAGAATTTCAATGTAAAGATGAGTAAGGAGAAAACAGATTGCAATTGGAATCTTTGTGTTTCTTTCAATTGTGATTGATAACACCTTTAATTCTCTGACAACGGTGCCAAAATTTTATCACGCTCAACTGACTCTCACAAAAGACTATGCGGGCGTTGCAAATATGATCTGAGTATTGTAACCTAGAGTCGAACCATAGAGATTTAACCCACCAATTCCCACTCTCAGCTTTACTCAATTCCCACAAGATGTTTCCTCAAACTTTCAGATTCACAATTGTTGATTATCTAACAACTAATACTAAAAATAATAAATACTGAAAAGTAACTACACTTTTTGTGTAAACAATATAAAGAAGGTCTAAGGTATTGATTTCCCCCGTTTGTCTTTTCCTTGTTTGTATATTTCTTATAATTCGGATTTATCTATCTCTAACAATCATGAACCCTCAATTTATCATAATTATTTCTCAAGCAATTATAATAATCTACTAAACGCACTCTCTCAAGTTACGTTAGCTAATTTCACAATATAGTTCACTTAGATTGCACCCGAGATTTTATTATCTCTAATCCAACCCTTAAACCTTCGGTTATGACTCTCGCCTATACTTCGGGAGTGATGTTATTCATACAATCACCTAAATATGCACTCTCTCTCAAGAAGATACACAATAAATATGAATGGATAATTGAGGGCCCTTTAAACTATTCCACAATCAAAATGTATATGAACAATTAGAGATTAAACAACAAAACCTAATTTTATTGATAAAACAACCAAGTAATTCCCAGCGGGTTCCATCACCTTAAAATAAGTATTTAGCTACTCACGATAATGGGTAAATCAATAGCTAAATAATTCATAATTATAAATTGCAATAAATTAAGAAGAATAAAGGAAATGAAGTTTTTGAGATCTCTCACACGTGTTTCTCTAGCCAACAAACTCCAAAATTAAGCCTAAACTAGCTTTGGGCGAGTTTCCTAGATTATATAAAGGGTTTACAAAACTTTCCCCAATTTACACATAGGACCATGAAGTATTTGAATAGCCCTGCATCTCCCGTGGCCGCGGCATCGACCGCGGCGCTTTCTTTAAAGGACCGCAGCGCGGATCGCGGAAAACCGCGACGGTGACCGCGGAAATCCCTGTAATTCTTGCTTCCATCTTTGAATTCTTTTAACTTCTCTTTTGCTCTTGGGTACTTCTCAAGTGGTTGATTTACATACGTTCTTGCTCCAAACGCTTCATTTTATTCTTTGTCTATCTTGCATTCTCTGCGAAACCAAATAGCATCAATTCAAGCATTTAATCGGCAATTTCCATAACAAAAACAACAACAAAGCATAGGTATCTACAACATAAATAACAACTATATAGCCTATTATTAGATTGCTTTTCTTAATTCGGCCTTCGTGGAGGATGTCAGTGCAAAGGTTTCTACAATTGATTCAGTTCTGGATTGAGAGTCTTTTCGAATGCATTTCTTATGGCCGGGCATGTCGCCAAGTGAGGTTGTGGATTTCAGTATTTATTTGGTGTTAGGCACCGTATCGTACAAATCCAGCAGGAATTATTATAGTGGAAGGAGCATTTTTAGGCTTCTTGGTATTGAGTTTGTGGGCAGGCCGATGTGGCTATGTATTTGGCTTGAGTTAGCTTGGTTGGCCCCGAATTGTGTTGATGGGGGATAGGTCGTTTTGATCGTGATTGAGCTCGTTAGTGATCTAGGAAGACCTATGAGATGCTTTTCCTATGCTGTAAGGCATTATAATTTGTTGGGTACGGGCACTTGTGGTGCGATTCTATTGAGGATTAATAGAGAAAGTCGAGCGAGAAGAGTAACTGAGTGTTGCTCGGTAAATAGAGTATTGGTTATGATCTACTAGGTTATGTGCCGTATGTTATTTGTTTCACCGTTGTGTGTGGCTGTTGATTTTGAGCATAGCGACTTGAGGTGCTACAGGTGTAATAGTGTTTGGACAGGATCGCGCATTGTAGCAAGGCTACATGAAGTTATGACCTTTCTAGGTAGATTTAGGTGTTCTATTTCTATGATGTGAGACGGGGTCTCAGCCTTGTATTGTAATGGTACTGATGAGCTTTTGAGGTACAGCTCTTTCGTTTGAGTCATTTGTCATTGTTTTAGTATGTTTAGGTCATTTCTTATTAGTGCGTGCATTGTGCAAGTTGTGTCTTAGGCCTGTGTTGAGGTGTCTTATCACCAGAGTAGTGTGTTGGATTAGAGGTGATTGTGGGAGTCATTAATGAATACAAACAGATTTGATTTCAGCATGTTAGAAGGATAATATCGAGGTTCGGTATTGTGGTAAAAGATAAATGGAAGTGGCTTCATGAATGGTTGATCTGATAAATGGTTGCGATTTATCGCGTGTTTCATTTATCGTTGGCAGTATATGAAAGTGATGGAATAAGACTTTAGCTAAATAAGAGGTTTTCTATCGGTATTACTCTAAATAGAAGTTATCATTTCAAGTGCTTGTATTATGTGGTATATCATATGATTTCACGAAGATTGCAGGTATGGGTCACTACAGCTGGTTCAGACTTATTCTGAGTGTAGATGTGAGGTTCTGGTCTTGTGTATGATTTTGGAAAGTGTAATATGGTTCTATGATTATGGTTAGATGGACTGTGAAATTTTAGCTATATTGTGTTATCGAACCTATGCGAGGTAGGGTGATGTGGGATCACCCCGGGTATATGCTTGGTAAGGTTATTCAGCTATTGGATGGCTTCTAGGACAACTCTGGGTACGCTCGAGGACAAGCGTTGGTTTAAGTTGGGGAGGATGTGACGACCCGACCCATCATCTCATTATTTACAGCTCTATTTCCCCCATTTTATGCTTCTTCATGTTTTGTTATCGGTATGTGGTGCGTTATAGTTGATTTGGATTGGTTTTGATAAGAAATTAGTCACTTAGTTTCTTTAAGGAAAGCTTAAGATGGAAAAGTCAATCGAACATTGACTTATGAGTTATAGGGCTCAGATGTGATTTTCGGTGATTCTGTTAGCTTTGGGGGATGATTTGTGAATTAGGAGTGCGATCGGAATTGATTTTGGAGGTCCGGTGTAGAATTAGGCTCGAATTGGCGAAGTTAGCATTTTGGTGAATTTCGGTTGATAGGTGAGATTTTGATCCAAGGGTCGGAATGGAATTTTGAGAGTTGATATAGCTTCGTTATGTGATATGTGGTATGTGTGCAAAATTTCAGGTCATTCAGACGTCGTTTGGTTGGATTTTTGATCGAATGCGTGTTTGAGAAGTTTTTGGAGAACTTACGCTTAAATCCGATGTGAATTGATGATTTTAGTGTTGGTAGATGTGTTTTAATGATTGGAATAAGTTTGAATGAGGTTTTAGGATGTGTTTGTGCTTTTGGTTGAGGTCCCGGGGGCCTCGAGTGAGTTTCGGATGGTCGATCGGACCAATCTTGGCATTTGGAGTTGCAGATTTTGTTGTCTTGATGTTGCAGGGTATTTTTGCTTCGCGATCGTGGGTGTGGTGTTGCGATCGCGTAGAAACTTTTTAGGAGGAAGGTGAATTACTCTTCGCATTCGCGGAGGGGTAGTTGAGTGTGCATCACGTTCGTGAGGCAGTAGCCGCGAACGCGTATAAGGAATTGAGGTTCAGGTTTCTTTGGTCTTCGCGTTCGAGGAATGTGTGTCGCGTTGGCGTATATATGAGGAATAAAACTTTGCGTTCGCGTGGTGTGGGAAGCGTTCGTGATGTGCATTTTGGCAGATAAAAAATTTTGAGCATCGCGAACGCGGGATATCCCATGCGTTCGCGAAGAAGGAGGGGTCACACCTGGGCAGTGAGTTTATAAACATTTCATCCGTGATTTTGGGTCATTTTTCCTCCATGGTTGATCGTTTGAGAGCTTCTTGATGGAGATTAAAGAGGAATTTAAGGGGAATCGACTGGAGGTAAGATTATTAAGCTTAAAACACAATGATATTGTGAAATTGGTCTAGAAATTCATGAAAATTAAACCTAAAATTGATGAACTGGGGATTGAGTTTTAGATATTTTAAATTGGGATTTGATAGGTTATTTGAGCTCGGATTTGGATGTTCTTGGTATGTATGAACTCGTGGCAAGACGAGGAATGAGATAATATGAGTTTTGTAATTTTTCGAGAAGTGGGCCCGAGGCTCGAGTTTTGCTAGATTCGAGATAATTTCTATTTCTTGATTGTTTTCAATTGGGTATTGTTTTCTTAGCATATTGTGATGTGTTCGCTCTGATTTTGGTTAGATATGACGCGTTTGGAGGCCGATTTGAGGGGCAAAGGTGTCGCGAGCTAGAGATTTTGCCTGTTCGAGGTGAGTAATACTTGTAAATGATATCTTGAGTGTTGGAAACCCCGGATTTGCACATCATAGTATTGTACTGAGGTGACTTGCACTCCGGATATGAGCATGGGGTAGTTCACCGTTGGGAATTGTGACTTGGTCCGTCTCGGTTGTTGATTTTACCGCGAATTTGACTTAAACTACTTGTTATCATCATAATTTGGGTTGATTGCCATGTTTGGGCTTCGTGCCAACTATGTGAATCCTTCAGGGATTTATATCGCTATTTTTGCACTATTTTGCATACTATTTGATCTCGGTCCGGGGTTTTAATACTGATTTGCAAACTCAACCATTTTTCTAAGATTTGAAAATTTAAACAACATTTTATTGACGTTCTGAGCTGAGAACTGTTATTTTATAATTGCCCAAGAGGCTTATGTGCATTTCTAGACTGAGCATGGATCGGGCTGCGCGTCGCAGCAGTGTTATAGTAATTTTTAGATATATGGTTGGCTCGGGCTGCATGCCGTAGCATTACTGTATTGATATTGAGGCCGAGTGTCAGGTTGATGCCATGAGATCGCTTGATTATCGCACTTGGGTTGTAGGATCACCTCCGGAGTCTGTACACACCTCTAGTGAGCGCCATCAACGTAAAACATATGGTTGGCTCGGACTGTATGCCGCAGTGGGTACCTGAGTGTACCGGTCATATGCATTGCATTGCACTCATGCATTGGTTTCTGTTTGTATTTACATGTCATGACATTTCGGCACTCGCTTTTCATTGGCTTCCATGCTACTTCTTGCACTGCTTACCTAATACCCAGGTGTTATTTGTTAAATGGAGTGATGTGCCCGAGGGGCTGATTTATATGCTGATTTGCACTATCTGTTTCGCATTCATTTGCTTAACTGTTGGAAAAGGATATTTTCGAATGAGGTTTTAAATTGAGCCCAGATGCTTCTAAGTTTACACGGTTTCACTATTTTCTCAAAGGGGGTTATAATGTATTATATAGCATGATGACTCGCTTTATGTGGTTTCTTGCTTCTCAATTATTATTTACCTTTATTACTCATTAAGTTGGAGTACTCACTTTACTCCCCGCACCTCGCGTGCAGTTGCAGGTACTTGTTACCCGATAGCGGGTTGAGTTGATTGAGGATTTTCTTATCATAGCTGAGCAAGGTGACCGCTGGCGTTTGCGGCACCGGACTTCATCTTTGATTCTAAATTTTACTTTGTACATTATTGGCCATGTAGTTGTGTTCAGCCTTCTTTAGATGCCCGTAACTTATGACACCACAGTTGGGCTGTGTTGGCTGTAAATATCATTACTTAGTGTCATTAAGTCGTATTTTATCTATTCATTTATGTTTAAATTATTTTGGGTTAGTTAGCTGGCCTTGTCTTCACAAGAGGCGCCATCACAACTAGTGCAGATTTTGGGTCCTAACACCAACTCTTAAAAGCAAAAAAAAAAAAATGAGAAAGAAACGGAAAGGTAAGAACACTATTAACCTTAACAAACAATTGAGTTTTGCATTATTTCTGTAAAACCCAGCAAAAAACATAGGCCATAAACACATCCAGGTAAGTATAAGGATCACCTGTTCTTATTTCAGATTCATTCTAAATGAATGATATTCAATACAAATTAGTTCATGATAAAACACTTGTATTATTTGACTAGCACAGTCAAATACATCAAAAAGTTAGATCGTTCTTAAATTTATAAAGAGAAGATTATAATAAAAAGAATAAGGATTTCCTTCCTTATAGTAGAAGGAACAATAGATGAAAAGAATAATATTAAAAGAAAAGGATTCGAAGCATGAGCGTGAGGAGGAAGGAAATTCTGCTGGGAAATGGGGAAGGGGTGACTTTGGCTCACATTGAATGGTGTTTGAGGTAATCGGTAAGAAATTAGGAGAAATTCGGCAAGGAGAAAGTAATAGGCAATAGCTTCAGAAATAAAAGAAAGAAAGAGATTAGTAGGGCAGACTAGGACTTGGTAAACGTTACTGAATGTGGGGCCCAAATTCTACTTAGCGAAAGATGATAGGATATTCATACAACGGTTAAGGTTTTGATTTGTCCTTCTACTATCATAAATAAGCCTTATTTATCCTCCGTTTATATTTTCTATCAAAAATATCCCTACCGTTATATTTTAGGGTCATATTTATCCTTACACGTTAAAAACTACATCATTTCTTTTAAAATCCGGCAAAGGGCCAAATATACCCTTCTACTTCAAATATTGTTTACTTGTACCCTTCATTATACTATTAAATTTTTAAAGAATTTTCTTTTTGTAAAACTTAAAAAAATTGCTTAAACATACTCGATGACTAGAAGACGGCTATCAATCGCGACACAACTTCACTATAACAAATTTGATTATCAATGATGAATTATTTTGTCACCTATGATTCACTTTTCGTCGCCAAAGATTTTTTGAGACGTAATTTGTCAATCTTTCATCTCTAAAACACCGTCACTAATAACATATAAAGACAACTTTGTGTTTTATCGCCAAATAATAAAGTATTAAGTATGAAATTCTTTTTCGTCCCCAAATACGTATTTATGACAAATTTATTTGTCATAAAATAAACCAAGAAATCGTACTTAATAATATGGTTTCGTCACTAAAAGGTGCATTAATGTCGATGAAACTACCTCGTCTCTAAAAATTTAGTTTAATTAGTGACGACAGCAAATGTCTCTTAAGCTATGTGTGTTTCGTAGTTAAAAAATCGTAATTTTGTCACTAAAGACCACCTTTTATCTACAAAAAAGTATTTCGTCACTAAATATATAATTATTTTTTTGTAGTTAAAACTATCCGAAATTGTAAGACCCTAATGGGCAACCTCAACACAACCAGATATATTCTATAAATTGTAAGACCTCAACACGCATGACAAACTGTAAGACCTCAATAGGCATGATAAAATTGTAAGACCTCAACGGGCATAAAAATTCCGGTATTTGGGCCATCCGTCGCATTTGTAAGAATCCCTAAAGGGCATACCCTCGACCCCTATTTTCATTTTTTCCAGCTTTTTTTAATTTTAAAATTTTTATAGTGAAGTTGTGTCGCGATTGATAGCCTTCTTCTAGTCATCGAGTATGTTTACGTAATTTTTTTAAGTTTTACAAAAAGAAAATTCTTTAAAAAATTTAATAGTATAATGAAGGGTACAAGTAAACACTATTTGAAAGCAAAAGGGTATATTTGGCCCTTTGCCGGATTTTAAAGAAATGATGTAGTTTTTAACGTGTAAGGATAAATATGACCCTAAAATATAATGGTTGGGATATTTTTGATAGAAAATGTAAACGGAGGATAAATAAAGCCTATTTATAATAGTAGAAGGGCAAATCTGACCCTAAACCGTTCATACAATGTATATCGGTCATGTAATAACTGTATCTCATACACAATAAAACATCCCGGAGAATTGTTACTGTGTGTGACAGATGCCACATCATACTTGAATGAGGTTATTTACCGTTTGACACATGGATCTGTGGGCCCTACTGTCAATTATCACTTTTCCGTTATCTTTCACCAACTCTCACTCTCCGAGATGTTTTATTGTTTATGAAATATAATTATTACATGGCCGATATAAATTATACTCCCTCCGTTTCTATTTATGTGAACCTATTTCCTTTTTAGTCCGTGCCAAAAAGAATGACGTCTTTCCTTATTTAGAAATAATTTACCTTTATGCAATGATTTATAGCCACACAAAATAAAGGTGCCTCATTTTACACCACAAGATCAAAAGTCTTCTTTCTTTTCTTAAACTTCATGCCCAGTCAAATGGGTTCACATAAATTGAAACGGAGGGAGTATGAATATCCTTCATCTTCCGCCAAGTGGACTTTGGGTCCTGCATTCAGTAAGGATTACCAAGTCCTAGGATGTGGTTGGTATGATCTTTTCAATTTTTCCATGTTTGGTTGGCTTAAATGTTTTGGAAAATATTTTTCTTATCAATTTATTTTTTTTTCAATTGGCGGAAAATATTTTCCTTATCAAAAGAAGGGAAAACATTTTTCAAAACTCCTTCTCAACATTTATCACCCTCACCAATCCATCACACCCCCTCCCCAAAAAAAGTTTTTTTTTTATTTTTTTTTTAATTTCAGTTTTTCCATCCACCCTACTACCCCTCCACCACCACCCACCGAAAAAAAAAATTTTACCTTAAATTTTTTTTTGGTTGCAATTTCAAATTTCTGTTTTTTTCTTTTTCTGCACCACGCAGCCCCCACCCCTACACCTACCCCCTTCCCCCGAAAAAATGTATTTTTTTTACCTTAATTTTTTTTTTTTTTTGCAATTTCAAGTTTCTGCTTTTTTATTTTTCTACACCACCCAACCCCCACCCTACCCCCTACCCCCTCCCCAAAAATCATTTTTTTACCTCAATCTCTTTTGTGATCGTGCAGTTTTATAGATTCTAAATCGTTAAATCATGTTTGCCATGGATTAACAATGAAAATTACCCTTTGCTCGTAAAAACTTTATCAGCACACTTTTTTACAAACTTGCAAACATGATTTCATTCTCTTTTACCTAACTTCAAATAGTAGAAATAGTGAACATAATCATTATAAGATATGAGACAAGCCAAACTTGGAAGTCACAATTAAGTACTCGTTCCCCGTTACTGAAAAATCATGGTTTATTTGAGCAATATGGAAAATTATAAAGTTTTTAATTTTATTATTTTTCGATTTAAAGACTCAAAATTTTACAAGTTCCAAAATTATGAGTTTGGAAGTTTACGGGTCTAAAAATTATAAAGTTTACGGGTTCGAAAATATGCGGTTTTTGCGTTAAAAAGTAAAGCATTACCACTAGTTCCTTTAGATTGTGTCAATTTTTAGAGACTTAGGGAAGGGGTGGGGGAGGGGTGGGGGTGGGAGGAGAGGTGTGAGGAGAGTTGCATAAAAAATATTTTTCTAAAAAAAACTATTTTCTACTCTTTAACCAAACAATAGAAAATATTTTCCGAAAAATATTTTCCACTTACCAACCAAACAAGAGAAAATAAGTGATAAAACCACTCATTTTCCATGAAAACATTTTCTAGAAAAACATTTTCCATGGAAAACATTTTCCTTCACACACCCTAGTCTTCCCAACTAATTTTTTTTTGGTAATTAAGATGGATTTATATTAAAACAAACTAAAGCATACAGAGAGTTCCATACCCCTTTTGTACTTTCTGGGGTGAGCCGTTAGTATTACTAGCTATATATTTCATAGAGTTTTTAGCTAAGTTATTATTTCAACCTTCAAAAATAGAACTACCGCTGTTTTAACTGATCGTGCAAAACACACTGCGGGGTTGTAGAATAAAGTGTGCTGTATTACTCCAAGCTTGTCCTTATTCCATATTTTAGTAGAAAAAGTTGGTGGCTGGTTCACGTCCAAGCAACGGTCGTAGTCAATATATTCCAGTCAATTAAGTCCAGAGTCGATCCCACAGGGAATTAACCTACAAACTGCAACTTTCACAACCCAAGAACACTTCTGAAAGTAGCTTCCCAAAATTTGAATATATTTTTGTGTAGGTTTTCTAACAACTAACTTTTGCAAGAATTAAAGACTTGAATAAAAGAATTGAATGTTGGGTAAAGAATATAGAGAAAGACTAAGGTATTGATTTCCCCTATTGATGGAATCCCTTCTGTTTATGCTCATACAAATTGTCAATATTATTCTATCAATCATGAATGCTATTTTTACCGTAATTCTCTCCCGAGCAACAACAATAATTTACTAGTGCACTCTCCCGAGCTACCCTAGCTAGCTTTAATTTGAATAGTTCACTTTAGATTGCACCCAAGGTTTCGTTATTCCTAATCCCACCTTTACGCCTAAAATTATAGATTCCTCCAATAACCTAGGTGTGGTGCTGTTCAACAATATACCTAAATATGCACTCCTTTCCAAGTTATGCACACTAAATAGGCACAACTAATTTGGGATCCTACCAATTAACTACAATAAGAACGAAGTTGAACAAATAGAAATCTAGCTAACAATTTGTAATCACATAAACTAGAAGTTCATCATTCAATAGGTTCCATCAAAACCTTAAATAAAGAATTAGCTACTCATAATCAAGGAAACAAGAATAATAATTGAATTCATAATCAAAGATTCAATATAAAAGAAAGAAATAAGTTGAGAGAGTTCTCTCTTACTAATTATCTTGCAAAAGTAGTGAATAATACAATGCTTTCCTCTCTTGGGCGAATTCTATACTTATATAGAGGGTTTAGGTTACAAAAATTGAGTTTTTACAAGTTTGGCCTTCAGAAATTCGGCGGCGTCCGCGGTCGCAGATGGACCGCGAGAAATCAAGTCCACTGAAGTTTGAGATGTTCCGCGAGCCTCTTTTTCCGCGGTTCGTCCGCAGTCGCGGATGGACCGTGGATGAACAGTATCTCGGGTTCTTCATCCTATTGTTTAATGCCAACTTCACTCTTGCTCTACACTTGGCCTTTTTACCATCTTATGACTACAAAATGGCTCTTTTAGTCTCCAATGGCTCATGTGTACCTATAACACACCAAAAAATACTAATAAAAGCATTTTGTCATCATAAACAATATCAATTCAACAATAAAGTGTGGTTATTTAGGGCATAATTATAGTCAAATTCACCTATTATCAATACCCCACACTTAAACCTTTGCTCATCCTCGAGCAATCTTATTCACACTTTAGGCCAATTTTATTAATGTCTCCCTCAAAATATGTCACAAAAGCTATCTTTCATGATTAACCTAAGATATGCACAATCCTAACCTAACCGTAAACTCACATGCCAGCACATCATTGCTTACTCTAGTTATTATCACAAACTTGCAAATTTACCTTTTCCTTCTTGAGTTACATGCTCTCACACAATTTATTGAGAGAAGTTCCCACACATAAATAATTTAGAACATGGAACTTGTAGATATAGGAAAAATTCACTCACTCTCAACAAAGAACATTCATATGCATACAGAGACACCATAGGCTTGCCCCTAGTGTAATACTCCACTAATCGAGTTATTCAATCATAGATCAAGAGGTCTTTAAGGGTTGTAATATTGGCTACGGGACAAGTAGGATACTTTTGGTTATAGTGACTAACCTCCCTAAGAACGTTTCTTTCTTTTTTACAACTTCCCTTTTAGTTTTCTTCCTTATGTCTCCCCTAAACATTCCTTCACTTTTATTTGCTTTTAATCCCCAATTTTCTTTTGTTGGTGTAACTGACCTTTCTACTTTACATATATACATTGATATATCTGTTTTTTTATCATTGCTTTGCAACGTATTTACATTATTTTGCCAGTTCACCATTTTCTATCATTCATTCTTGATTTCCCCTTTTTCAACTTCTCTTCACCCCACACTTAGACTTTTGCATATTCATTACAACACAAGTGCTTCTAGGAGGTAAAGTAGAACAATATAAGATTTCGATATTTTTTTTTCATGAACATTCAAGGGTTATCAAAGAATAGGCTTTAAGCTCAAAGGGGTTAACTAAAATATTATGTACATGTGAATTCATGTCTTATTGATTTATGGGGTTACATAAAGAAATGCCTCTATCATCTCTAAAACCAAACAACTTCTATTTCGCTTTGCAAACACACATGACAAGTTCTAGGTATCATGTAAAACATATAATGTAAGTAAAATCACACACACACATAGCATGCAACTCATTTAGAATCCAGTTCATCTACAAAGTCCTATCAATGTTCAAGCAAGTTGTATTGTGCAATTTAAGGCATATCCTAGAATCTACAGTCAAGCTTAGATAATACATTCTCAAGTTTAATTAAGTTTTTGCTAATGTGCATACTTGGGGTTACATGTTAACCTTTGCCCTCTAATCCGAAAAAGAAAAATCTACCTAACCTGGTTCAATAAAAACCCTTGGAAAAGAACCGTGGTCAAAAGAAAAACCAAGGGGGAGGTGATACACTACCTAGAAAAAGAAAATAAAAGAAAGAAAAATTCTTACATGGACTACTTCCCTCAAGAGTATTTGTACAAATAGTCCGTCATCAGGAAGAGCCCTCTACTAATATTTTTGGATTTTTTTCAAACTTTTGATTTTTTTGTGTTTTTATTCCGACTTAGACCCTTAAGAAACCCATCGCCAAGTGTCCATCATCGGGCCAAGCCAGTTAATATGATTTACAACTACAGCTACTATGTACAATATATACAAGATAAATTTCCCACCCCACACTTAAAATCACGTCATGTCCTCATGGCATAATAATACAGGTATAGCTCAGAACGGTGGGAAAAACTTACCTGTGACTCACTAAGAGTCGGAGACGGTGGCGGGGTCGAAATTACATGCTCGACCCAGTGCTCGAAACCATGCCATGAACCTGTTTTCCATACGAGCTTGTCTTTGTGACATCACGTCCATGTTGTGAGCGCGTGATTTTTGCACCGGGCAAACCGTTCCAAAAGTAAAATAAATATGTTTTTGAGTGCAATTACATGCTTTGTTTGAAATTAGCTACACTTTGTGTTTTTGAATAATTAGAAATTAGAAAAAATCAAAAAAAATAGGCTAGGTTATTAATTTGTTTAATTTGATTAGTTTTAAGAAGGAAATTAGCAAAAAATAGTGTTAAGTAGCGGAAATTAGGAAAAATAGTAGAAAATTGCCAAAAAATAATAAATAATTAGAGTAAGTAGGAAATTAGGTTTTTATAATATTCCATAAAAAGAAAAAAAAATATAAAATAAAATACATAAAAAATAATAATATCAGAAAATGCAAAAAATATGCTGTGTAATAAATGTGGGCCAAAATAATTGAAATTAGTGGCCCAGTCTGCTAAGCCCAAGATTTTGGCCCATCTGATCCCAAAGGAGATGCAATCTCAGCCGTCCGTCATGTTTAATCCAATGGCTGAGATAAAAGGACGGATTAATTAGTTAATTAAGTATGAGAGATTGAATCTCAACCATCCGTTTGAAATGATCCGACGGAAGAAACCTTTGGTCTCCTTAACAATGATACGACGTCGTTTTAGTAACGCTAACGACAGCCGTTGATCTCCATCTATTGGACGGCCTGGATTACATGTGACACATCGCCTATATAAGGCTTATGTCTGAACAGCCGGCCATTTTTTTTCAATCTCTTAACCCGGCCGCCCCAAGCCCCTCTCTTCTCTTCTCTTCATCTCTTCTTCAACCTAAGGAAACCCTAGCTGGCCAATGGCGGCCACCACCCTCCACGGTGGTCGCCGGCCCCTCTAACCCCTCATCTCTTATTTTTCTTCTTTTTTTCCTTCTTCTCCATCAAAACTCCAAGAACAGACCCCTTGCTTTTGAAACTCTGGTCACCGGAACTCCACTGGTGACCACTCAAACAACAAGAACCTTTCCCAAACCAACGCCATTCGATCCGTCTTTACCTGATCTATCTAACCATACCACCCATGACCCTCAAATCTCTCCGGAGCTTCTCGAATATCCCAAAAAGGGTCGCCGAAAACCTAACTCCGGCGACTCCAAAACTCCAACCTTCAAAGACTTTACCTTTTACCCTTCCCAAACACCCCTCCTCAAGCCAGAACTTAAAGACTTCACCTTGAAGTCTGAAAGAAAGAGTCAGAAAATAAATCGAAAAAAAAGAGAATAAAGAAAAAGAAACAAGGAAGGGAGTCTGAAAGAGTTTAAGAGGGAGTAAAAAAAAAGAGTGAAGAAAGGAAGCTTAGGGGACCGGCCCTGCAAGCTAAGTGCCCTCACCCGTATTTTGTATTTTTAGCTTCTTTGCTTTGTTTGCATGTTTGTTGTTCCTTGCTTCTGTCTGTTTTGTTATCTTTGAAATCTTAATCCTGTGGTATGTATGTTAGTATTAGGGTTTCTTAATTTGTTCATCTTTCGTTTCTCTTTCTGTTTTATTTCGATTATGTGTAGTTTACTTAGCTTTAAAAGATATATCTCTTCTTCTTTATCTTTTTGGTTAGTGGTTTCTGAGGTTCAAAAGCATGACTCTGATTCTTCACATGTTTAGCTGTTTAGACAATTGCTATAGCTATCTCGCTTGTTTGCTTCTCTGTATGGATTCATGTTCTGATATCCTTTCTTTTGTCTCTATTTTTGTCCCCTGTTAGTATTAGGCCTTTCAATCTTGTTGGTCTTCGACATCTCCTTTGCATGTTTAAGTTTTGACTCTAGTCTTCTTTGCTAGTTTTTAGTAGTTTGAATGATTCTTCTCTCATGTTTCTTCGCATGATTAGTTATAAGGTTCTTATCTTTTGTTTCTTCTTTTGTTTCACATCTTTTGTCTGTGTCTCTGATGTTTAGTCATAAAGTTTCTTAACCTGTTCTTTTGAGCCTGTTAGTGATAGGATTTTGTTTGTTATTGGTCTTGTTTTGATCTCATGGTTCTTTGCATAAAGTTCAGAGATTTCATCTTTTCCTTGTCATTATAACTGTTAATTTCTGATTCACTGCAAAAGCATGACCGTTGCTCTTTGTCTTTTGTTTAAAGTCATTGATAATAAGCTCAAGTTACTTTGACCACTCTTGTTGCTTTGGCCTTAATGATATATGATAGAACCAGGCTTCCTTTTCATCTTATTTATCTTCATGGTTTCTTTTGTTTTGCTTGTTTCAAACCATGTTCTGTTTCTGTTGAGTCAAAAGAGTTACCTTGAATTCCCTTTCCTTCTTCATCTTGTAAATATTGCAGTCTTTGATCCGTTTAGCTGTTATAGTCTAGCTTTCTCCTATTGTCATGCATGCTTAGTTCTAATATTAGCTTAACTTTATTCTCTTAAGTATCCTGATTGGTCTTTCTTGTTTCTTTTTCACTGTTTCTCCATGTTCTTCTGCTATTCATCTTCATCTTATCTGTCATGCACTTGTATTAGATTTAGGTTGGTATTTGGGAAAAAGTTTTAGATTAGTAGGTCTGGTTGATTACCATTCTTTTGTTATTCTGTTAGACCTATTGTTCTCATGTTTGATATAAGCCATATTTCATTTCCTGTTGACTGTTATGAAATTTAGTCCTTACTATGTCTAAGTTCATGAACTCTAAATGTGCTCTGTGTCATTCAGTGAATCTTTTAACATAAAATGATTGTGACTAAGCCTGATTGATGTTAATTGACATTTTGCTACATGAATTTGAGTTATGTGAGTTGATTAGTTGAGATTCAACATCATCAAACCCCTTTTCTGAGTTTTAATTGATTGATGAACAATATTTGGCTTCATGTGGTTATGTGTACAATTGTATGTTAAAATGGCTAAGTTTGCAATAATTTTATGTTAGTATGAACACTGTTAATACCTATCATGCTTAGGTGAATTGGTTATAGCTGTTAGTGTTAGGTTTCATAGAGTGGCTAGTTTTGAAATAGGCTAAAACTGAAAATCACAAAAATAGGCTACAAATTAAATAAGTGACCAAGAGTGGTTAATTTTGCAATTGACCTACTCTGCTAGGTCCCTCACACACTGGCCAACACTTAAAGATGGCTAGTTGTGTAATAATTAACTAAGTCTGCAAATGCAGACTTGCCTAGGCTCTGTTTGAGCCCTGAACCTAAGGTGGCTAGGTCTGCAAAGACCTTAGCCCAGCCTATGTTCAGCAATTGGGCTTCAATTGCCCAGGCTAAGTCTCAACTTGAGACTGGCCACTAGTTTAACAGTCTGAATGCTTTAATTAAGCAGGCTAGTCCTGCAAATTAGTTTAATTGACCTAAAATGAACAAAATAGGTTATTAGGTAATAATTGACCTAAGAGTGGTCAATTTTGCAAAGGTTGACCAACTCTATAAAGTCCTAACATACCAGTCTACCTCAAAGGGGGCTGGTTGTGCAGAACTGGCTAAGTCTGCAAATGCAGACTTGCCCAGGCTCTTTTTGAGCCCTGAACATTAAAGTGACCAGGCCTGCAAAGGCTTTGGGCCCAACTATGTTCAGTAATTGGGTTTAATTATCCAAGCCAAGTCTCAACATGAGACTGGCTAAGCTTTAAATAGGTTAATTTTAATAATAAGGCAGACTAGTCCTGCAATTAGCATAAAATTGAAATAAGAGGTCTTAATTAGCTGAAATTGGATTAAAAGAGGCTAAAATTGAAATAGTTCCCTAAAGTAGAATTGACCAGCCCTTAAATACCAATGCAAGGGCTGGCCATTAGTTAAATAAGTCCCCAAAATGCTGAAACCTGACCTAGGTAGGTCGGGTAAATCAGCAGTGTCCTTAGGGGCATAATTGGAAACCAAATAGGTAAAATAGTGAATAGTTTGAAACATAAGAGGGTAAGGGAGTCATTTGTACCCCTGATTTCTGCAAATTTGGAGAGATTTAAGGGTATAATGGTCTCCCTAAAAAGAAAAATCAGTAAAAATCCCTAACCCCTAAGGTTACTTTGGTAAAAAAACCCACAAAAGGAATCTTTGGTAAAAAAACCCACAAAAGGAATCTTTGGAACCTTCCAGCACATGCTGGAAGGGTTTCTGTTAACAGAATTTGGTCTAAATGTAAACTTGATACTTTTAAGAGGAGGAGAAGTGGGATTTAATCCCATACTTTCTCCCCAAGTCTTCAGCCCCTCCACTCCTATATATACTCCAAAAAAGAGTGAAATAGGGGCTGGCTTTTGATAAGAAAAGTGCAGAGGAAAAAATACTATTATAGCAGTAGTGTTTCTAGGATTTTTTGGAGTGAGAACTTGTTGATTTCTTCTGATTTCTGGGTTCTTTACTCGAAATTGGTCTGGATTTCTACTTGCTTTTGCTGTGGGATTTCTGTTTGCTGTGGTTTCTATTTCGTGGATCTTCAATCAATTACTGTTGCATTGCTGGTCGAGTCTTGCTGTGCTTATTGCTTACCCCCTTAGAACTCATCGGCTTCCTTTTGTTGATCCAGGTACAATTTTTGTTCGAATGAAGCTGTAATGATGATCCTGATGAAATAGCATGAAGATTCTGCTTAATTTACCTGTCATTTTGTATTATTGCTTTAGTAGCTTAGATCTGTAGCTTTAGTGGTAGTGTAGAATGTAGTCATAGAAGAAACAGACCTGATTGTAATAGTATAATAGTAGGTAGTGTAGTGTAGCTAAGTATATCTCGCCTAGTTTAATTAGGTAAACCTTAAAATACAAGTAAATTAATCACAATTTCAAATCGCTAGTTACTCATTCACAGTAGTTTCATAAAACACGTACACATAGCTAATCGGATATATGAATCAGCAAGTTCAAAAGAGAAAGACAGTTAGAATAAGCAATAATTCATTTGAGACTGGGTTTGTGATACTGGATAAGTTCAAATCGTAGTAAAACTAGTAATGTAATTATGCGTTTGTAGTTAATCACTTAGTATTAGATAATCTACAGTTAATTAGCTACATTGCTCTTCAAGTTTCTTATATGATCGAACCGTCTTCTCAGAATTGGTATTAAGCCCTTTAACCAGTAATTAAATGTACTAGTATGAATTCTTAGCTGTAAACTGATAGTGGTGATAGCTTGTTGAGAATATACAAAAGACAATTGACTTAGAATTACTATCTTATGTACTGACTTCTTTGGTGATAAATAAAATGCTTATTGATTTCTTATTGTTCCCAGATGTGTATTTTCATTCATGTACTCGCAATGTTGTTCTATTTTGGTTTGGGCTCGATACCTAGCGTGGGCCTGAACTATGGTGTATAGCCAATTGGCTGATAAACAGAAGTTCAATAGCAGCCTGGGCCTCGGAGGCATGGGCGGGTCGAATGCAAGTCTGATTAAGTGAACGAAATTCCAGGCCCAATAACAATAGAAATCTGACAGGCCTGGAACGCTTAGTACTAGAAATCGATTAAGGAAAAAACATAATTAGAAAAACGTAGTATACACTTCTTAGGATTGAACTTTTAAAATTAAATTGGGACGAGCCTCGCCCAACATTAAATAAGCGGGCCCCCCATTTAGTAATAAGATAATAAAGTAGACTTGGGAAAGCTAATAGCGAATTCCATAGCTTATCCCAAAAGATTTAAAAGCCGATAGACGTTATTTAGGGCACGATTTAACGTACTTTCCTATGAACGAGTGTGCACTTGGTGCGACTCAAATCCAAGTCCCGGCAAAGCTGAAATACACCGAAAGTCACTGGCGTACTAGTTGCGGTGTGACTCGAGGTGTGTTTTCGCGATGTCGCAAATTCCGTAAAAATACTTAAATAAGAGCACTATATGTTGTTAAAATCTATGTTGAGTCAAACAAGAGCCGGGAAGGACAATTGTGCGACCGTGCTAAAACCACGGAACCCGGGAATGCCTAACACCTTCTCCCGGGTTAACAGAGTTCCTTATCCGGATCTTTGCTTCGCAGACATTTTGAAAGAGTCAAATTCCTCGGATTCGGGATTAACCTGTGACTTGGGACACCATTATTTTCCCAAGTGGCGACTCTGATTAATCTCAATAAAATCCCGAACCGATTGTCCTTTAATTGGAAAAACTCCTTCCTCTATGCTATTATATCCGTTTTCGGGTATTCGAGCGTCGAGGTATACCCTACAAGCGTATTTATATGCTTTTTCCCAAAGTGGGGTAGTAAAAAGGGAGGTGTGACAGCCCTGGCGACTCTGCTGGGGATCCAACCCCGAACTTCGATTTCAGGGTTTAAGAACTCGAGCTCCTTAGAATTTCCGTTTGCGATATTGTTTGACTTCACTATATGATTTGAACAACATGCTATGTGCTTTATCGCTTTGATATTATGTGGATTGTATATAAAAATTGTGCCGAAAACCCTTCTCTCTTCACCCCCGGGGATGTGCTTACTGGTTGAGACTCCCTTTTCTGTTAAGTCACCCAAAATTAAGAAAATAGAGGCAAAGATAAGATACAAAGCCAATTGACTCTGCGAGTCACCGGTACGTAGCCCCCTCCTCGATTCGAGTTGTCCGCTCGGGTACACGGTCTAGCATTCTATGAAACCGTAAGATTTTGAACATAGGTCTAGAACGATTATTTACATCATATCTGACTTAGGGGACTCAACACAGGGGTTGGGTCCGTCTAGGACAGGTGACCCGGTATTTGAAAAAAGACAGAGCATACTATGTGTTGCATTTTTATCATCCTTGATCGTTATGCGGACCGGCGAAAATCCCGAGGATAGAAAAAATGTTGAAAAAAAAAAGAGGGAAATAAGAGTTAGTGAAAATATGTATCCGAAAAATCCGAAAAAATTGAAAATAATTTTGATGGTTTTGTTGTTGAAATAAGTGGTCAATTAATCTGGCCGAACTACGCAGGTTTGATTCTCGCCATTAGGTGGGATACGTAGGCAACCCTTAAACGGGTCCAATCACACTTTTAGAAAAAGAGCAAAAAGATTTTCCTTTTTAAATAATCGAAGTGATGGCTATTTTTGGAAATGGCCGAATGTTCCTAAAGGACGCCGGAAGGCTATTTTGGCAAAAATGGCCACTTCGAAAGCCATATTTCTTTCAAAAAATGAAAACTTGCATTGAAAAAGATTTTTCTCTTTTTAAATAAAATAGCCTTAATAAATGTGTAGGACGAGCACAATGATGAATGAACATTTCTCCTTAATGAATAAAATCCCTTTGGAGCTGAAACTGTGGTGGCAAGACATGGGAATGGAAAATCAGGACTAGGTCAAGGGTTACTTGAAAGATCTTACGGGGTTATTGGACATAATTCCCCGAGGCGACGTAATTAGAGCATTGGTCACATTTTTGGATCCGGCACACAATGTATTACATCTCCCAGATTCTGAACTCACTCCTACTCTGGAGGAAATTGCCTTCTATATAGGGAAGAATGAGGTCCCCTTAAAAGGAAAATACCCGGTATCTCCAAGAACGGCAATGGTGCGTCGTTTTCTGGATTCTTTGAAAATTGCCAGGAATGTTCACAACGAAGATTTAGCCAACGGGTTTTGCTCCTCGAATTTCATCTATTGTAAGTATGGACACATCGGGGGTTTTAATGACTCCACGAACAAGTTATGCAGCAAGTCCAACCGAGCAAAATGGTAGGAGCACCGAAGGTTTGCTTTCTTAGTGGAATTTCTCGGAATTGTCATATTTCCGAGAAAAGACGGGCACATCAGCATAAAGGTTACCGGGGTAGCGAGCACATTGATAGTACAAGACAATTGTACTCTAGCTCCAATGATTCTAGCTGACATCTACCGTGCTCTGACTGCGTGCAAAGCTGGAGCCAACTTCTCTGAAGGGTGCAATTTGATTTTGCAGATTTGGTTGATTGAACATCTATGCCATCATCCTTCGTTCTCAAGTTATGGTCCGACCGGACGAACATGTCTGGAAGAATTCTGTACGAGAACAAAAGAAGTCAAATTGCCAGAGGGAGTAAAGGATTGGATTTCGCATCTTCGATCATTAACTGATGGCCAGATCGATTGGACATATGATTGGCTACCTCTTGACGAGGTAATATATATGCCAACAGAAGGGTCACCATTTTTGATCATGGGTTTAAAGAGCATCCAACCTTATGCCCCATACACGGCCCTGCGACAGTTGGGTAGATGTCAAGTTATTCCGAGAGACGGGGACCTCAGTTCGCAAGATATAGAAATTGGTCTGGATGGGCAATTCCCGGAAGCAAAGATCCTGTCAAATTTGGAATGAGTGCCAAAACCTGAAAGTGGATACTTGTGTGCAAAATAGAGCTCGGGAGAAGTATCATCTGGATAACCCACGTGGTATCGACGGGGTGTTGAGCATGAACGGCTTTCGAAAAGACCTCACCTGCAAGATTTGGTAGAGCAAGTCCAAGGAAAATCAGAATTGGGCAGCCAAAGAAAAAGAATACAAGGCCAAAATCAGCTTGTTGGAGGAACAATTGAGAAATCTCCGGTTTGAAAGTGGTTTACAGGTAGCATCTGATGAAGGAGAGAAAAAGCAGCTGAAGAAAGAGAACGAAATGTTAAAGGCTCAGGTTGCTCAAATGAAAATCGCATCCGAGACCCCCATTCGCTTAGCCTAGGACGAGAAATTGATTGAGACTCTTCGGCGCAAAGTAAATGACTACAGCTTTGATTTGGACAAGCCGAAAAAGGAATTAGTCAGGGCTCGGAAGCAAATAACCAGAGATGCTAAAGAAAGAGCCAAGTTGGTTCGGCAGTTACAAGATAAGCACGAATTTGAGGTAGCTCGGCTCAGAAAGAAAATGGTCTCAGCCATGGTTAAAAGTGACAAGATTATCAAGGATCTTGAAGAAGAGAGAGAGCATTGTTACACAACGATGGCTCGACTAGAGTTGGAGCTACATCTAATACAAAAAGATAACCAACATACCTTGGATCCTCGCACGAAACAGATAAGCCGATTGCTTCAAGAAAAAGGGGTCATTCAAGAGAAGATTGTTCGCATTGCTCAATACATCACCCGGAAGAGTCAACTGTGTGAAGATATGTCCCGAGGAACCTTTGTATCAGCGGTGAAGTTCTTCGTGCAACAAGTCATGTCTGACCTAGATAGGCTCCAAAGGGGATTAGCATATAGGCCCGCGGTAGGACCGAACGATGTCTCGCGGGCACTAGGAGCATTAATGTATTCATAGGGCATGCATCTCATTATTTTTTTATTTTATTTTATTTTTCTTCGCATTAGCATTACAACATCATCTTGTAAACCAATATTTTGAACTATCAATGAAAATCAATTGTTGTTGTCAATCCTTTTGCTTTATGTTATTTCTTTTAATTACGGTAGGCAAGTAAATAGGAACGCATTATGAAATGAAAATGAAAAAAAAAAGAGAGAAAAAGTGAAAAAAAATGATGATTGGTTCATACAAGTAAAGGACGGGATGATGCATGACGACTCGAGGAAAATGTGTTTATTTTTAAGTCGTTACATCTTATCTCTTCATGCGCTAACAACTAATGGGTGTTGATGTTTGAGATTCAGATTTTTGTGGAAACTGGCATTCTGGCTACTCACCCTTACAACACGAGATATAAGAAAATGACGAAAGCTGTGTTGCAGGAAATTGAGGCAACTATCATGGATCCCGCACAAGAGGAAGAGATGTACAAATTAAAGCAGCAGATGGCCGAAATGTATCAGGCTTGGTCTAGAGGTCAACCCCTGCCAACTTACCCTGCCAATCCCACATACATCCCTCCAGCTAACCCCAATCCTGAACCACCCACATTTAATGCACCTTCTACATACCCCGATTATCATCACTATTATGCTTCCACTTCCCAGGTACCACCACCTCCAATAAAACAAGTACCATGCCATCCACCCCAAGTTGCTCCAGTGTATGTGTCACCTCCACCTGCCACCCTGCATAAATCATCTAGTGAACCAGTGTTCCAAATTCAAGTTCCTCATTACTACCCACCCGAACCAACTTTCTAACAGCACGAATCTCGTACCCCGCTGATGGATATGAGCGAAGAGAAGCTTGCTAAAAATGCAGGGCAAGAGGAGATGGCTAGGAAGGTGAAAAGTTTGGAAAATGCCTTTCGCAATATGCAAGGATTGGGAGGGCAGGTGAGCGTGGCATACAAGGATTTGTGTTTGTTCCCTGAAGTGCAATTTCCTGCTGGATTTAAGTTGTGGAAGTTTGATCTGTATAACGGACATGGAGACCCGGTGGCCCACCTCGGGGGTTATTGCAGTAAAATGAGAGGTGCAGGAGGCAGGGATGAGCTGTTGATGGCGTATTTTAGCCAGAGTTTAAGCGGTTCTGCTTTGGAGTGGTATACTCGCCAAGACCACACCAGGTGGTTCGTCTGGGACGATCTTGCTCAAGCCTTTGCAAACCATTTTCAATACAATCTGGAGATCATACCAGATAGACTATCACTCACAAAGATGGAGAAAAAGCCAGGAGAAAGCTTCAGGGAGTTTGGTTTCAGATGGAGAGAACAAGCGGCAAGGGTAGATCCGCCGATGAAGGAAGGAGAAATGGTAGATTGTTTCTTACAAGCTTTGGAGCCTACTTATTATGGTCATTTAGTGTCAGCAATTGGAAAAAGTTTCAATGAGGTTGTGAAGATGGGGAGTTTTGTTGAGGAAGGTTTGAAAACGAACAAGATCATGAGTTTTTCGGCAATTAAGGCCACGAATCAAGCAATACAGACTGGGAATGGAGGAGCAATTGGAAAGAAGAAAAAAGAAGAGATAGCAGTTGTGGAAAGCAGGCCTTGGAACCGTAACCAGCATCATCACCCACCAAGACCCTACCATCCATACCCACCAAACCCATCCACTCCATACAACCCGCCAACCTCATATAACCCACCAACCCCATACAACACACCAACCTCATATAACCCACCGCCACCATCTTACCCGCCAACTGTCCCGCACTACCACCACCCACAAGCCCAAACCTACTCACCACCACCACCACATGTTTGGAGAGCCCAAGCCCCACATAATGTCTACCACACACAAAACACATACCCTGCTTCTAGAACCTACGGAGACCCAAACAGACCCAGGCCTGACCCAGAATAGAGGAATAAGGCAAAGAAAACATTCACCCCGTTGGGGGAATCATATACCAGCCTCTATTACAAATTAAAAGAGATGGGGATGTTGAGCCCGATTGAGTCTAAACTTCCAAACCCACCTCCGAAAAACATTGATCAATCTGTCAGGTGTGAGTATTGTTCAGGAGCACCAGGACACGATACTGAAAAGTGTTGGCATCTAAAGAATGTTATCCAGGATCTTATTGATAGTCGGAGAATTGAAGTGCAAGCTTCGGAGGCTCCAAACATCACGCAAAACCCACTGCCAACCCACCACGAAATGCATATGATAGAATTGGCGCAGGATGAGAGCAGTTAGAAGCTGTCTCAGTCTGTTATGATGATTAAAGCCAGTAACAGGATGGAAAAGGAAGCCGAGAAAGGAAAAGTGATTGTTGAGGAACCAGCGAAAAGGCCAGTAGTGGTGGAGAACTTGAAGGTGGTAGTACCAGGCGTGAAGCCGATATTAACAGTGAAAGGCGCGAATATGGAACCAGTGATCATAAGACCGGTGGTGCAGATGCCGGTAGTAAACACGAAGACTGTACCTTGGAATTACAACAAGGTAGTGGTGATCTAAAAAGGGAAAGAGGTATCTGGGGAAATCAATGAAACTCACGGTCTGACTCGGTCTGGGAGGTGTTTTGCCCCAGAAGAGTTGAGAAAAATGAAAACAGTGAAAGAGAATCAGTTAAAGAAGCCAGTGTCAGAAGAAGAGGCGGAGGAATTCCTCAAAAAGATAAAATCGCAGGATTACTTTGTAGTTGAGCAGCTGAGGAAAACCCCTGCGCAGATCTCTTTGCTCTCGTTGCTAATACACTTAGAAGAACATAGGAAAGCTTTGATGAAGATACTGAACGAGGCTCATGTTCCAGAGAAGATTTCAGTCTGCCACCTTGAAAAGATTACCAGTAAGATCTTCGAGTCTAATAAGAATACGTTCTCAGATCAGGAATTGCCTGTTGAGGGAACCGAGCATAATAGGGCGCTTTACCTTACGGTAAAAAGCGAGGAGTCGATGGTGACCAGAGTGTTGGTAGATAACGGTTCAAGCGCTAATATTTGCCCATTGTCAACTCTGGGAAAGCTAAATATCAGTCCAGATAGAGTTCGGAAGAACAGTATAAGTGTAAGAGGATTTGATGGTGGAGGTAAAAACACGTTGGGAGACATTTTCTTGGAAGTGACCATTGGTCCTGTGGATTTTACTATGGAATTCTAGGTGCTCGACATTGTTGTGTCCTATAACTTGTTGCTAGGCCGACCCTGGATCCACGCGGCCAAGGCAGTGCCGTCGTCTTTACACCAGATGGTTAAATTCGAGTGTGAGCAACATGAAATTGTGGTACATGGAGAAGAAAATACCTGCAGTGTTGTGATGCCATTTGATGATACTGACGGAGATAGGGGTCCTTGGGTCTACCAAGTGACAGATGCCATAGCAGTGAACAGAATTGTTGAAGGAGAGAAACTGCCGATCCCTACGGTGGTACCAACTGCTGTGATGGTGGCCAAGGAAATGCTTAAAAACGGGTTTGCGCCAGGAAAGGGATTGGGCAAAGCATTGCAAGGGGTTGGAAGTTTAGACTCAACCGGTTCAACTGCCAGAAAATAAAGGTACTTTCGGCTTAGGGTTCAAACCCACCTATGCCGATATCCAAAGAGCCTCCAAAGCCAAAAAGAACTGGACCCTTCCTAAGCCTATACCCAAACTATCTGACACCTTCACCAAGCCTGGTACTAAATATCGGACGTCTGCTGTGTCAAGATACATCGAGACCCGACCTGATGAAGAACTTCTGAGGTTTGAGAAGATATTTGAGGATGTGAATATGGTTGAGGTGGGGGAAGGCACTAGCAAAATGGATGTGCAGTTTGTGGGATCTGGCGTCATGCTGAACAATTGAGAAGCCACTCCTTTCCCTATCAAGAAGGAGTCCTGGTAGTTAGCTCTGAAAATTTCATCATCGCTTTCCCAGAAAAATAATTGTTACTTTTTGTAGTTCTCCCACCCGCCTCATGAAAAAAACAAATCAAATGTATCCCGAACTTTGTTCATCTTTTTATCAATGAAATGCAGTTTTCCTTTTTCTTTATTTTGCCTTATTTTTCTTTATTTTTTCTTCTGTACAGTTCTGTATGTGTTGATTCTCATGCCATGTCATGCATGAAGGATTCTCGACCCAGTTCTGACAGTCGCATTACCATACAAGAAATTGAGGAGGATAGTGAGATAGAATGTGAGGATGAGGAAGCCCTGGAGGAAATAAGTAAGGACATGAAACAATATGAGGAAAAGCCCAAACCGACTTTGAGTGATACAGAATCTATCAATTTGGGGAGCAAAGATAATATCCGGGAAACAAAAATTAGTGTTCATTTGGAGATACCCCTCAGGGAAGAATTGATAAGGTTGTTGCATGAGTTTAAGGACATTTTTACCTGGTCCTATGATGAAATGCCCGGACTTAGCACTGATTTGGTGGTACACAAGTTGCCTATCTACTCTGAATGCCGGCCAGTAAAGCAAAAGTTGCGGAAATTCAAAACAGACATTAGTGTAAAGATAAAAGAAGAGGTGAATAAGCAGTTTGAGGCGAAGGTCATACGAGTCACCAAATACCCCACCTGGTTGGCGAACGTCGTGCCAGTCCCAAAGAAAGATGAAAACACCAGAGTGTGTGTGGACTACAGAGACCTCAACAAAGCCAGTCCAAAGGATGACTTCCCATTGCCAAACATTCACATATTGATCGATAATTGCACCAAGCATGAGATCGGTTCATTTGTAGATTGTTATGCCGGTTATCACCAGATCCTGATGGACAAGAAAGACGCAGAGAAAACTGCTTTCATTACACCTTGGGGAACGTATTGTTACAAAGTAATGCCGTTTGGATTGAAGAATGCCGGGGCAACTTATATGAGGGCAATGACCACGATGTTTAATGACATGATGCACCAAGAAATTGAAGTATATGTGGACGATGTCATCATAAAGTCCAAAAAGCAACCTGACCACGTGAGGGATTTGAGAAAGTTTTTCCAAAGACTCCAGAGGTACAATTTAAAGCTCAATCCTGCGAAATGCGCCTTTGGAGTACCTTCAGGGAAGTTGTTGGGGTTCATAGTGAGTCGGCGAGGTATTGAACTAGATCCATCAAAGATCAAGGCCATCCAAAGTCTACCTCCACCGAAGAACAAGAAGGAGGTAATGAGCCTATTGGGAAGGTTGAATTACATTAGTCGGTTCATCGCTCAGTTGTCATCAACATGCGAGCCAATCTTCAAGCTGTTGAAGAAAGATGCAGCAGTGAAATGGACCGACGAGTGTTAGGAAGCCTTTGACACGATCAAGGAATATTTGGCCAATCCTCCAGTGTTAGTTCCTCCAGAGCCGGGGCGACCTCTGATTTTGTACTTGACAATGCTTGACAACTCCTTTGGTTGTGTGCTAGGCCAACACGACGAGACGGGCAAGAAAGAGAAAGCTATATATTACCTCAGTAAGAAGTTCACATCTTACGAGGTGAAATATACTCAGCTAGAAAGAACTTGTTGTGCGTTAATCTGGGTGGCTCAGAAATTGAAGCATTATTTGTCAGCATATACCACATACTTGATATCACGACTGGATCCTCTGAAGTACATATTTCAGAAGCCTATGCCTACAGGGAGACTTTCTAAGTGGCAGATTCTGCTCACAGAATTTGACATTATCTATGTGACTCGTACGACAATGAAGGCACAAGCTATTGCAGACCACTTAGCTGAAAATTCGGTGGATGATGAGTATGAGCCATTGAAGACGTATTTTCCGGATGAGGAGGCAATGAATGTCGAGGAAATGGAACAAGATGAGAAGTCAGGATGGAAAATGTACTTCGACGGAGCCGTCAACAGCAAGGGCGTTGGTATCGGAGTGGTACTTATTTCAGGTACGGGTCAACACTATCCCGTCACAGCCCAACTTCGATTTTTATGTACCAACAACATGGCCGAATATGAGGCGTGTATCTTGGGACTAAGGATGGCAATTGACATGGGTATTCAAGAGATTTTGGTCATGGGTGACTCGGATCTCTTGGTACACCAAATCCAGGGAGAATGGGAGACAAGGTATTTGAAATTGATACCTTACCGGTATTGTTTACACGAGTTGTCCCAAAGATTCCAGTTCATAGAATTCAAACACATCCCAAGAATGCACAATGAGATTGCAGATGCTTTGGCCACACTGTCCTCCATGCTGTACCATCCGGACAAGACATATATAGATCCACTCTAGATCCAAGTCCGTGATCAAAATGCTTATTGCTTTGCTGCAGAAGAAGAATTGGATGGAGAACCGTGGTATCATGATATCAAGGAATACCTGAAAGCTGGAAAATACCCAGAGCAGGCCACTGGAGATCAAAAGAGAACCATCAGACGCTTAGCTAATGGATTTTTCCTCAGTGGAGGAGTTATATACAAAAGAACACCAGATCTGGGGTTGTTGAGGTGTGTGGATGCACAACAAGCTGATGAGATTATGATTGAAGTACATGTTGGAGCCTGTGGACCCCACATGAGTGGATATATCCTAGCGAAGAAGATTCTAAGAGCTGGGTATTATTGGCTCACTATGGAGCGTGATTGTATCAGGTATGTGAGGAAATGCCACCAATGCCAGGTACATGGAGATCTGATCCACTCCCCGCCTTATGAATTGCATACAATGTCTGCACCGTGGCCCTTTGTCGCCTGGGGCATGGATGTTATCGGCACGATAGATCCAGCAGCTTCCAATGGGCATAGATTCATTTTGGTTGCAATTGATTATTTCACCAAGTGGGTTGAGGCAAAGACGTTCAAGGCAGTGACAAAGAAAGCGGTGTTTGACTTTGTGCATGAGAATATTATATGCCGGTTTGGAATTCCTAAGGTGATCATTACAGATAATGGAGCCAATCTAAATAGTCACCTCATGGCAGAAGTTTGCGAGAGATTCAAGATCATACATCGCAATTCTATACCTTATAGGCCAAAGGCGAATGGGGCGGTAGAAGCAGCAAATAAGAATATCAAGAAGATCCTCAGAAAAATGGTGGAAGGATCCAGGCAGTGGCATGAAAAGTTACCCTTTGCTCTCATGGGTTACCGCACGACAGTGCGTACTTCTATTGGAACCACACCTTACTCACTGGTGTATGGGACGGAGGCTGTTATACCCGCAGAAGTAGAAATACCGTTATTACGGATCATAGCTAAAGCTGGAATAGATGACGAAGAATGGGTAAAAGCCCGGCTGGAACAACTGAGTTTGATTGATGAAAAGAGATTGGCCGCAGTTTGCCATGGGCAGTTGTGTCAACAGAGAATGGCCAGAGCATACAAGAAGAAGGTACGGCCTCGGAAGTTTGAAGTCAGACAACTTGTATTGAGGCGTATCCTACCGCATTGGGCCGAGGCAAAGGGAAAATTTGCGCCAAATTGGCAGGAACCATTTGTGGTATCACGGGTGTTGTCCAATGGGGCATTGTATTTAACGAATGTTGAAGGAAAGTGAGTAGAGGCTGCTATCAATTCAGATGCGGTCAAAAGATACTATGTATGAACCCTTTTCAATTATGTGTTTTGTATTTTGTTGTGATTTTGGAATTGAAATGACGAAGGCGTTTTATTCTCTATCCAAAAACTTTATCCATTGACAACCCCTTTGAGCCTTAATGTTTAATATATTCTTTCATATCCCTCTCTCGGAATCGCTTATGACACAATAAAGAAAATGAAAAAAAAAGAAGAAAATAAAAACAAAAAATGAAAAAAGACAAAGAAATCGGGAAAAAGTAAAAAAAAAAAAAGAAATCCATCTAACTAATGATTTTCCGAACTACGTTTCGACTTGATCCCAAAAGGGTACGTAGGCAGCCTCTTTGAGGTTTAGTCACAATAAAGAAAAATCCAAAAATTCCCCACATATTGAAACTGGGGCAGAAATTATGTTAAATAATTCCGAGAGTTGTAAATATTTTTGAACCCTCGTAAAATTTTGAGCCTTTATACCTTTCATTCTTAACCCATCCAAAAGCCACGTTATGGTCCAAAGAAAGACCTTCTGATCAATTCCAAAATAATAACAGATGCAATGAAGGAAGAGCAAGACACGGATAACACCCGTGGTATCAGAAAACAAAAGACAAAAGGAAAAATGAAAAAAAAAATGAGAGAGTCTCAACGGTGAAAACCTTAACCGGCACTGTGAGGCGATTGTGAGCTTGAGAGAAATAAAATGAGAGAGTCTTGTCAGTGAAAACCTTAACCGGCATTGTGAGGCGATTGTGAGGATGAGAGAATAAATGAGAGAGTCCTATTGGTGAAAACCTTTCGAGGAACCGTAGGGCGATCGTAAGGATTACCAGAAAAAGAGAAAAGGCAACAAAAAATAGTATCGGTTTGGGTTGAAGACAATTCGGAGTCAGAATAATGATTGGAACGAACTGGGTCGGAGTTAAAATACATGGCATGGTCAGCGGAATCAGCCAACAAATTCCCAGATAAGTTCTATCATCTCTCCAAAAACACCCTTACCCTCTTTCATTTTTCTGCATTTCATTGTTTATCCTTTGAGAGCTAACTACTAGCTCCTGTTGACGGAAGTTGAAACGACACTGAATCAGAAAGAAAGAAGAGTTGGGAAGGAAATAAAGAAGTTTGGCAAACATGGCCAAAGGAAAAGAAAACAAAACAAAAAGGGAAAAGTAAGAAAATACAAAAAGAGTTTGCAAGAGACAGACAGCTAAAAAGCCATACAGCAGGAGAAAAAGCAAAAACAAGGAAAGCATTAAGAGGTAGGGACGACATATGCCAGTTGCCAGCAGTTTATATCTAATAAACATTGTTTCATGATTCATGCAGGAACAAATTATCATTGTTCACTTTAAAGTGAATGTGACCAATGTGGAAAAATAGAAAATACCAAAAAGAGGAAGGTAGCATCTTTTAAAATCCACTTCCCAGTCATCAGGCTGAGGGAATACTTTTCTGCATTGCACGTTTAATTTCTGTTAGGCGCCCACCTTCTAACAAGGGAATACTTTTCTGCATTACACGTTTAATTTCTGTTAGGCGCCCAACTTCTAACAAGGGAATACTTTTCCGTATTGCATGTTTAAATTCTGTTAGGCGCCCACCTTCTAACAAGGGAATACCTTTCCGCATTGCATGTTTAAATTCTGTTAGGCGCCCACCTTCTAACAAGGGAATATTTTTCCGCATTGCATGTTTAAATTCTGTTAGGCGCCAACCTTCTAACAAGGGAATACTTTTCTGCATTGCATGTTTAAATCATGTTAGGCGCCCACTTTCTAATAAGGGAATACTTTTCTGCATTGCATGTTTAAATTCTGTTAGGCGCCCACCTTCTAACAAGGGAATACTTTTCTGCACTGCACGTTTAATTTCTGTTAGGCGCCCACCTTCAAACAAGGGAATACTTTTCTACATTGCACGTTTAATTTCTGTTAGGCGCCCACCTTCTAACAAGGGAATACTTTTCTGCATTACACGTTTAATTTCTGTTAGGCGCACACCTTCTAACAAGGGAATACTTTTCTGCATTGCACGTTTAATTTCTGTTAGGCGCCCACCTTCTAACAAGGGAATACTTTTCTCCATTGCACGTTTAATTTCTGTTAGGCGCCCACCTTCTAACAAGATAATGCTTTTCTGCATAGCATCATTTAATTTCTGTTAGGCGCCCACCTTATAACAAGGGAATACTTTTCTGCATTGCACGTTTAATTTTTGTTAGGCGCCCACCTTCTAACAAGGGAATAGTTTTCTGCATTGCACGTTTAATTTCTGTTACGCGCCCACGTTCTAACAAGGGAATACTTTTCTGCATTGCACGTTTAATTTCTGTTAGGCGCCCACCTTCTAACAAGGGAATACTTTTCTGCATTACACGTTTAATTTTTGTTAGGCACCCACCTTCTAACAAGGGAATACTTTTCTGCATTGCACGTTTAATTTCTGTTAGGCACCCACCTTCTAACAAGGGAATACTTTTCTGCATTGCACGTTTAATTTCTGTTAGGTGCCCACCTTCTAACAAGGGAATACTTTTCTGCATTACATGTTTAATTTCTGTTAGGCGCCCAATTTCTAACAAGGGAATACTTTTCTGCATTGCACGTTTCATTTCTGTTAGGCGCCCACCTTCTAACAAGGGAATACTTTTCTGCATTGCATGTTTAATTTCTGTTAGGCGCCCACTTCTAACAAGGGAATACTTTTCTGCATAGCATCATTTAATTTCTGTTAGGCGCCCACCTTCTAACAAGGGAATACTTTTCTGCATTGCACGTTTAATTTTTGTTAGGCGCCCACCTTCTAACAAGGGAATACTTTTCTGCATTACACGTTTAATTTCTGAAAGGCGCCCACGCCCACCTTCTAACAAGGGAATACTTTTCTGCATTGCACGTTTAACTTCTGTTAGGCGCCCACATTCTAATAAGGGAATACTTTTCTGCATTACACGTTTAATTTCTGTTAGGCGCCCACCTTCTAACAAGGGAATACTTTTCTGCATTGCACGTTTAATTTCTGTTAGGCGCCTACCTTCTAACAAGGGAATAATTTTTCGCATTGCATGTTTAAATTATGTTAGGCGCCCACCTTCTAACAAGGGAATACTTTTCCGCATTGCATGTTTAAATTCTGTTAGGCGCCCACCTTCTAACAAGGGAATATTTTTCCGCATTGCATGTTTAAATTCTGTTAGGTGCCAACCTTCTAACAAGGGAATACTTTTCTGCATTGCATGTTTAAATCATGTTAGGCGCCCACTTTCTAATAAGGGAATACTTTTCTGCATTGCATGTTTAAATTCTGTTAGGCGCCCACCTTCTAACAAGGGAATACTTTTCTGCACTGCACGTTTAATTTCTGTTAGGCGCCCACCTTCAAACAAGGGAATACTTTTCTACATTGCACGTTTAATTTCTGTTAGGCGCCCACCTTCTAACAAGGGAATACTTTTCTGCATTACACGTTTAATTTCTGTTAGGCGCACACCTTCTAACAAGGGAATACTTTTCTGCATTGCACGTTTAATTTCTGTTAGGCGCCCACCTTCTAACAAGGGAATACTTTTCTCCATTGCACGTTTAATTTCTGTTAGGCGCCCACCTTCTAACAAGATAATGCTTTTCTGCATAGCATCATTTAATTTCTGTTAGGCGCCCACCTTCTAACAAGGGAATATTTTTCTGCATTACACGTTTAATTTCTATTAAGCGCCCACCTTCTAACAAGAGAATACTTTTCTGCCTTACACGTTTAATTTCTATTAGGCGCCCACTTTCTAACAAGGGAATACTTTTCTGCATTACACATTTAATTTCTGTTAGGCGCCCACCTTCTAACAAGGGAATACTTTGCTGCATTACACGTTTAATTTCTGTTAGCCGCCCACGTTCTATCAAGGGAATACTTTTCTGCATTGCACGTTTAATTTCTGTTAGGCGCCCACCTTCTAACAAGGGAATACTTTTCTGCATTGCACGTTTAATTTCTGTTAGGCGCCTACCTTCTAACAAGGGAATACTTTTCTGCATTACACGTTTAATTTCTATTAGGCGCCCACCTTCTTACAAGGGAATATTTTTCTGCATATCATCATTTAATTTCTGTTAGACGCCCGCCTTCTAACAAGGGAATACTTTTGTGCATTGCACGTTTAATTTCTGTTAGGCGCCCACCTTCTAACAAGGGAATACGTTTCTGCATTACACGTTTAATTTCTGTTAGGCGCCCCTTCTAACAAGGGAATACTTTTCTGCATTGCACGTTTAATTTCTGTTAGGCGCCCACCTTCTAACAAGGGAATACTTTTCTGCATTACACGTTTAATTTCTGTTAGGCGCCCACCTTCTAACAAGGGAATACTTTTCTGCATTGCACGTTTAATTTCTGTTAAGCGCCCACCTTCTAACAAAGGAATACTTTTCTGCATTACACGTTTAATTTCTGTTAGGCGCCCACCTTCTAACAGGAATACTTTTGTGCATTACACGTTTAATTTTTGTTAGGCGCCCACTTTCTAACAAGGGAATACTTTTCTGCATTGCACGTTTAATTTCTGTTAGGCGCCCACCTTCTAACAAGGGAATACTTTTCAGCATTACACGTTTAATTTCTGTTAGGTGCCTACCTTCTAACAAGGGAATACTTTTCTGCTTAGCATCATTTAATTTCTGTTAGGCGCCCACCTTCTAACAAGAGAATACTTTTCTGCATTGCACATTTAATTTCTGTTAGGCGCCCACCTTCTAACAAGGGAATACTTTTCTGTATTACACATTTAATTTCTGTTAGGCGCCCACCTTCTAACAAGGGAATACTTTTCTGCATTGCACGTTTAATTTCTGTTAGGCGCCCACCTTCTAACAAGGGAATACTTTTCTGCATTGCACGTTTAATTTCTGTTAGGCGCCCACCTTCTAACAAGGGAATACTTTTCTGCATTGCACATTTAATTTCTGTTAGGCGCCCACCTTCTAACAAGGGAATACTTTTCTGCATTGCACGTTTAATTTCTGTTAGGCGCCCACCTTCTAACAAGGGAATACTTTTCTGCATTGCACATTTAATTTTCGTTAGGCGCCCACCTTCTAACAAGGGAATACTTTTCTGCATATCACGTTTAATTTCTGTTAGGCACCCACCTTCTAACAAGGGAATACTTTTTCTGCATTGCACGTTTAATTTCTGTTAGGCGCCCACCTTCTAACAAGGGAATACTTTTCTGCATTGCACGTTTAATTTCTGTTAGGCGCCCACTTTCTAACAAGGGAATTCTTTTCTGCATTACACGTTTAATTTCTGTTAGGCGCCCACCTTCTAACAAGGGAATACTTTTCTGCATTGCACGTTTAATTTCTGTTAGGCGCCCACTTTCTAACAAGGGAATTCTTTTCTGCATTACACGTTTAATTTCTGTTAGGTGCCCACCTTCTAACAAGGGAATACTTTTCTGTATAGCATCATTTGATTTCTATTAGGCGCTCACCTTCTAACAAGGGAATACTTTTCTGCATAGCACGTTTAATTTCTGTTAGGCGCCCACCTTCTAACAAGGGAATACATTTCTACATAGCACGTTTAATTTCTGTTAGGCGCCCACCTTCTAACAAAGGAATACATTTCTGCATGTCCACTTCCTGCAATTTTGGTTTTATGTTAGCTAAAAAACCCACACTGGGGCAGAAGAAAAAGGTTGTTGTTTTTGTTTTGTTTTGAGCAGGCTTCAGCTCGAGGACATGAAGTATCATTGAAAATCAAAAAAGGGGGAAAAGCAAGAAAAGAAAATCAACAAAAAAGAGGAAAGCAAGAAAAGAAAATCAACAAAAAAGAGAGTCGGCATCACAGAAAATAAAAAAAAAAGAAGAAGAAGCAAACAAAGGCTAGATTAGGAACAATTATAATTGTAGGATCATAGCTTAGAATAGCTTCTTTATTTTACATTTCCCCTCCCCCCCCGGTCTAATAAGGAGTATGTCGGCAAGTCTCAACAGTGTCAATGCAACAGTGAGTCCGGTAGTTTTTAAACTGCCAGACCTTCCCGAACTACACTGACCTGATTCCTATTTAGCCTAGGATATGTAGGCAACCTCTAAAGCAGGGTGCGGTCAAAAGGTTTTCCAAAAATGCTTTTACGGAATGTGCCAATGTGCAAAAATCTCTCATTACTGCTCACTTGTCTTTGCACTGAAACTAATCGTTGCCATTATGGTAATTGTGAGCACGTGATTTTTGCACCGGGCAAACCGTTCCAAAATTAAAATAAATATGTTTTTGAGTGCAATTACATGCTTTGTTTGAAATTAGCTACACTTTGTGTGTTTGAATAATTAGAATTAGAAAAAATTAAAAAAAATAGGCTAGGTAATTAATTTGTTTAATTTGATTAGTTTAAAGAAGAAAATTAGCAAAAAATAGTGTTAAGTAACGAAAATTAGGAAAAATAGTAGAAGATTGCCAAAAAAATACTAAATAATTAGAGTAAGTAGGAAATTAGGTTTTTATAATATTCCATAAAAAGAAAAAAAATATAAAAGAAAATACATAAAAAATAATAATATCAGAAAATGCAAAAAATATGTTGTGTAATAAATTTGGGCCAAAATAATTGAAATTAGTGGCCCAGTCTGCTAAGCCCAAGATTTTGGCCCGTCTGATCCCAAAGGAGATGTAATCTCAGCCGTCTGTCATGTTTAATCCAATGGCTGAGATAAAATGACGGATTAATTAGTTAATTAAGTAAGAGAGATTGAATCTCAGCCGTCCGTTTGAAATGATCCGATGGAAGAAACCTTTGGTCTCCTTAACAATGATACGGCGTCGTTTTAGTAACGCTAATGACAACCGTTGATCTCCATCAATTGGACGGCCAGGATTACATGTGACACATTGCCTATATAAGGCTTATGTCTGAACAGCCGGCCATTTGTTTTCAATCTCTTAACCCGGCCGCCCCAAGCCCCTCTCTTCTCTCATCTTCATCTCTTCTTCAACCTTAGGAAACCCTAGCTGGCCAATGGCGGCCACCACCCTCCACGGTGGTCGCCGGCTCCTCTAACCCCTCCTCTCTGTTTTTTCTTCTTCTTTTTCTTCTTCTCCATCAAAACTCCAAGAACAGACCCATTGCTTTTGAAACTCCGATCACCGGAACTCCACCGGTGACCACTCAAATAACGAGAACCTTTCCCAAACCAACACCATTCGATCCGTCTCGAATATCCCAAAAAGGGTCACCGGAAACCTAACTCCGGCGACTCCAAAACTCCAAACTTCAAAGACTTTACCTTTTACCCTTCCCAAACACCCCTCCTTAAGCCAGAACTTAAAGACTTCACCTTGAAGTCTGAAAGAAAGAGTCAGAAAAGAAATCGAAAAAAAAGAGAATAAAGAAAAAGAAACAAGGAAGGGAGTCTGAAAGAGTTTAAGAGAAAGTAAAAAAAAAGAGTGAAGAAAGGAAGCTCAGGGGACCGGCCCTGCAAGCTAAGTGTCCTCACCCGTATTTTGTATTTTTAGCTTCTTTGCTTTGTTTGCATGTTTGTTGTTCCTTGATTCTGTCTGTTTTGTTATCTTTGAAATCTTAATCCTGTGGTATGTCTGTTAGTATTAGGGTTTCTTAATTTGTTCATCTTTCATATCTCTTTCTGTTTTATTTCAATTATGTGTAGTTTACTTAGCTTTAAAAGATATATCTCTTCTTCTTTATCTTTTTGGTTAGTGGTTTCTGAGATTCAAAAGCATGACTCTGATTCTTCACATGTTTAGCTGTTTAGTCATTTGCTATAGCTATCTCGCTTGTTTGCTTCTCAGTATGGATTCCTGTTCTGATATCCTTTCTTTTGTCTCTATTTTTGTCCTCTGTTAGTATTAGGCCTTTCAATCTCGTTGGTCTTCGACATCTCCTTTGCATGTTTAAGTTTTGACTCTAGTCTTCTTTGCTAGTTTTTAGTAGTTTGAATGATTCTTCTCTCATGTTTCTTCGCATGATTAGTTATAAGGTTCTTATCTTTTGTTTCTTCTTTTGTTTCACATCTTTTGTCTGTGTCTCTGATGTTTAGTCATAAAGTTTCTTAACCTGTTCTTTTGAGCCTGTTAGTGATAGGATTTTGTTTGTTATTGGTCTTGTTTGATCTCATGGTTCTTTGCTTAAAGTTCAGAGATTTCATCTTTTCCTTGTCATATTAACTGTTAATTTCTGATTCACTGCAAAAACATGACCGTTGATCTTTGACTTTTGTTTAAAGTCATTGATAATAAGCTCAAGTTACTTTGACCACTCTTGTTGCTTTGGCCTTATGATATATGATAGAACCAGGCTTCCTTTTCATCTTGTTTATCTTCATGGTTTTTTTTGTTTTGCTTGTTTCAAACCATGTTCTGTTTCTGTTGAGTCAAAAGAGTTACCTTGAATTCCCTTTCCTTCTTCATCTTGTAAATATTACAGTCTTTGATCCGTTTAGCTGTTATAGTCTAGCTTTCTCCTATTATCATGCATGCTTAGTTATAATATTAGCTTAACTTTATTCTCTTAAGTATCCTGATTGGTCTTTCTTGTTTCTTTTTCACTGTTTCTCCATGTTCTTCTGCTCTTCATCTTCATCTTATCTATCATGCACTTATATTAGATTTAGGTTGGTATTTGGGAAAAAGTTTTAGATTAGTAGGTCTGGTTGATTACCATTCTTATGTTATTCTGTTAGACCTATTGTTCTCATGTCTGATATAAGCCATATTTCATTTCCTGTTGACTGTTATGAAATTTAGTCCTTACTATGTCTATGTTCATGAACTCTAAATGTGCTCTGGGTCATTCAGTGAATCTTTTAACATAAAATGATTGTGACTAAGCCTGATTGATGTTAATTGACATTTTGCTGCATGAATTTGAGTTATGTGAGTTGATTAGTTGAGATTCAACATCATCAAACCCCTTTTCTGAGTTTTAATTGATTGATGAACAATATTTGGCTTCATGTGGTTATGTGTGCAATTATATGTTGAAATGGCTAAGTTTGCAATAATTTTATGTTAGTATGAACACTGTTAATACCTATCATGCTTAGGTGAATTGGTTATAGCTGTTAGTGTTAGGTTTCATAGAGTGGCTAGTTTTGAAATAGGCTAAAACTGAAAATCACAAAAATAGGCTACAAATTAAATAAGTGACCAAGAGTGGTTAATTTTGCAATTGACCTACTCTGCTAGGTCCCTCACACACTGGCCAACACTTAAAGATGGCTAGTTGTGTAATAATTGACTAAGTCTGCAAATGCAGACTTGCCTAGGTTCTGTTTGAGCCCTGAACCGTAGATGGCTAGGTCTGCAAAGACCTTAGCCCAGCCTATGTTCAGCAATTGCGCTTCAATTGCCCAGGCTAAGTCTCAACTTGAGACTGGCCACTAGTTTAACAGCCTGAATGCCTTAATTAAGCAGGCTAGTCCTGCAAATTAGTTTAATTGACCTAAAATGAACAAAATAGGTTATTAAGTAATAATTGACCTAAGAGTGGTCAACTTTGCAAAGGTTGACCAACTCTATAAAGTCCTAACACACCAGTCTACCTCAAAAGGGGCTGGTTGTGCAGAACTGGCAAAGTCTGCAAATGCAGACTTGCCCAGGCTCTTTTTGAGCCCTGAACATTAAAGTGACCAGGCCTGCAAAGGCTTTGGGCCCAACTATGTTCAGTAATTGGGTTTAATTATCCAAGCCAAGTCTCAACTTGAGACTTGCTAAGCTTTAAATAGGTTAATTTTAATAATAAGGCAGGTTAGTCCTACAATTAGCTTAAAATTGAAATAAGAGGTCTTAATTAGCTGAAATTGGATTAAAAGAGGCTAAAATTGAAATAGTTCCTTAAAGTAGAATTGACCAGCCCTTAAATACCAATGCAAGGGCTGGCCATTAGTTAAATAAGTCCCTAAAATGCTGAAACCTGACCTAGGTAGGTCGGGTAAATCAGCAGTGTCCTTAGGGGCATAATTGGAAACCAAATAGGTAAAATAGTGAATAGTTTGAAACATAAGAGGGTAAGGGAGTCATTTGTACCCCTGATTTCTTCAAATTTGCAGAGATTTAAGAGTATAATGGTCTCCCTAAAAAGGGAAATCAGTAAAAATCCCTAACCCCTAAGGTTACTTTGGTAAAAAAAACCCATAAAAGGAATCTTTGGAACCTTCCAGCATATGCTGGAAGGGTTTCTGTTAACAGAATTTGGGTCTAAATGTAAACTTGATAATTTTAAGATTGGGAGAAATGGGATTTAATACCATACTTTCTTCCCAAGTCTTCAGCCCCTCCACTCCTTTATATACTCCCAAAAAGAGTGAAATAGGGGCTGGCTTTTGATAAGAAAAATGCATAGGAAAAAAATACTATTATAGCAGTAGTGTTTCTGGGATTTTTTGGAGTGAGAACTTGTTGATTTCTTCTGATTTCGGGGTTCTTTGCTCAAAATTGGTCTGGATTTATACTTGCTTTTGCTGTGGGATTTCTGTTTACTATTTGCTGTGGTGTCTATTTCGTGGATCTTCAATCAATTACTGTTGCATTGCTGGTCGAGTCTTGCTGTGCTTATTGCTTACCCCCTTAGAACTCATCGGCTTCCTTTTGCTGATCCAGGTACAATTTTTGTTCTAATGAAGCTGTAATGATGATCCTGATGAAATAGCATGAAGATTCTGCTTAATTTACCTGTCATTTTGTATTATTGCTTTAGTAGCTTAGATCTGTAGCTTTAGTGGTAGTGTAGAATGTAGTCATAGAAGAAACAGACCTGAAACTTTTGTAATAGTATAATAGTAGGTAGTGTAGTGTAGCTAAGTATATCTCGCCTAGTTTAATTAGGTAAACCTTAAAATACAAGTAAATTAATAACAATTTCAAATCGCTAGTTACTCATTCACAGTAGTTTCATAAAACACGTTCACATAGCTAATCGGATTTATGAATCAGCAAGTTCAAAAGAGAAAGACAGTTAGAATAAGCAATAATTCATTTGAGACTGGGTTTGTGATACTGGATAAGTTCAAATCGTAGTAAAACTAGTAATGTAATTATGCGTGTGTAGTTAATCACTTAGTCTTAGATAATCTGTAGTTAATTAGCTAAATTGCTATTCAAATTTCTTATATAATCGAACCGTCTTCTCAGAATTTGTATTAAGCCCTTTAACCAGTAATTAAATGTACTAGTATGAATTCTTAGCTGTAAACTGATAGTGGTGATAGCTTGTTGAGAATATACAAAAGACAATTGACTTAGAATTACTATCTTATGTACTGACTTCTTTGGTGATAAATAAAATGCTTATTGATTTCTTATTGTTCCCAGTGGTGTATTTTCATTTATGTACTCACAATGTTGTTCTATTTTGGTTTGGGCTCGATACCTGGCGTGGGCCTGAACTATGGTGTATAGCCAATTGGCTGATAAACAGAAGTTCAATAGCAGCCTGGGCCTCGGAGGCCTGGCGGGTCGAATGCAAGTCTGATTAAGTGAACGAAATTCCAGGCCCAATAACAATAGAAATCTGACAGGCCTGGAACGCTTAGTACTAGAAATCGATTAAGGAAAAAACATAATTAGAAAAACGTAGTATACACTTCTTAGGATTGAACTTTTAAAATTAAATTGGGACGAGCCTCGCCCAACATTAAACAAGCGGGGCCCCTATTTAGTAATAAGATAATAAAGTAGACTCGGGAAAGCTAATAGCGAATTCCATAGCTTATCCCAAAAGATTTAAAAGCCGATACACGTTATTTAGGGCACGATTTAACGTACTTTCCTATAAACGAGTGTGCACTTGGTGCGACTCAAATCCAAGTCCCGGCAAAGCTGAAATACACCGAAAGTCACAGGCGTACTGGTTGCGGTGTGACTCGAGGCGTGTTTTCGCGATGTCGCAAATTCCGTAAAAATACTTAAATAAAAGCACTATATGTTGTTAAATTCTATGTTGAGTCAAACAAGAGTCGGGAACGACAATTGAGTGACCGTGCTAAAACCACGGAACCCGGGAATGCCTAACACCTTGTCCCGGGTTAATAGAGTTCCTTATCTGGATCTTTGCTTCGCAGACATTTTGAAAGAGTCAAATTCCTCGGATTCGGGATTAACCGGTGGCTTGGGACACCTTTACTTTCTCAAGTGCCGACTCTGATTAATCTCAACAAAATCCTGAATCGATTGTCCTTTAATTGGAAAAACTCCTTCCTCTATGCTATTATATCCGTTTTCGGGTATTCGAGCGTCGAGGTACCTACAAGCGTATTTATATGTTTTTTCCCAAAGTGGGGTAGTAAAAAGGAGGTGTGACACATGTGCGTGAGTAAACTATCCACTGAGGTGCGTAAATCCGCAACCTCCTCCTCCATAGACCTAAGCATAGGTCTAGTAGACTCGGACCTAGATATGCCCGCTCCATGATGAGCGTGCCTAGAAGGTCCGGCGGAGTCCGTGGAATGCCTGGACTGGACAACCGGCACAGGGTTGTCCTCAGCATCTAAATCAATTGGGTCATTACCTCGACCCACCCGGATGTGAGAGGCCTTGAAAGGAGCTTTTAGAGGAAGCTCACCATCCGTCGGTAGTACCGGAGTCCGGTGGCCGAGGCATAGAGTAGTGACAAGAGATGGGTAGTAGAAACCCTTGGCTTTGAGGGGTCCCCTCAGCACAATCTCGTCACTTATCAAGCGGGCAATGTCAACGTCCCGCTGGGTGACAAAGCACCATGTCAGCAATGCCCTATTGAAGTTCACATCAGTGGTGTTGCTTGAGGGCAGAAACCGGTTACATATAATTGTGAACCAGCACTTAGCAGTATGGGTAAAGCTGTTAGAATGCAGTGTGTTGTTTCTTATCCAGACTGGGTGACCATCAACACATAAAGCCGCAATCAAGGTGTCCCAAGTGACACCAGGCCTATCGTGGTAAAAGTCCATGTCACCAGTAAAAGTGGGCAATCTAAGAGCCTGCCTAATAGTTTGTACATGAGCCCAAACATACTTACCTCGGACGAAGACTTATCTGGACATCCCGTAGGGTGCGTTCGCATAGAACTCCCTAACTAAGATTTTGTTTACGAGGGCCGGTTCATCGAATAGGAACCCCATCTCTCTACGTCGGATCTCCTTGTATATATCAGGCTTTTCAGCCCGAATAGCCATCCTGTCGATTTCAATCTCTTGTAGCTAAGCTTTAGTAGCCTTGGCATGAAAGTCTGCTTCCGCTTCCTCGCCTGTGAATCGAGACTCGTCATAGGTCAGTTTCCTAGACAAGCTTGCTGCATTCCTTGATCTTTTAGGAGCCATAATCCTGCACAACAGAGAAACAACCAAAAATTTCCATCACGTTAGTACATCGGTGGGCTACTTAGACTCATCCGTGGACTACAACAATATTTCCTTTAGTGCTATCATCCCATAACTCCTACTACTAACCAATTATCTAACAATTTCACTAAGTTACCTAATGCACCCCACCCTTATTTCTTGTGGCATTCCAACATGACCCAATTAAACCTACACCATCTCCAATTATACACAACAACAAAGAACCACAAACTTGGGCAATATCTCCCCCAAAAATACAACACCTAAATACTACAACATAATTTTGCCAACTTTGGCCAACCCAATCACCAAATAATTCAACCACCACATTGGATCTCCAAAACAATCATAAGTAACACAATTAAACAAATTGGAGACCCAACAACACCAAATATACCAACGTCCCATAACAACATTCATTATAATAATACACTACAACAAAAATTAATTTTAATAGATTCTACTAACTACTAGCAAGATATTATACAATTTCTACAATTAAACTAGAATTATGTAAACTAATTAATTCTACCAAACTAAGGAGAAAAAAAAAACAAAAAAAAAAGATAGAAGAAGAAAAACTTACTAGTAGATGGTTGGGAAGTGGTGAAGATGAAGATGAAGAAAGAAAATGGTGAGGGAGTAAGGAAGATTAGGAGAAGAAGGAGTAGAGAGAAGGAGGAGAGTTTGAGAAATTTTTAGAGAGAGAGGGGTTGGGGGAAAAAGGGGAGGCTGATGGGAAATATGAGGGGGGGGATTTTAGGGTAATTAAAAGGGGGGTGGGGTTAAATTGTAACGTTAAAATTTTTGGTTTCCACGATAGGCAGAGCAGACCGCGGTTCATCCATGGTCGCGGATGGACCGCGAAAGGTTAGAATCAGAGGGGCTGTTTTTCCGCGGTCCGTCCGCGACCGCTGATGAACCGCGAAAATTCAGCCTCTCTGATTTTTTCGCCTATCAGCAGCAGATTTTTTTTTTGGTGTAGACTAACTATAATGGTTACACTTACAACAAATTCGTGGGTTGCCTCCCACGTAGCGCCTGATTTAACATTGCGGCACGACTCAACTTAGCGCATTTCAAGGCTCGCTTGACCTTTGAGGTTCCTCTAATCGTAGTTCCACCTTCTCCTCGATGTCATCCATGCCAACATATAGTTTCAACTGCTGTCCATTTACTTTGAATGTGCCTGAGCCATCAATAGTTTGGATTTCCACAACGCCCGACTGTAATGCCTCAAATACCCGGAAAGGGCCTGACCACCTTGATTTTAGTTTGCCCGGGAACAACCATAATCTTGAGTTATATAAAAGTACCTTATCCTCGATTTTGAAGTTACACTCTATGATATTTTGGTCATGAAGTCGCTTCATGGTTTCTTTGTATAGTCTTGTGCTTTCGAAGGCTAGATACCGGAATTCTTCCATCTCATGCAACCCGGTGACTCTAGATTTTCCCGCTTCATCCCAGATGAGATTTAATTATTTCAGCGCCCACCATGCTTTGTGCTCTAGTTCCACAGGTAGATGACAAGCTTTCCCAAATACTAATTTGTGTGGTAACATGCCGATTGGTGTATTGAATGCTGTCCTATATGCCCATAATGCATCATCGAGCTTCCTGGAACAGTCGGTCCTCGTGGCGTTCACTGTTTTTGTCAATACACTCTTTATCTTCCTGTTGGAGACCTCAACTTATCAGCTGGTCTGTGGGTGATATGGAGTAGCCACCCGGTGTTTCACATCATATTTGGCCAACAATTTCTCGAATGCCCGGTTGCAAAAATGCATACCCCCATCACTAATGATTGCCCTTGGAGTCCCAAAACAGGTGAAAATGTTCTTTCTCAGAAATCCCACCACCACCTTAGCATCATTGGTGGGTAATGCTACCGCTTTCACCCATTTAGATACATAGTCTACCACAACAAGGTTGTACTTATTGCCGTAGGAGCTGACAAAGGGACCCATGAAGTCTATTCCCCAGACGTCAAACACTTCCACTTGTTGAATCGGGTTCATTGGCATCTCATGACGCCGAGAAATGTTCCCGGTGCGTTGACATTCATTGCATCCTTTCACCCACAAGTGTGCATCTTTAAACACCGTTGGCAAGTAGAAACCGGCCTCAAGTATCTTGGCAGCTGTTCACACTCCTCCAAAGTGGCCGCCATATGCGGAAGCATGACACGCCTGCAAAATAGAAGATTGTTCGATCTCGGGGACGCATCTCCGGATCATGTTATCGAGGCATATCCTAAACTAATAGGGTTCATCCCAATAATAAAGCTAGCTTTCACGAAAAAATCTTTTCCTCTGGACCGATGATAGGTCATGAGGAACAATACCACTAGCCAGGTAATTTGCATAATCTGCATACCATGGCGCTTCAAGGAGAGTGGTAGTGAGCAGCTGCTCGTCTGGAAAGGTCTCTAGAATTTCTCCACTCTCTTTAACAATTTCAGCTCCTTCAAGTCGTGACAAATGATTAGCGACTTGATTTTTGGTGCCCTTCCGGTCACGTATTTCAAGGTCGAACTCTTGTAGAAGCAGCACCTAACGAATTAGGCACGACTTAGAGTCCTTTTTATCAATTAAGTACCTTAATGCTGCATGGTCAGTGTATACTATTACCTTGGATCCTATGAGATAGGACCTAAATTTGTCGAACGCAAACACTACCGCCAGTATTTCGTTTTCATCACTATGTAGTTCAGTTGTGCTCCACTCAATATTCTACTAGCATAATAGATTGGATGCATCAGCTTGACTCCAAGCACTGCCCCCCCACTGCGTAATAACTTGCATTGCACATCAGCTCAAAAGGTTGCTCCCAGTTGGGGGCAATAATGACGGGTGTTGTGACCAACATCTTCTTCAGCTCCTCAAATGCAATCCTGCACTCATCAGAAAATAAAAAGGGTGATCTTTCTCAAGTAACTTACAGAGAGGGTTTGAGATTTTGGAGAAGTCTTTAATGAACCTCCGGTAAAACTGGCATGTCCAAGAAAGCTTCTAATGGCATTGACGGATGTTGGTGGAGGCAACTTTACAATGACATCTACTTTAGCTCAGTCTACCTCAATACCTTTGCTCGAAACACGGTGCCCCAATACTATACCTTTTTGTACCATAAAATGGCACTTTTCCCAGTTTAGCACTAAGTTTGTCTCCATGCACCGTTTCAGCACTCTTGTCGGATTGACAAGGCATTCATCGAATGAATTCCCTACCACTGAGAAATCATCCATGAACACCTCCATAATGTCTTCCACCATGTCGGTGAATATAGCCATCATGCACCTTTGGAATGTGGCAGGTGCATTGCATAGTCCGAATGGCATCCTCCTAAAGCAAAAAATGCCATATGGGCATGTGAAAGATGTCTTCTCTCTATCCTCGGGGGCTATGGAAATTTGATTGTACCTAGACTATCCATCCAGGAAGCAAAAGTGTGACCTCCCTGCCAACCTGTCAAGCATCTGATCAATGAAGGGAAGTGGGAAGTGGTCCTTGCGGGTGACTAGATTCAGCTTTCTATAGTCCATGTATATTCCCCTCCCAATGATAGTTCTTGTTGAGATCAATTCATTATTCTCGTTTTTCACCACCATTATGTCACCTTTATTTGGCACACATTGAACAGGGCTAACCCAGCTACTATCAGAGATTGGGAAAATAATTCCCGCGTCTAGCCATGTTATTACCTCTTTCTTCACCACTTACTTCATGTTTGGGTTCAGCCTTCTTTGATGTTCCCTGGAAGGTTTGTGCCCTCTTCCAGGAGAATCTTATGCATACAGTACGCGGGGTTGATCCCTTTATGTCTGCCATGGCCTACCCAATGGCAGTTTTGCATTCTTTCAATACTTGTATAAGCTTTTGAGCCTGCACATCTAGAAAACCAGATGAGATAATAACAGGTAAAGTGGAGTTAGGGCCTAGAAATTCATACCTGAGATGAGATGGTAGTGGTTTAAGCTCCAGCTTTGGTGGCTCTTCTATGGATGGTTTTGCTGGAGGGGTCTTTCTTTTCTCTAAATGTAGAGGTTCAAACTCCAACTCTCTATCCCAAAGCCCCTTACCTTCCAGAGATAGCACCCACTCTGCCAGTCTTTCACCATTTGCCTCTTTTAAGTTCATTAGGTATGCCTAAAGTTGATCTTCAGTAGTCAATTCTATATCATCGGTCTCCACTATCACATCCACCGCATCAATAAGAGAGCAATTCGCGAACTCACTAGGGCGCCTCATGAATTATTGCACATTGAACATGATCTCCTCATCATTCAACCTCATCTTGAGTTCCCCAGTCTCACAATCAAACAATGCTCTCCCTGTGGCTAGGAATGGCCTTCCTAAGATTATAGGAATTTCCTCGTCCACCTAGCAGTCAAGAATAACAAAATCGACGGGAAACACAAACTTCCCCACCTGGATGAGCACATCATCCAATATACCAAATGGATGCTTAACCGTCCTGTCAGCAAGCTGCAATAACATGAAAGTAAACCAGGCTCTCCCGATGCCCAGCCTCTTATAAATCACCAAGGGCATAAGATTTATGCTTGCCCCCAAATCATACAATGCCTTCGCAAATGCAAAGTTTCCTATAGTGCATGGAATGGTAAAGCTACCTAGGTCAGATAGCTTCTCAGCAATGGGTCTAGAGATCACTGCACTACAAGTCTGTGTAAGAGTCACGGTGGCCAAGTCTTGGAAATCAAATTTCCGTGACATCAAATCTTTCATCATCTTAGCATTCCCAGGCATTTCTTTTAAAGCTTCAATTAATGGAATGTTTACCTGAATTTGCTTGAGCATATTAAAGAACCTTTTGTATTACTCCTCTTTATGGTACTTGGCCAACATTTAGGGGAATGGTGCTGGAGGCCTCTTCTTCCCAATCACTTGGAACTTTTCTTTCTCCATTACTTACTCCACAGCCGGATGCTCTACCGGTTCAGCTGCTTTCTCCGTTCCCTGCTGCACATTATTATTTTCAGCTACTGGCTTGACTGTAACCTCTGTCAACCTTGTGGACTCATCCAGTTCAATAGTCACTGGAGTGAGTGTCTCAGCCTGTAAATTGCTTCTCTCTCTTTCCTTCTCAGCATCAAGATCTCTTCCACTTCTCAGATTGACTGCCATCTGCTGGTTTGGGATTTGATCCTTTGGGTTTGTTTGTGTATCTGCAGGTAATGTCCCTTGAAGATGATTGTTAAGTGACATAGCAATCTGGCCCACCTGTACTTCAATATTCTTGATAGCTACATCATGTGCATCTATCCTCTCATTGGTTTTGGCATGTGACCCAATTACCTGCTGCATCATAGCTTCCAACCTTGCGAACCCATCGTCATGTCTACCCCTATGCTGTGGTGGAGGTGGATGATACCCCTGCTGCTGATTGCTGAAATTCTGAGGTCTAGGATATGGAGCCATGTTGTTTGGTGACCTCATACCTGCTGCATTATACTATGGCTGAGGGGGCCTGTACTGTTGTGGAGCCTGCTGACCCCAACTCTGGTTACCCTGTCGCTGCCCTCCATAATTTGCCACATAGTTCATATCTTCATGCTGGTGATGATGTTCTTGGTCTGTAGCCCATGGATTACCTATGGGTTGGCTAATGCAAGATGTGCATAAACCACCATTGGCAGTGTCTACAATGTGAACCTGCTGCTTGACCCCAAATTCTTCCACCTTCTTCGTCAGGATGCTCATTTGTGTCAATAAAGTTGCCATGTTCTCCTCCATAGTGTTAGATGGATTCAGAGGTACAGAGTGGACCACTGGAGTAATAGGAACATTCCTGGTCGTCCACCCGGAGTTTTGAACCATCTTATCAAGCAAATTCTGACCTTCTCTCCAAGTCTTACTCAGAAAATCCCCACCTGCTGAAGCATTTACTATATTTTTCATACTGTCTTAAAGCCCCATGTAGAACCTTTGACCCAACATCTGCTCAGGAACCCCATGATGAGGACACATAACAAGCATACCTTTGAATCTGCCCCAAGTTTCATGTAATGTCTCCATTGGTTTCTGCTAGAAGCTTACAATCTCATCAATTTGCTGAGCTGTCTTGTTAGGTGGATGAAACTTGTTGTGGAATTGCTTTTCTAACTCATCCCATGTTGCAATGGAGTTTGTGAGGAGTGAGTTTAGCCATACCTGCGCTGCCCCTGTAACTGAGAATGGAAATAGCAATAGTGTGATGGCTTCCGGTGTCACATTCAGTTGCCTCTGTGTCTTGCATATTGAGAGAAAGTTCTTCAGGTGATGTTGTGGATCTTCAACCTGAGTCCTAGAGAATAATCCTTTGTTTTGCAACAAGTGTAGCATGTTGTTGGCAATCTGGAAAGACCCAGCTTGAATCGCTGGCACAATAATGGCAGTTGCCAAATTATCTGTTGTTGGTTGTTCCCAGTCAAATAATGCACCTTCTTGCGCCTCATGTGCGTTCAACCCAGCTTGCTGGTTTGGGTCTTTCACGTCTCCCATATCGAAATGTAGTTTGATTGGTTGCTGAGATTGCTGAATTTGTTTGATTACCCTGTTACGTGCCCAGAAAGTTTGCTCTTGGTCTAAGAGTCCTTCAATTAGTTCTACAGTCCTTGCAGATTTTCTAGGCATGCACCTGAGTACCCAATTCAACAACCGTCAAAAATTTCAATGTAAAGTGTAGAAAGAACCTGCCTACACAAGAATCTTGTAGTTCTGTCAATGGCAATTGATAATTCCGTAAATACCCTGGTAACTGCGCCAAAATTGGTTCACGTCCAAGCAACGGTCATAGTCAATATAATCTGGTCAATTAAGTTCAGAGTCGATCCCACAGGGAATTAACCTACCAACTGCAACTTTCACAACCCAAGAACACTTCTGAAAGTAGCTTCCCAAAATTTGAATATATTTTTGTGTAGGTTTTCTAACAACTAACTTTTGCAAGAATTAAAGACTTGAATTAAAGAATTGAATGTTGGGTAAAGAATATAAAGAAAGACTAAGGTATTGATTTCCCCTATTGACGGAATCCCTTCTGTTTATGCTCATACAAATTGTCAATATTATTTTATTAATCATGAACGCTATTTTTACCGTAATTCTCTCTCGAGCAACTACAATAATTTACTAGTGCACTCTCCCGAGCTACCCTAGCTAGCTTTAATTTGAATAGTTTACTTTAGATTGCACCCAAGGTTTCGTTATTCCTAATCCCACCTTTACGCCTAAAATTATAGATTCCTCCAATAACCTAGGTGTGGTGTTGTTCTACAATATACCTAAATATGCACTATTTTCCAAGTTATGCACACTAAATAGGCACAGCTAATTGGGGATCCTACCAATTAACTACAACAAGAACGAAGTTGAACAAATAGCAATCTAGCTAACAATTTGTAATCACATAAACTAGAAGTTCATCACTCAATAGGTTCCATCAAAATCTTAGATAAAGAATTAGCTACTCATAATCAAGGAAACAATAATAATAATTGAATTCATAATCAAAGATTCAATATAAAAGAAAGAAATAAGTTGAGAGAGTTCTCTCTTACTAATTATCTTGCAAAAGTAGTGAATAATATAATGTTTGCCTCTCTTGGGAGAATTTTATACTTATATAGAGGGTTTAGGTTACAAAAATTGATTTTTTACAAGTTTGGCCTTCAGAAATTCGGTGGCGTCCGCGGTCCGTCCGCGGTCGCGGATGGACCTTGAGAAATCAAGTCTTCTGAAGTCTGAGAGGTTCCGCAAGCCTCTTTTTCCGCAGTTCATCCGCGGTCGTGGATGGACCGCGGATGAACAGTATCTTGGGTTCTTCATCCTATTTTTTAATGCCAAATTCCCTCTTGCTCTATACTTGGCCTTTTTACCATCTTATGACTCCAAAATGGCTCTTTTAGTCTCCAATGGCTCATGTGTACCTATAACACACCAAAAAAACTAATAAATACATTTTGTCATCATAAACAATATCAATTCTACAATAAAGCATGATTATTTAGGGCATAATTATAGTCAAATTCACCTAGTATCAGTGGCACCTCAAAAAGTTGTATTTTGTTGATTTCTTCCAAGAATCTTCCTGCATGAGCTAGTTTGTCTGCTAACCTATTTCGCCCTCTATACACATGGCTGATAGGTGTCTCATGTAGCTGCTCCAGTAGATGCCTGCAATCACTTAGTAGGTTAGCATGTACTATATTATAATTTATTAGTAGGCTAAGTACCTCTTTCGCGTCAATTTCCACGTGAATTGAAGTTAATTTGAGTTGCACCACATATCGGAGGCCTTGTAGTAAAGCAAGTATTTCAGTTACAATTGGGTCTTTAGAGAGAACTGTACCTGCGAAACCAAAGATCCATTTTCCCCTATAATCCCTAATTACCCCACCAATCCTATTTTTAATAGATTGTGCCGAATGCGCTGCATCCGTGTTTAGTTTATATATATTAGGTGCAGGAGGTATCCATTTTAGTGGTACACAAATGTTCCTATTTATTTTGTGAAAAGGTGCCACTAAGTAGAATATTCAGTTGCTTGTTTAGTGATAATACTTTTATTTATAGGATCATGTCTATTCTCATGTAAATTTTTATTTCTTGTAAGCAAAATATTCCAAAGGCATAACGGGAGATAAGTACATTTATTCACATTGTAGGGGAGTTTATTCCCAGTATATTCTAATAAAGGAAGTAGCCAATCTTGGGGAATTGTAAAATGTAATAGGCTATTTATATAATTACCCATTCCTAATATTTTCCAAAAAATCTTTGCATTCTGACATTCAAGAAATAGATGGTTTAAAGATTCATTTGCATTATTGCAGTAAGAGCAAGTTGCATTTTTAATGATTCCAAGATAATTTAGGTCTTGGAAAGTTGGTAATCTATTAAATTGGCCATTTTGTGGCATTAGATTATTATTAATATTTCCAAGGGCTCTATAAAGTGACTTAGCTGTAAACTTTCCGTCATTTGTTAGAGCCCAAAAATATGATCCGGTTTATAATTATACTTTGAAATGTAAGTAGTTTCTATATTTAATTTTATATTATGAGGGAATTGGAAGGGCAGTTTAGTCCAGTTCCAACTACTCCCATTATAAATTGAGCTAATGTGAGTATTAAGATGAGATATTTGAATAGGTCCACTTATTAAGGATCGAACTGTTTGACCAGGACCTAACCATGTATCATCCTAGAACTTTATATGCGTTCCTATTTGCCATGGAACTCCCAGTTGGCATGCTTTCCAACCATTTATTATGTTTCGCCAAGTATTAGAGTATGTAGAAGTTGATTGCAAGGTGTTATACTTATTAATAAGGTTTTTGGCCCAAAGACTATTTTTTTAATGGAATGCCCTCCATGCTAGACTACCTAGCAGTGCCATATTTTTCTATCTAAGCTTTTGAATTCCCAAACCTCCTCGTTCAATATGTTTAGTAACTGTTCTCCAGTTAATAAGATGCATTTTTTTCTTGATAGAAGTGGTTCCCCATAATAAATCTCTTTGATATTTATCCATTTTCTTTGTAATTGACACATGAATGTGTATATATTGCATAATATGATTAGGCAAATTGTTAAGAGTAGATTTTATTAAAGTAGCTCGTCCTGCCATGGTTAAGAATTGAGTTTTCCATCCTGCTAGCTTTATTTTGAAGTTGTCTAGCAGAAATTGGAAATTATCTTTTTTTTGACGTCCCTAGATCATTGGAAATCCTAAATAACGTCCAAAATTTACTCCTTCCTTAATGTGAAAATAGTCTATTGGTAAAGATTTGTTATTAGTTGTTGCATTATTTGCGAAAAATAATTTAGATTTATCAAAATTAATTCTTTGTCCTGAATGATTATTAAAGTGATTTATTACCTCAATAATTGCGTTACAACTTTTATTGCTAATTCTGCATAATAGAATTATATCATCTGCAAAGAATAAATGTGAAATTTGAGGCCCCTTAGCAGATATTTGCATAGGTTGCCATTGTAAGTATTCCACAGATATTGTAATACTTCTAGATAGCATCTCCATACACATTATAAAAAGATAAGGTGATAAGGGATCACCTTTTCTAATAGCCCTAGTTGGGTTGAAGAATTTAGTATGTGATCCGTTAATAATGATTTAGGTAGAAGTTGTAGTGACACGGGACATTATTAGATTTATTGTATTTTGTGGGATGTTAAAATATTGAAGTGTTTACCTAATAAACGACCATTCTAATCGGTCAAATGCTTTTTCAAGATCTAATTTCAGTAACATGTAGCTCTTGATTCCTTTTATTTTTACTAATTGATTAATTGCTTCTTGAACTATTATGGCATTGTCTGCAGCACGTTTGCCTTGTTGAAAACTAGTTTGATGGTCCTATTATTTGTGAAATAATAGGCTTTAAACTATTGACATTTATTTTAGTAATTAATTTGTAAGAAGTATTGAACAAACTGATGGGCCTATATTGTTGAATTGATTGTGCATTATTAATGTTTGGAATAAGGCAAATATAAGTTTGGTTTAGTAAAGAAGGAATTTGATTTAATTCAAATATTTCATGGCAAAACAGTCTAACTTTGCCACAAACATCAGGCCAAAACCTTTGATAAAAGAAAGAATGGAGTCCATTAGGGCCTGGTGCTGTGTATGGACCAAAATTAAAGATAGCATGGTCAATTTCAATATCCTCAAGTGGTGCATTGAGTGCTCGAATGTCTATTTTAGTTGCATTGAAGTTTGAGTTGAAATTAATAATTGATGATTGAGAGTGTTCAGTTGTAAATAGTTTTTTGTAATAAGAAAGAATATGTTCTCGAATAATTTGTTGATCATAGAACCAATTCCCAACTGAGTCTTTTAGAGATGGTATTCTATTTCTCCTACTTCTGTGCAAGGTAGACATATGGAAAATTTTGTATTTGCATCCCCTTCATTAAGCCAAGTTACTCTTGATTTAAGCTTCCAGAAGTCTTATTCTATCTTGAGTATGTTACTAAATTTATTATTTAATTGAATTTCTAGATTTTGTAAAAAAGAGCTAGTTGGTAGTGCATGGAAGATTGAATTCCTGCAAGTCTAGCTAATATTTTTCTCTTCTTACTATAAATGTTTCCGAAAGTATTATGGTTCCAATCTTGAAGAATTGTTTTGAATTTTTTCACCTTCTCTATTAAAGGATAAGTATTATCCCAATTATTTTTGACTAGTTGATGAAACTCAGGATGAGATATCCAAATCGTTTCAAATATGAAAATGTTCCTAGGTGGTTGTTTCCAATTATCTAAATTGAGCAGTAACGGACAATGATCAGAATAAGTACATGGCAAATGTTGTACTGTAGCTTCAAGATATAAATTAATACAATCATAGTTAGATAAATATCTATATAACCTTTCTAGTATGGTATGTCCCTTTTTTCTTTTATTTGTCCATGTAAAATTTCTTCCCTTAAACCCTAAGTCTATCAATTTACAATAATTAATACAACTAGAAAATCTGTGTGACCGATTACTATTAATAGGTAACCCTCCAAACTTTTCATTTGCATATAATATATCATTAGAATTCTGTCTCATTAACCAAAAGTATTTAAAATGATTATGTAATTATTTAATGCTTTCTCACGGTTCATTTCTAGCATGATAATCATTCTTTGCATATATAGCAGATAACAACCATTTAGGGTTAGTGTGACCTACCTGGACAAAGTAGTGAATTTCTTGTTCTGCCACCCTTAGGTCCTCCACAGTTATAAAAGAGTCCTTCCACAACATGACCATTCCTCCTTCAAGACCATTTTCAGGTACTTGTGACATATGTGAGAATTCAAACTCCTGCCTAAGTAGCTCATGCTCTTGCATATGAGTTTTCAGTAGGATTATCATATCTGGCCTGTAGTTATTTAACAATAATCTAAATTGTCTTCTAAACTCTAGTTTGTGTGATCCTCTACAATCCCAAACGATGATATTCATAATATTAATATGTGGTTGTGTGAATGCCAAACTGGACACCAATGGGTTCACAAATGTTGATGTCATTTGGTCTTGAAATTCCATCATTGGTTGAGTCAGACGAAGGTCTGGAATCATCACCATCGAGTACTTCCCTTCCTCTCTATTTGTTGTAACCCTGAAGTTGACATTGCACGATATCATATCTGGAGGATATTTTAGTATGAGCTTTTTTGCATATTGTTCCTTGAGATTGCAAAGCTGAATTCCTTTTAACCATAAGAACTCTGTCCTTATCTCCCTAATTTCTGCTATTATTTCTGCTAGCTCCTCCCTTGTTTTTATATCTAGTTCGTTGGTAGATAGAGGTGGAGGTGGTGGTGGGCTCTGTGGACTGCCCATGGGTGACTATGTTTCCAGTGGACTCGTTGGACTTCCATATGGGGATAGGGGATTAAATGAGTGTAGGTGTTGGAACCATGATGCATAAATTTGCCCCATGTGGTGTGGTGGATAGAAAGGGAGCAGATTTGTCGTTATTGGTAATGGCATATGAGAATACATGGGATAACTCCATTGTGTTGGACTCGATCTTGAGGCGTTATGATCTAGTAGAAGGGGTGTTTGAGTATTGTACCATTGATGTTGTGCATATCCCTCCATCCCTATTCTCATTCCCTCCGTCACTATTTCTGCTAAGTGTGTTGGATTTTGAACAAGTAGAACAATCTCCTGGTTGTTCAACTCCATCGTGAAAACAAATGCATAGCCTTGTAGTCCCATCTCCAGCCAAGACTCCAATGGTAAATCCATCGATGTTTCCTGTGATATGTACACCAGAGGAGTCTCTATATGGGAAGATAAGGACCTTGCATGCGCATGCGAGGAAGATAAAAGAGCTGATTGTTGTTCCAGTTCCTCAGCATGGAAGGGTTGTTGATCCTTGTGAAAGACGACCTTTGCATTTTTTGTTATTTGATATTTTTGTTGTTGAACTTCCTTAGAGTAGATATTAGTATGATCTTGCTGAGAATTGGTTAGTAATATAGAAGTAGTATTTTGTTTGTGATATGTTTCATCCATTTGTATGTCAAGTGTCTTAGGGTTTCACATGAAGAGTAATTATTTTGTTTTTGTTGGGGTTGGGACTGCCTAGTGGCGTAGCTTACTGTAGCATGCAACATACTGTTGCTTGTTAGGACGTGAGCTTCATCCGGTAAGTCTTGGACATGCAATGAAGGTGATTTGTCTTGAATTGTTTGGGTGTATGTAGTAAGGAGTGGTTTTTGTAGGTTATCATTGAGTTTAGGTAGCTGATTTATCAGCTTAATTTTACCTTGGTAGGTATTATCGTGTAAACGTAAAAGATTAGTAGGAGAAGAAACCTTGGGACTTGTTGCAGAAGATATTTTATTATTTGGATTTATCTGGTCTGGATTTGGTTTTTGTGGTAATGATATATTTTTGTTGGGCTGGTTATGATTAATACTTGATTTCTGAATATATTCCTCATTTGGGCCTTGTATTTTCGTATAGTCGAGGTCCATTATGTCTAGACCAGTTAGGCTCTCATATTTGTTATTGTTGTCAAGATCCTTTGGGCCATTCCGAGTCTTAACTGGTTTAAAGGCCTGAGCAGGCCCAATTTTATTTGTCCACCTGCTTGCTTCCCCCCAGTGTTGCCCTAGTTCATTCATTTCCATAGCCGACTTAAATTTCTCAGCCTCTCTAGCATTCCGTTGCATGGTTTTCTTTGGGAAATTCACTGTTTTTGTGACTACCCAAAGGGTCGTCACCTATTTTTCTCACTTGTTCCGCACTTTCAAGGCCTTGAAAACCTCATTTTATGTTGCCTTGATTTACTTGCATAATCCGGGCATGTAGCCACAAAGATTTTGTGCTAGAATATGTGAATTCTATGAAAAATTTGAAGAAATTGATATTAGTATTGATATACTTGACTTTGGTGAACATTTTTAGTAAATGGACCCGAACCCGAGATTGGACGATCCCGGAAGGTTCGTAGGAAAATATGGGACTCGGGCATGTGTCCGGAGTCAAATTCTGAGGCCTAGAGCCCAAGATATGAATTTTTCTGTTAAATCGTTTTTGCTGGAATTATTAAATGAAAATGGGTTAAACGTCCATGGTATCGGGCTCGTATTTTGGTTCCGACGCCCGGTACAAGTCTTAAATACTATATGAGTGCTTTCTGCAAAGTTTGAGGACATTTGGATGTCGTTTGATGTGTTTTGAACCTTGAGTTCCAAATTTGAAAGTTTATGAAACTAAAGAAAGATAATCATTAACTTGAGGCTTGATTTTGATGAAAACGATGTTATATTGGCGATTTGATCGTACGAGCAAGTTTGTAATATGTTTTTGAAGTTGTATGCATATTTGGCTTGGAGCCCGAGGGCTCGGGTAAAGATTTGTTAGACCGTTGGAGCAAATTCTGAAAAATAACACAGCTGGTGTTTTCACCCAGCTGGTATATTCGCAAATGCGAGAAGACTCAGCCTTGGCCTTGGTTCGCAAATGCGAACCAATCTTCGCAAATGCAAAGATGGAAGGAAAATACCCAGGCTCGCAAATGCGAGAAGAACATCGCAAATGCGATGAACCCAGAAATCACCCTAAGCTCGCAAATGCGAAGGAAGTCTTGCAAATGCGAGGATGGCAAGCCTGGGCCAGAGTTCGCAAATGCGAACATTTTCTCGCAAATTATGAACAAACATTCGCAATTCCCATAACCGTAGCTATGCAATCTGATACTTAAACAAATTTTACACCTCTTTTCTTCATTCTTTCAAAACCCAACACACCGCACACAATTCTCCAAGAGCAAAATCACTCCAAAACACTTGTAAGTCACTTTTTAATTAATTCTTTCGATTCCTAACATCATTAAACATCTTTTTCAAGAGAAATCAAAGGTTTTCATAGTAGAAATTCTTGTTTATGGGTTGAACCTAGGTTTTTCATGAATTGGGGAATTGGACCTTGATTTGAGGTCCGATTTTGAAACAAATCATATATTTGAACTCGTGAGGGAATGGGTAACCGGATTTTGGTCCGAACCCCGAGTTCCGACCACTTGGGACCAGGGGCATTTTGGAAAATTTTGGGGTAAACTTGAGAAAACCATTTTTAAGCATCCAAACCAAGATACATAGTATTTATTAATGTAATTGAGTCAATTGAATTAGATTCGAGCAAGTTAAAAGTTGAAATTCGAGGTAAAGCTATAGTTGGAAGATAATTTGGACTTCAAGGCTAGAGGTAAGTGTTTGATCTATCCTAGCTTGAGGAAATAGGATTAATGTGCTAATTGCTATGTGATCGAGTGCGGTGTATGGCCTGTGGTGACGAGCATCCATACCCTGGCGTCTAGCATGACCGTGAGTCTTTTGTTGATATCTATTGTGGGGTATTTTTAAGATATAATCTTGAACCCTTGCCAGGTTGTGAACTTGATTAATGTTTTCCCTTGCCAGGACTTTATTGTGAAATTGATTATTGTTTCCCTTGCCGGGACCTTGTTGTGATGATTATTGTGTCCCTTGCCGGGATGCTTCATGATTATTGTTTTCATTCTTTCGCCCTTAACTGTGATTGCTATTTGGGTGAGGAAGAGTGATAATGCACGAAGGGTGATATCGTGCCTTGTTTTATTGATTATGCACGAAGGTTAATATCGTGCCTTATATTATTGATTATGCATGAAGGGTAATGCCGTGCCTTGTTATTGATTATGCACGAAAGATCATGCCATGCCTTGTGATATTGATTATGCACGAAGGAACATTCTGTGCCATTATTATTTGAACCATGCACGAAGGATCATTCCGTGCCATGGATGTGAGGAAGAGAGTAAAAGCACGAAGGGTGATGCTGTGTAACTATTTGATATTTCCTTGTTTGATATTAACTGTTTTCATTATACTCTAATTTTCTTTACTGATTTAATAGATGTTGCTAATTTTGTGTTTTCCCCTATTATGATACTTCTTGTTTAATTTGTTACTTGGTATTCCTATTATCTTGTGGTGTGTACATATATATAACTGCACAGGTTTATGTGAGTGCCTGGTCCTAAGCTTGTCACTACTTTGCCGGGATAGGCCAGGCACTTACCAGCACATGCGGTCGGATTGTGATGATACTGCACTTCTGTGCATTTTTGCATAGGTCTAAGTTTCGAGCAGGAGCAGCAGTAGCAGTAGGGTACTCGTGGGAGTTTTGAGCATTTCGAGATTGAGGTAGCTTGCAGGCGTCCGCAGGCCCGGCGTTTCTGCTATTTATTTATGTTATTTGATGTGGTCTCATTGTTTCGAGACAGACAGATATTTATTATTTCCTTTCAGACCATTTTGTGTAGTATTCTTTAGTAGTTCGTGAGTGGGTGACTCCACATCTTGGGTAGAGGATTTTATCAGTGTTTTACCTTAGTATTATTCATCTCTATTTAGAAAGACTTCCGCATTTATTAAATTGAATAATTATTTCTCTTGTTATGAAGTATGAGTATAAAAATGATGATATGCACAGGATAATGTTGAATGAATTGGCTTGCCTAGCTACCACGAGTAGGCGTCATCACGATCCCGATGATGGGGGAAAATCCGGGTCGGGACAAGTTGGTATTAGAGCTCTAGGTTACATAGGTCTCACCACTCACGAACAAGCTTAGTAGAGTTTGAGGGGTAGGTACAGAGACGTCTGTACTTGTCCTCCAGAGTCTATTGAGCTAGGAAAGAGTCTCTTATTTGTTCCTTCTTGTCGTACGATTTGTTACTCAAATACTAATTGAATTTCTACTTTGTCCTTTCGCAGATGGTGAGGACACGCGCTTCTTCGTCCACTGATTAGCAGCCTGAGCCCCAGGTAGCTCCTATGAGGGGCAGGACCGAGGCCGTATCGGAGGTCGTGGTAGGGGCAGAGCTCAGCCCCAGGCAGCTATTCCAGAGGTGGAGCCTCATATTGAGATTGGTGTGGAGGTTCCAGTCCCAGTAGCTCCAGTGGGCCCAGCTCAGGTCCCAGGGGAGGTCTTATTTACCCCGGATCTTCGGGAGGCTCTGGTCAGAATAGCATGTTTTATGGACAATATTGCAAGAGCAGGCTTATTACCAGCTGCACCAGCCGCTTCTCAGGCTGGAAGAGTGGTCCAGACTCCTATTGCACGTACTCCGGAGCCAGTAGCTCCCCAGCCTCAGGCACCGGTGGTTCAGCCAACTGTGGCCACTCAGTCAGGTACCACAGCTCAGGTCGGAGATGGAGCGGCCATGACTTCTGATTCTCTATGGAGGCTTGATCGGTTCTCCAAGCTGTTTACCACTACTTTCAGCGGTGCCACATCAGAGGATCCTCAGGACTTCTTATTCAGTTGCCACAAGATTCTCAAGACTATGGGAATAATGGAATCCAATGGAGTTGACTTCTGCATATTTAGGCTTTCAGGATCCACCAAGACTTGGTAGAGAGATTACTGTTTGACTCGACCAGCAGGGTCCCCGGCTTTATCATGGGACCATTTTGCAGAGTTATTTCTGGAGAAGTTTCTCCCTGTTACTCAGCGGGAGGCACTTCGGAGGTAGTTTGAGAACCTCCATCAGGGTACTATGACTGTCACTCAGTATGAGACGAGGTTTGTTGATCTGGCGCATCATGCGGTTGTGATACTCCCCACAGATCGGGAGAGGGTCCGTAGGTTTATAGATGGGCTAAATCAGCCGATTAGACTTCAGATGGCTATGGGAGTTGGGAGTGATATATCTTTTCAGAAGGCAGCTAATGCAGCTGGTAGAGTTGAGACGACTCTTGCTCGGGGAAGTGGTTACCCTTCAAACAAAAGGCCTCGTCATTCCGGCAGGTTTAGTGGTTCTTCTTCTTGAGGCAGGGAATCTTTTGATAGGGTCCAGTCTTCCAAACCTTTTCAGTCAGCCCTCCAGGCTTCACAGGGTGGACCAGGTGATCGTGGGTTTCGTGAGTAGTATTCGGATCAGCCTCCCATCAGTGCTCAGCCTCTTCAGATTGTTCATGGGGGCCATTCAGGTCATCAGGGCCAGCAGCCCCATCAGCCTAAATGTTGTTACGGTTGTGGTGACCCAGGTCATCTTGTCAGGTTTTGCCCTCGAGCGACGGGCAACACTCAGCAGCGAGGTCCTCATCCCATGATTCAGGCCCCAGCTGACCCACAGCCAGCCCAGCCAGCCAGAGGCGAGGGTATGGATCGTAGAGGTGGAGGTCGAGACCGTAGAGGTGGTGACCGTCCAGCCAGAGGTAGAGGTCAGCTAGTGGATGACCGTCCCAGAGATGTAGCTCAAATGGGAGGTGCTGATCCTCGATTTTGATGCTTTACCAGCTAGGCCAGAGGCAGAAACATCAGATGCTGTGATTACAGGTATCATTCTTATAAGTGACAGAGGTGCTTGGGTATTATTTGACCCTAGGTCTACATATTCATATGTGTCTTCCTACTTTGCACCGTATCTAGCCATGCCCTGGATATTCCAGTTTATGTGTCTAGACCAGTGGGTGACTCTATATTAGTCGACCGGGTGCATCGTTTGTGCATAGTTATATTCGGGGGTCTTGAGACCCGTGTTGACTTATTGCTATTAGACATGGTGGATTTCGATGTCATATTGGGGATGGACTTGTTGTCCCTGTATCATGCTATCTTAGACTGTCATGCCAAGACAGTGACCTTGGCCTTGCCAGAATCACCCCGACTAGAGTGGAGAGGGACCTCAGGCCACTCCGTTTTGCACTATTATTTCCTATGTTAAGGCTCGACGCATGGTCAAGAAGGGGTGTCTAGCTTATTTGGCATGGTTCGTGATTCCAGCGCGAAAATTCCTTCTATTGATTCAGTTCCTATTGTATGGGAGTTTCCCGAGGTTTTCCATTCAGACCTGCCGGGCATACCACCCGACAGGGATATTGATTTCTGTATTGATCTGGCACCAGGCACTCACCCATCTCTATTGCACCCTATCGCATGGTCCCGCCGGAGTTAAAGGAGTTAAAAGATCAGTTGAAAGACCTTCTAGAAAAGGGCTTTATCAGGCCCAGTGTTTCTCCATGGGGAGCACCCTTGTTATTTGTGAAGAAGAAGGATGGCTCGATGTGGATGTGTATTGATTATCGGCAATTAAACAAAGTTACGATAAAGAACAAGTATCCATTGCCAAGGATTGATGATTTGTTTGACTAGCTCCAAGGAGCGAGGGTGTTCTCAAAAATAGACTTGAGGTCGGGCTACCATCAGCTGAATATCAGAGTGGCTGACATTCCTAAGACAGCCTTTCGCACTAGATACGGGCACTATGAATTATTGGTCATGTCTTTCGGGTTGACCAATGCTCCAGAAGCATTTATGGAGTTGATGAATCGGGTGTTCAGGCCTTATTTAGACCTGTTTGTGATAGTCTTTATAGATGACATCCTGGTATACTCCCGCGACCAGTAAGAGCACGAGCAGCACCTCAGAGTGGTTCTTCAGACTCTGAAGGATAATCAGCTATATGCCAAATTTTCAAAATGTGAGTTCTGGTTGAGTTCGGTGGCATTTCTAGGTCATATCGTATCAGTGGAGGGTATTTAGGTGGACCCAAAGAAGATTGAGGCAGTCCAGAATTGGCCTCGACCAGCTTCAGTGACCGAGATCCGAAGTTTCTTGGGATTAGCAGGTTACTACCGTCGATTTGTAGAGGGGTTCTCTTTTATTGCAGCCCCGATGACCATGTTGACCCAGAAGGGTGCTCAGTTCAAGTGGTCAGATGAGTGTGAGGCGAGCATTCAGAAGCTCAAGACGGCTTTGACTACAACACCAGTGTTGATACCATCTACGGATGCAGGGCCTTATACAGTTTATTATGATGCATCCCGTACGGGGCTTGGAGCGGTATTGATGCAGGATGGTAAGATTATTGCTTATGCTTCGACACAGTTGAAAATACATGAGAGGAACTACCCGGTTTATAATCTTGAGCTGGCAGCAGTGGTTCATGCCTTAAAAATCTGGAGGCATTATCTATATGGCGTGGCGTGCGAGGTGTACACAGATCACAAAAGCCTACAGTACTTATTCAAGCAAAATGAGTTAAATTTGCAACAGAGGGGATGGTTAGAGTTGATGAAGGACTATGATGTTACTATCCTATATCACCTAGGTAAGGCCAATGTGGTGGCCGATGCGTTGAGTAGAAAGTCTGTCAGCATGGGTAGTCTCGCATACATTCCGGTCAGTCAGGGACCACTTGCTCTAGATGTCCAGGCCTTAGCCAACCAGTTCGTGAGACTAGACATTTCTGAGCCTAGCAGGGTGTTAGCCTGCACGGTCGCTCATTCATCTCTATTAGAGCGTATCCGCGAGAGGCAATTTGATGATCCTCATTTGCGTGACTTGAGAGATACTGTACAGCGGGGAGGTGCTACGAAGGTAACTCTAGGTGATGACGGAGTATTCAGGTTCCAGGGGCGAGTTTGTGTGCCCAATGTTGAGGGGATTTGAGAGTTGATCTTAGCGGAGGCCCACATTTTGCGGTATTCTATTCACTTGGGCGCCGCGAAGATGTATCCGGATTTACGGCAGCACTATTGGTGGCGAAGGATGAAGAAGGACATCGTTGCGTATGTCGCTCGGTGTCTAAATTGTCAGCAGGTGAAATATGAGCACCAGAGGCCTGGTGGTGTATTCCAAAGAATAGAAATTCCTAGGTGGAAATGGGAGCGGATCATAATGGACTTCATTACTAGACTTCCTTTGACTTAGAGGAAATTTGATGCTATTTGGGTCACTGTTGATAGGCTGACCAAGTCAGCACACTTCATTCTAGTATCTGTCTCTTACTCATCGGAGAGGTTAGCAGAGATTTACATCATGAGATTGTTCGTCTTCATGAGATGCCGGTGTCTATTATCTTAGATCGGGGTACGCAGTTTACCTCGCGTTTCTGGAGGGCGGTCCAGTAGGAGTTAGGCACCCAGGTCCAGTTGAGTACAACTTTTCATCCTCATACGGACGGTCAGTCCGAGAGGACTATTCAGATCCTAGAAGACATGCTCCGATCCTATGTCATTGATTTTGAAGGCCCGTGGGACTAGTTTCTGCCATTAGCGGAGTTCTCCTACAACAACAGAGCTACCAGTCTAGCATTCAGATGGCAGCGTTGTATGGTAGGCGATGTCGATCTCCGGTTGGATGGCTTGAGCCGGGAGAGGCTCGATTGTTGGGTACAGACTTAGTTCAGGAGGCCTTAGACAAGGTCAAGACTATCCAGGAGAGATTGCTTTCAGCTCAGTCCAGACAGAAGACTTATGCGGATTGTAAGGTTAGAGATATAAATTTCATGGTTGGCGAGCGGGTATTGCTCCTAGTATCGCCTATGAAGGGCGTGATGAGGTTCGGAAAGAAGGGCAAGCTCAACCCTAGGTATATTGGTCCATTTGAGATTCTGGACCAAGTGGGAGAGGTGGCTTACAGACTAGCTCTGCCACCTAGCTTATCAGACGTGCATCCAGTTTTTCATGTATCTATGCTTCGGAGGTACTACGACAATCCCACACATATTTTAGACTTCAATACTGTGACGACCCGGCCCGTCGTCACGGGAATTTACCACCCTGTTATGTTGAAATTGTATGTTTTATGCTTTTATATCGGTGTTAAAGTCTATCGGGTGAGTTAGGAGTGATTTGGATTGGAAATGAGGCATATAGCCTTTTTGAAAGAAACTTGAATAAGGAAAGTCAACCCGGAGTTGACTATTTAGCTAGAGGGCTCGGAATCGGATTCTGATGATTCGGTTAGTTCCAGGAGGTGATTTGTGACTTAGGGGAGCAATCGGAATTGAATTTAGAGGCCCGGTGTAGAAATAGGCTTGAATTGGCTAAGGTTGAATTTTGGCGAAATCCGAACGGTAGGTGAGATTTTGATCCGGGGTTCGAAATGGAATTCCGACAGTTGCAGTAGCTTCGTTAGGTGATTTTGGATGTGCCTGCAAAATTTCAGGTCATTCGGGCATCGTTTAGTCGGGTTTTTGATTGATTGTGTAATTCGGAATGTTTCAAGGAATTTAGGATTGAATTCGATGTGAATTATGGGTTTTGATGTTGTTAGACGTGTTTTGAGGATTGGAGCAAGTTCGAATAAGGTATTAGGATGTGTTGGTGTGTTTGGATGGGGTCCCGGGGCCTCGGGGTGTTTTCGGATGGCTAAACGGGAGAAAATGAGGAAAATTGCAGGTTTGGGATTCTGGGTTCTGTTGTTTTCGCTCCTGCGGAAATGGGGGCGTAGGAGCGAGTCCGCAGGAGTGGACAAGAGGGCGCAGGGGCGAGTGACTTCGTAGAAGCGGAATCGTCTCCGCTGAAGCGGCATCGTAGGAGCGAAGATGAGACCGCAGAAGCGGTCAGGAGAGAAATGGGGGAAAACCGCAGAAGCGGATTTATTGACCACATAGGCGAGTCCGCAGGAGCGGACTCTTAATCGCAGAGGCAGAAAGGACCGCAGGGGCGGAATGTTATCCGCTGAAGCGGACGCGCAGGGGCGGTCCATGGATCGCAGGAGCGGAATTGGCCAAATAGGCCTGGGTTCGCAGAAGCGACCAATTGGTCGCCGAAGCGGTTCCGCAGGGGCGGAAAATGGTCCGCAGAAGCGAAAATCGCAGTGAATTAATTGTATCAGAAGTTAGAAAATTTCAGAAACATTTCACACATTTGGGTCTCGGCTATAGAGGCGATTTGGGCGATTTTGAAGAGAAACTCAAGGGAAATCATCAGATAATCAACTATGGACTTAAACTATGATTAGTATTGATAATATTATGCAATTATATCATGAAAATGGAGGAATTTGGGGTGAATCATGGAAGATTTAACCCTAGGCTTGAACTTTAGAAAATCAAGGTTTTGATTGGGCAAATGGAGTCCGAATTTGGTAAAATTGATATGCTTAGACTCGTATTGAGATGAGGGTTCCGAATATGTGACTTTTGTAATTTTTCGAGAAGCGTACCGAAAATCGGGTTTTGACAACTTTGGGAATTTTAATGTAAATTGAGTTGTATTGATTGGGTGTCGTCCCATTGGCCTAATTTGTTATGTTTCTACTGTATTTGATCAGATTCTACGCGTGTGGAGCTTGATTCTCGTGGCAAGGGCATTGCGGAGTAGTCGTCGCGCCGTATTGAGGTGAGTAATATATGTGGGTGATGACCAGCGGGTTCGAAACCCCGGTATACCACTTTGTGACGTGCTGTATAGCGGCGAGACACGTACTCTCTTGTGAGTGCGGGGTCGATTGTGATTGGGGACTATGGCTTAGTCCGACTTGTTGATACTGTGTTATGACATTGGCTATTCTTGAGCCGTCGAACCTCCTTCTCGGATGGTTGCATACTATATATTGAGATATTGGCCACTCTTGAGCCGAGGAACCTCCTTCTTGGGCGGTTGAGTATACTTGTGGGCCGTGAGCCAGTTATTGGATCCCGCGAGGATCGTTATCATTGTCTTATCATATTGACATGTTAGTTACTACCAGTCCGTAGCTATTTCCGTTATCATGCTATTTCCAATCTCTGGAACTTGGTATTACTGTTTTCCAACTGAAAAATGATAAAAAGGTTTTTAAAACTACTTTTGAGCCTGCGAGGCTGTATTTGCACATTAGCTGACTGGTAGTGGATCGGGCCGCGCGCCGCAACAATATATATGTTGGATCGGACTGCACGCCGCAGTGATATTGTGCTTGGGTTGTAGGAGCCCCTCCGGAGTTTGAACCCCCACAGTGAGCACGGGTACCCAAATTGGATCGGGCTACGCGCCGTAGCGGTCATATCATGCATTTCATTACATTTTAGCCACATCTGCTAGCTGTTATACTGTTTTGCTGGTACTTATTGGTACAGGTACAGTCGATATTGATTCTGTGACAGGGTATTTGATTACGACTTTACATAGTGCTTTATTGCGGATTTCTTATCTGCGCTGTCTTACCCTTGTTTATTACCACTGAGTCTGGCAGTACTCATTTTACTCCCTGCACCTTGTGTGCAGATCTAGGTACCTCTCAGCAGTGATCCAGTAGTTGTGCGAGGCGACATCCGTGGGATATACGAGGTAGCTGCAGAGTCCGCAGGACCCGATATTCCTTCTTACTGTCTTTTGATTTTGTATCGACTTTTCTTTCCGCACTTGGTATCTTATAAACCTTTATACACTTATTTTCAGTAGAGGCTCATGACTCTTGACCCTGTGGTCTATGGGAGTTGGATACTTTGGGACTTGGTTTCCCGCTGTTGGTATATGTATCACTCTTGTTTCACATTTTGATATGCTTAAATGGGATAGAACAAGCTTCTAGCTCCGTTCTTGTTATTGATTGGTCAGGCTGGCTTAGCAATGTGCTGGGCTCCATCACAACCGGATTTGGGGTCGTGACAAGTTGGTATCAGAGCCTAGGTTTACTAGGCCTCATGAGTCTTGAGCCGGTTAGTAGAGTCTTGTGGATCGGTACGGGGACGCCTGTACTTATCCTCGGGAGGCTGCGAACCTTTAGGAAACACTTCACTTTTCTTGAACTCTGTCGTGCGATCTTGTTGTTCCTGAGAACTGAACTTCTATATTCTATTCTCTTGCAGATGGCAAGAACGCGAGCATCAGGACGAGGTGGACAACCTCCATTGCCACCTATTAGAGGCCGTGGGCACGGTCGTGCTAGAGGTAGAGGTAGGGCGGCCGAGGCAGTGCCAGCTGACCCGCCCGTTGTACCAGTTCAGGAGCAGCCCCCAGTGGTTGATGCTCCAGCTGCCCCAGTTAAGGGCCAGACTGTATCTATTACTATTCTTGGTCTTCAGGAGACTCTTGCTCAGATATTATCAGTGTGTTTCCAGGTAGTCTCAGCTACTGCTACTGCAGCGACATCTCAGATAGGGGGCGGTCAGCAGACCCCCGCAGCTCGCACACCTGACCCGGTTGTTAAGGGACTTCAGACGCCAGAGGCGGTCCCCGCTCAGGTGGTTGCACCGGTTATTCCTCCAGCTGCACCAGCTCCAGCTCCCGAGCATATGGTTCAGGTTATGCCCGACGACGAGCAGCGTCGTCTTGAGAGATTTGGTAGACTTCAGCCACCCCATTTCAGTGGCGTTGAGGGCGAGGATGCCCAGGGTTTCTTGGACAAGTGTCAGAGGATGTTGCGAACGGCTGGTATTCTTGAGTCCAGCGGATTTTCATTTACTACCTTTCAGTTCACCGGTCCCGCATTTGATTGGTGGGAAGAGTTTGAGAGGCATAGGCCTGTAGGAGCAGCACCTCTCATATGGCAGCAGTTCTCTACTCTCTTTCTAGAGAAATATGTACCTCAGTCTCGTCGCGAGGAGCTACGTCGCCAGTTCGAGTGGTTGGTTCAGGGCGATATGTCTGTGACCCAGTCTGAGCTCAGATTCACACAGTTGGCTAGGCATGCCACATGTATGATCCCTAATGATAGGGAGAGGATTAAGAGGTTTATTGATGGCCTCAATTACTCTATCCGCATTCTTATGACCAGAGAGAGAGTTTTGTCATTATCATTTGAGCAGGTTGTTGAATGGCACGCTCCATTGAGGCGGATCGTCGCCGAGAGAGAGAGGAGCGGGAGGCAAGAGGCCTCGTGGTTCTGGCAGTTTCAGTGGTGCTCCATCTAGAGGGCATTCCCGGCAGAGTAGAGGTCGCTCATCTAGACCTTCTCATTCAGGCCGCCCAGAGCAGAGCGGAGGTTCTTATGGTCGTGGTCGACAGGGGTTTCAGCAGGGGTCAGTCATCGCTTAGTGCCCTTCCAGCCCAGGGAGCATCACCTACTTCTTCAGCCCAGGGTTCTTCTGCGGCGAGGGGTTCCCTTCAGTCCCCTTCTCCAGCACCAGGTGCATGCTATGAGTGTGGTGACTTTGGCCATATGAGGAGACAGTGCCCTCGACTCCGTAGGGACAGGACTCAGCAGAGGGACCAGCTCTCATCTTCAGCACCTTTTCAGTCTAGTAGAGGTGGAGGTCAGTCTTCTCGTGGTCGCCCCAGGGGCGAGGAGAGATCTGGTGGAGGCCAGGCACGTTTCTATGCACTTCCTGACAGGCGTGATGCAGTTGCCTCCGATGCAGTGATTACAGGTATCATTTATGTCTGTCACAGAGATGCCTCTGTTCTATTTGATCCAGGGTCCACATATTCATACGTGTCCTCTTACTTTGCACATCACTTGGGCGCGACTCGTAGTAGTCTTGATTTACCTGTTCATGTATCCACCCCCATGGGTGATACGATCGTTGTGGGTCATGTCTATAGATCCTGTGTTATATCTATTGGGGGTCTGGAGACCCAGGCAGATTTGTTATTGTTGGGTATGGTGGACTTTGATGTTATATTGGGTATGGACTGGTTGTCTCTGTACCATGCTATATTGGACTGTCATTCCAAGACAGTCACTTTGGCTATGCCGGGCATTCAGAGGATTGAGTGGCGAGGCACGACTGATTATATACCCAGCAGGGTAATATCTTTACTCAAGGCCCAACGGATGGTTGGGAAAGGATGTCTTTATTATTTGGCATTTGTGCAGGAGGTTAGAGCTGAGACTCCTAGTATAGATTTTGTTCTCATTATGCGGGACTTTCCTGATGTAATTCCCTCGGACCTGTCGGGCATGCCGCCGGACAGGGACATTGATTTTGGCATTGACTTGGTACCGGGCACTCAGCCCATATCCGTTCCTCCTTATCGGATGGCACCAGCTGAGTTGAAAGAACTGAAAGAGCAACTTTAGGAGCTTCTGGATAAGGGTTTTATCCGCCCTAGTGTGTCCCCGTGGGGTGCGCCGGTGTTATTTTTTAAAAAGAAAGATGGTTCCATGCGAAAGTGTATTGATTATAGGCAATTGAACAAAGTGACAGTGAAGAACAAGTACCCTCTACCACGCATAGATGATTTGTTTGACCAGTTACAGGGTGCGAGGGTGTTTTCTAAGATCGATCTTCATTCGGGCTATCACCAGCTGAAGATCAGGGACTCGGATATTATGAAGACTGCATTCAGGACCCGATATGGTCATTATGAGTTTCTTGTGATGTCTTTTGGGCTGACCAACGCCCCAGCAGCATTTATGCATCCGATGAACAGTGTGTTCAGGCCTTATTTGGATTCATTTGTGATTGTGTTCATTGATGACATTCTAGTCTACTCCCGTAGTCAGGAGGAGCATGCTCAGCATTTGAGTATTGTGTTGCAGAGATTGAAGGAGGAGAAGCTATATGCTAAATTCTCCAAGTGCGAGTTTTGGCTCGAGTCCGTAGCATTTCTAGGACATGTGGTGTCTCGTGATGGTATTCAGGTTGATCCTAAGAAGATAGAGGCGGTGCAGAGTTGGCCTAGACCGTCCTCAGCTACATAGATCAGGAGTTTTCTGGGTTTGGCGGGATATTATCGCCGGTTTGTTCAGGGATTTTCATCCATTGCTTCTTCATTGACTAAATTGACCCAGAAGGGTGCACCATTCGTGTGGTCGGATGAGTGCGAGGAGAGCTTTCAGAAGCTCAAGATAGCTTTGACCACAACTCCAGTGTTAGTACTGCCATCAGCTTCAGGTTCATATACCGTTTATCGTGATGCCTCGAGAGTGGGGATAGGTTGTGTGTTGATGCAGGAAGGTAAGGTGATTGCTTATGCTTCTCGGCAGTTGAAGCCACATGAGAAGAACTATCTTGTTCATGATTTGGAGCTAGCCGCCATTGTTCATGCATTGAAGATTTGGAGGCACTATTTGTACGGTGTGTCTTGTGAGGTGTATACCGACCATCGTAGTCTCCAACACTTGTTCAAACAGAAAGACCTTAATTTGAGACAGCGGAGATGGCTTGAGTTGCTGAAGGATTATGACATTACTATATTATATCATCCGGGAAGGCCAATGTGGTGGCCGATGCTTTGAGCCGGAAGGCGGTCAGTATGGGGAGCTTGGCATATATTCCAACTAAGGAGAGACCATTTGCTTATGATGTTCAGGTGCTAGCCAATCGGCTAGTGAGGTTAGATATTTCGGAGCCCAGCCGGGTATTGGCTTGTGTTGTATCTCGGTCATCTCTATATGATCGTATTTGTGAGCGCCAGTATGATGATCCACATTTGGTTGTCCTTAGGGACAGAGTTCAGCATGATGATGCTAGAGATGTCACCATTGATAGTGACGGCGTATTGAGGATGCAGGCCGGATATGTGTGCCCAATGTTGATGGCCTTCGTGAGTTGATTCTGGAGGAGGCCCATAGCTCGCCGGTATTCTATCCATCCAGGAGCCGCGAAGATGTATCAAGATTTGAAACAACACTATTGGTGGAGAAAGATTTAAATGGACATTGTCAGACATGTAACACGGTGCCTCAACTGTCAGCAGGTTAAGTACGAGCATCAGAGGCCCGGTGGTGTATTTCAGCGCATTGATATTCCTGAGTGGAAATGGGAGAGGGTCACTATGGACTCCCTCTGATGGCGAGGAAGTTTGATTCTGTATGGGTGATTGTGGATAGACTGACCAAGTCAGCTCACTTCATTCCAGTTAGTACTACCTACTCATCGGAGCGATTGACACCGATCTTTATTCGAGAGATTGTTCGGTTGCATGGAGTTCCGGTGTCTATCATATCCGACAGGGGTACTCAGTTCACTTCTCAGTTTTGAAGAGCATTTCAGCAAGAGATGGGTACGTGGGTTGAGTTGAGTACTGCATTTCACCCCCAGACAGACGGACAGTCTGAGCGCACTATTCAGATCTTGGAGGATATGTTGCAAGCTTGTGTGATTGACTTTGGTGGTTCGTGGGATGAGTTCCTACCACTTGCTGAGTTTGCCTACAACAACAGTTATCAGTCGAGTATTCAGATGGCCCCGTATGAGGCATTGTATGGCAGGCGGTGTAGATCCCCCGTGGGATGGTTTCAGCCTGGTGAGGTTAGATTGATAGGGACTGAGTTAGTCCAGGATGCTCTGGATAGAGCAAAGATGATCCAGGAGAGGCTTCGTACGGCACAGTCTCGTCAGAAGAGTTATGCGGACCGTAGAGTTCGAGAGTTGTCTTTCATGGTTGGTGACAGAGTATTGTTGAAGGTTTCACCTATGAAGGGTGTCGTGAGGTTTGGAAGAAAGGAAAGTTGAGTCCTAGGTACATTGGTCCTTTTGAGATACTCAGGAGGGTTGGAGAGGTGGCATATGAGTTAGCCTTGCCGCCCAGCTTATCCAGCGTCCATCCAGTATTCCATGTGTCTATGCTCCGGAAGTACATTGGAGATCCGTCCCATGTATTAGACTTCAGTACCATTCAGCTTGATGGTGATCTATCCTATGATGTGGAGCCTATTGCTATTTTGGGTCGCAAAGTAAGGAAGTTGAGGTCGAAGGAGATTGCATCAGTTAAGGTTCAGTGGAGAGGTCGACCCGTGGAGGAGGCTACTTGGGAGGTTGAGCAGGAGATGCGGAGCAGATATCCTCACTTGTTTGAGACTTCAGGTATGATTCTTGACCCGCTCGAGGATGAGCGTTTGCTTAAGAGGGGGAGAATGTGACGAACTGGCCCGTCGTCACGGGAATTTACCACCCCGTTATGTTGAAATTGTATGTTTTATGCTTTTATATCAGTGTTAAACTCTATTGGGTGAGTTAGGAGTGATTTGGAGTGGAAATGAGGCATATAGCCTTTTTGAAAGAAACTTGAATAAGAAAAGTCAACCCGGAGTTGACTATTTAGGTAGAGGGCTCGGAATTGGATTCTGATGATTCGGTTAGTTCCGGGAGGTGATTTGTGACTTAGGGGAGTGATCGGAATTGAATTTAGAGGTCCGGTGTAGAAATAGGCTTGAATTGGCTAAGGTTGAATTTTGGCGAAATCCGAACGGTAGGTGAGATTTTGATCCGGGGGTCGGAATGGAATTTCGATAATTGCAGTAGCTCCGTTAGGTGATTTTGGATGTGCCTGCAAAATTTCAGGTCATTCGGGCATCGTTTAGTCGGGTTTTTGATTGATTGTGTAATTCGGAATGTTTCAAGGAATTTAGGATTGAATTCGATGTGAATTATGGGTTTTGATGTTGTTAGACGTGTTTTGAGGATTGGAGCAAGTTCGAATAAGGTATTAGGATGTGTTGGTGTGTTTGGATGGGGTCCCGGGGGCCTCGGGGTGTTTTCGAATGGCTAAACGGGAGAAAATGTGGAAAATTGCAGGTTTGGGATTCTGGTTCTGTTGTTTTCGCTCCTTCCGAAATGGGGGCGCAGGAGCGAGTCCGCAGGAGCGGACAAGAGGGCTCAGGGGCGAGTGACTTCGTAGAAGTGGAATCGTCTCCGCTGAAGCGGCGTCGCAGGAGCGAAGATGAGACCGCAGAAGCGGTCAAGAGAGAAATGGGGGAAAAACCGCAGAAGCGGATTTATTGACCGCATAGGCGAGTCCGCAGGAGCGGACTCTTGATCGCAGAGGCGAAAAGGACCGCAGGGGCGGAATGTTATCCGCAGAAGCGGACCCGCAGGAGCGGTCCGTGTATCGCAGGAGCGGAAATGTCCAAATAGGCCTGGGTTCACAGAAGCGACCAATAGGTCGCAGAAGCGGTTCCCGCAGAAGCCTTCCATGTATCGCAGAAGCGAAAATCGCAGTGAGTTAAGTGTATTAGAAGTTAGAAAATTTCAGAAACATTTCACACATTTGGGTCTCGGCTTTAGAGGCGATTTGGGCGATTTTGAAGAGAAACTCAAGGGAAATCATCAGGTAATCAACTATGGACTTAAACTACGATTAGTATTGATAATATTATGCAATTATATCATGAAAATGGAGGAATTTGGGGTGAATCATGGAAGATTTAACCCTAGGCTTGAACTTTAGAAAATCAAGGTTTTGATTGGGCAAATGGAGTCCGAATTTGGTAAAATTGATATGCTTAGACTCGTATTGAGATGAGGGTTCCGAATCTGTGACTTTTGTAATTTTTCGAGAAGCGTACCGAAAGTCGGGTTTTGACAACTTTGGGAATTTTAATGTAAATTGAGTTGTATTGATTGGGTGTCGTCTCATTGGCCTAATTTGTTATGTTTCTACTGTATTTGATCAGATTCTACGCGTGCGGAGCTTGATTCTCGTGGCAAGGGCATTGTGGAGTAGTCGTCGCGCCGTATTGAGGTGAGTAATAGATGTGGGTGATGACCAGCGGGTTCGAAACCCCGGTATACCACTTTGTGACGCTGTGTAGCGGCGAAACACGTACTCTCTTGTGAGTGCGAGGTCGATTATGATTGGGGACTATGGCTTAGTCCAACTTGTTGATAATGTGTTATGACATTAGCTATTCTTGAGCCGTTGAACCTCCTTCTCGGATGGTTGCATACTATATATTGAGATATTGGCCACTCTTGAGCCGAGGAACCTCCTTCTTGGGTGGATAAGTATACTTGTGGGCCGTGAGCCAGTTATTGGATCCCGCGAGGATCGTTATCATTGTCTTATCATACTAACATGTTAGTTACTACCAGTCCGTAGCTATTTCTGTTATCATGCTATTTCCAATCTCTGGAACTTGGTATTTCTGTTTTCTAACTGAAAAATGATAAAAAGGTTTTCAAAACTACTTTTGAGCCTGCGAGGTTGTATTTGCACATTAGCTGACTGGTAGTGGATCGGGCTGCGCGCCGCAGCAGTATATATGTTGGATCGGACTGCACGCCGCAGTGATATTGTGCTTGGGCTGTAGGAGCCCCTCCGGAGTCTGAACCCCCACAGTGAGCACGGGTACCCAAACTGGATCGGGCTACGCGCCGTAGCGGTCATATCATGCATTTCATTACATTTTAGCCACATCTGCTAGCTGTTATACTGTTTTGCTGGTACTTATTGGTACAGGTACAGTCGATATTGATTCTGTGACAGGGTATTTGATTACGACTTTACATAGTGCTTTATTGCGGATTTCTTATCTGCGCTGTCTTACCCTTGTTTATTACCACTGAGTCCTGGCAATACTCATTTTACTCCCTGCACCTTGTGTGCAGATCCAGGTACCTCTCAGCAGTGATCCAGTAGCTGTGCGAGGCGACATCTGTGGGATATACGAGGTAGCTGCAGAGTCCGCAGGACCCGATATTCCTTCTTACTGTCCTTTGATTTTGTATCGACTTTTCTTTCCGCACTTGGTATCTTGTAAACCTTTATACACTTATGTTCAGTAGAGGCTCATGACTCTTGACCCTGCGGTCTATGGGAGTTGGATACTTTGGGACTTGGTTTCCCGCTGTTGGTATATGTATCACTGTTGTTTCACATTTTGATATGCTTAAATGGGATAGAACGAGCTTCTAGCTCCGTTCTTGTTATTGATTGGTCAGGCTCGCTTAGCAATGTGCTGGGCGCCATCACGACCGGATTTGGGGTCGTGAAAAGTACTGTCCAATTGGACAATGATTTATCCTACGAGGAGGAGCCGATGGCCATTCTAGACCGGCAGGTTTGACAATTGAGGTCGAAGAGTTTTCTTTCTGTGCGTGTTCAGTGGAGAGGTCAGCCTCCTAAGGCATCCACCTGGGAGTCCGAGTCTGATATGCGGAGTCGTTACCCACATTTGTTCCCTGACTCAAGTACTTCATTCTCTTGTCCGTTCGAGGACGAACGACTATTTTAGAGGTGGAGGATGTGACGACCCAAAGGGTCATCACCTATTTTTCTCACTTGTTCCGTGCTTTCGAGGCCTTGAAACCTCATTTTATGTTGTCTCAATTTACGTGCATAATCCGGGCATGTAGCCGGAAAGATTTTGTGCTAGAATATGTGAATTCTATGAAACATTTGAAGAAAATTGATATTAATATTGATATAGTTGACTTCGGTCAACATTTCTGGTAAACGAACCCGGACCCGAGATCGGACGGTCTCGGAAGGTCCGTAGGAAAATTTGGGACTCGGGCATGTGTCCGGAGTCGATTCTGAGGCCTAGAGCCCAAGATATGAATTTTTCTGTTAAATTATTTTTCCGAGAATTATTAAATGAAAATGGGTTAAACGACCATGGTATTGGGCTCGTATTTTGGTTCCGACGCCCGGTACAAGTCTTAAATATTATATGAGTGCTTACTGCAAAGTTTGACGACATTTGGATGTCGTTTGATGTGTTTTGAACCTTGAGTTCCAAATTTGAAAGTTTATGAAACTAAAGAAAGATAATCATGAACTTGAGGCTTGATTTGATGAAAATGATGTTATATTGGCGATTTGATCGCACGAGCAAATTTGTAATATGTTTTTGAAGTTGTGTGCATGTTTGTCTTGGAGCCCGAGGTCTCGGGTAAAGATTTGATAGGCCGTTGGAGCAAATTCTGAAAAATAACACAGCTGATGTTTTCACCCAGCTGGTATCTTCGCAATTGCGAAGAATTTCTCGCAATTTGCGAGAAGACTCAGCCTTAGCCTTGGTTCGCAAATGCGAACCAATCTTCGCAAATGCGAAGATGGCAGGAAAATACCCAGGCTCGCAAATGCGAGAAGAACATCGCAAATGCGATGAACCAAGAAATCACCCTAAACTCGCAAATGCGAGGATGGTAGGCCTGGGCCAGAGTTAGCAAATGCGAAGATTTTCTCGCTAATGCGAGGGCAACAGTGCCAAACCTGCTATGTTCGCAATTGCGAACAAACGTTCGTAATTTCCATAACCGCAGTTGTGCAATCTGATACTTAAACGAATTTTACACCTCTTTTCTTCATTCTTTCAAAACCCAACACACCACACACGATTCTCCAAGAGCAAAATCACTCCAAAACACTTGTAAGTCATTTTTTACTTAATTCTTTCAACTCCTAACATCATTAAACATGTTTTTCAAGAGAAATCAAAGGTTTTCATGGTAGAAATTCTTGTTTTTGGGTAGAACCTAGGTTTTTCATGAATTGGGTAATTGGACCTCAATTTGAGGTTCAATTTTGAAAAAAATCATATATTTGAACTCGAGGGAGTGGGTACCCGAATTTTGGTCCGAACGCCGAGTTCCGGCCACGTGGGTATTTAACCAAAAAATAGAATTTTGGTCAAAGCTATAATTTTATATGACTGGCCACAAGCAACAGATTCATTCCGAAAGATATAAAATTTTGTTAATTCAATATGATAGAGAAGTGAGAAATAAATTCAATGACAGATAATATAATTAAAATAAAGCAGAGAAAAAGGAATTCTTATTGAATGATCCTTGATAGGATAATGAGCCGAACGGAGCTTGAAGGGCTGAACTATGGCTAACTTAAGAGCAATATGCTATAAATTACAATGTATAGAATTGTAGAGAAGAAAATTAGATCCCCCCATGGTGGTAAAAATATGTCTATTTATAGGACTAAATCTAAGTACCATTCATCTTGAATTATGTGTCAATTATGAGCATTTACTCAATTCATCCATTACTTTTGGAAGACTTGTAACAACTGTGTAAATACTGGAATTCTGTAACTGATGAGTTAATTTCGTAACTGATGAGTTAATTTCGTTACTGATGAGTCAATCTCGTGCCTGTTGAGTCAAATCTCATGCCTATTGAGTCAATCTCGTGATTGTTGAGTCAAATCTCGTGCCTGTTAAGTCAATCTCATGCCCGTTGAGTCAAATCTCGTGCCTGTTAAGTCAAATCTCGTGCATATTAAGTCAATCTCGTGACTATTGAGTCAATCCCATGGCTAACAGGCATGGTAAGAGTATGTTCGGTCCTGGGGGTGTTTCACATATCATCTTTACATGTCTCTTCACTTTTCTTCAAACTTTGTTGACACGTGTCGCTATTTAATAGACCCACATGGCGAGTCTAATTTTTTACCAATACAGATAGTTCCCCCACTTTTTGGTTACTCGCTATGATGTGCCGGGAAGTGGAGGATTTTATCCTTTTCATCCTTGTCTCTGCCTCATTAAAAATCTTGCCGGGAAAACCCAATAGGGACAAAAACCAGATGAAGGAAAAAAGAGTGCAGAACTTAGAGATTCAGATGATAGCTCCACCGCTTATGTTCCTTTCGTCAATAATCAGTTGCTTTACCACTATCTTGTTTAGGGGTTTGAAGGCAAATCTTTGCTTTATATTTGCAAAGTTTGACATATATATATATATATATATATATATATATATATATATATATATATATATATATAGGCTTTATTTTCTGCCTATTTTCGTATTTAGGACTTATGGAATAATTGTGCATTTTTATCCTTTTGAAAAATGCTTCATTGATTCACTCGTGGACTTGTCAACACGAGGATTTGCATTTTTATCTTTTTGAAAATGCTTCATTGATTCACTCGTGGACTTGTCAACACGAGGATTTGCATTTTTATCTTTTTAGAAAATTCTTGATGATTCTACTCGTGGACTTGTCAACACGAGGATTATAAAAGAGGGCCCTTTTATATATTGGCACTTAATGAAGAAGACGTCTCAACTTCATAAATGGTGCTATATGATGAAAGAAATAGGAAGCACATGTTTGTGTAAAGTAATTTGGACAAGTTTTTATTCATTAACTTGAGCAAATTTTGAATAATACATGCGTTGTAGTACGTCTATGACTTTCTCGCAACTGTTTTCGTGCAACAGATTTTTTAATAAAAAATACACAAGGTTTTTTCTTTACAACCTGTTTTAGCATGTAGCCATAGTCCTATCTTTATGTATTTAGAAAGGACTTGAAAAGTGTCTACAACATTGAAAAATGTTTTTTGCAGAGTAAAACGTAGCTATTCGCAGCTATTGCAGCTTTTAGCTTTCCTTTGAACTCCCGTATCTCTTTCGTGGTCCCACGTCCACTTTTTTTGCACGAAGCTATCTTTTGCACGTGTTTTTGAATTCCCGTATCTTTTTCGTAGTCCCACGTCCACTGTTTTGCATGAGGTCTCTTTTGCACGGGTTTTTGAATTCCCGTATCTTTTTATGGTACCGCGTCTACTTTCCTGCACAAAGCTATCCGTACTGTGCAATCCCCAAGTGTGTTGGCGATGTAGGAATGAGGACTTGAGTATTTTGGTTGTTACTTGTAAGCTGACCTTTTCCCTAAAACAAAACATACACGGGACTAAAAAATATAGCTTTTAGATTTAGGCTGCCTACCCGTATGCATTTCCATCAGTTCTGTGTAACCTTAGGCTTATAATTTACGAGTATTCTTTTTTTTTGCCATGCAGGTTGTATCTCATTATTGGTACGGGTTAGGATTTGTGCCTAGCATCTAAAACCATTAGTAAAATCACGATAAACGATAGGCATTATAGTTTCTAGTAAGATAGTTAGTTTCGATATTGGTGTACTTTCAAATGGTCTAGTTCCAACATTTCGTACTCTGGTTAGGAACTACGGAGGTTCCAAAATATTATCGAGGATCATGGCATATCTTGATTTGAGCTATTCATACTAACTTCGATGAGTTTTTGATTTAAAGCCTTGTTACCGGAGTAATTTTCACAGCTTTCTTTATAAATTTCTTGCATCATATTTTTTTTTGTTTTGTCCATATGGAATTTTAGCTTTTGGATCCTTGAATATTCTCAAATATAATTCTTCTTCAATAAGGCAGGTAGTATGGGATGAGACACACTCGGAGTTATCGAGAGCATGCTTATCTTTGGGTAAAGTCACATTCTGCAAGTAATAAATGAATTTATTATGCCAATTAAAAAAGTCAGGCTTACCTCATTTTCATTCTAATAGATGATAGATCAAGGATCTCCTAAATAAGAGATGGCTCAATCCCGAGACTGCTTGATTCGAAAATAATATTTCTCAATAAGAGTTCGGAGTTAGTGATATCAGCAGTAGATCCGAGACTAGCACATCCGGCTCTATTTTCTTGGGTTTCATAGTTTTCTTGGATTTGATCAATCGTTAAATCAATAATTTTGCTCTGAGTCCCCAAGCTAATTTAAGCTCTGTAGCATACGCTTCATACTTGCCTTTGTTGTTAGTAATACAATATTTTTTATGAATTATCTAACTATTTTTTCTGATAGGCATTATACATTATCCCTAACTCGGGAAGTTTAGTGCTTGTGGACCTAATTGTGTAGAAAGTCCAGATCCCGAGAATTATCCCAGAAATAACATGTTCGGGTAATATGTTTGAGCTAAGATTACTCATGAAATCTGCTTAATTTGTAATTTTATAATCATAAGTGGTTGATAAACAATATCATATTCACTTAATTTGACTACTCATTTAGCTAGCCTTCCTGACAGTTCATGTCTATGCAAAATATCGCGTAATAAAAATATTGTGACTACGAGAATTGAATGACATTGATACTAAAGCCTTAGATTTGGGGCAACTACAATTAATTCCAACTTATCAAAATATTGATATGTAGTTTTCGTATCTAAGAGCATTCTATAATAGATAGGAGAATGTGTACCTTTATCTTCTTGAATTAAAATTGCATTTACCGAGACATCCGAGATAATTAGTGTACCAGCAATCATCTTTCTCCTCAGAATTTTGAAAGTGATGATGTGTTGTTGTTAGATAGCGAGTTCGAATGATTTGACTTTTTGGACCAAACCGGCCTTTCAAAATTCTGTAACTTTATCTTTTATTATTTGACTCTAGTTTCTTCTTTTGCTTGACCGGATTATTCCACGGGTCAATATTGAGCATATAAACCTTTACCTCCGGTGGTATACCTGTTATGTTAGCATGCAGGCAAGCAAAGAAATTTTTTTTAACATGTAAAAATTACCTTTAAATTTGTTGTCGAGTCATGACCAACGTAAACCTTCCTATTTGGGAAGTCAGTGATAATTTCTAGTTCTTCAGCATTTGACCTTGTGGCTTCTGATGCCTTTGGTTTAATGATTGCTTCCGAAAATACTTGAATAATCGTCCAAGGTTATTAATGAACCTTCTTTCCTCGTGGGCTATTCCATCCCGCATCTATCTCTTCTTTTTCAGTTGTTAGGTTTGGTATATTGGTAACCAATTCCGTGGGTGTTTTTCCAATGTTCCTCCTAATCTTCATTCCTCTCCTATGAAATTTTACAATTTAGCAAGGTAATGCCTTACCTGATTGGATAGATCCGGATCTTTTCTAGCCCGTGAAAAAAATATCATATCTCTTTGCTCGGACCGTGTCTTCTTCTGTTTAAATCCAGGTGCTGCAACTGGTGTACTTGAATCTCCGGTTCCGGAACTTCTCGTATAGATTTGTTATAATAAGTTCTGGTACTGATACTTGCGGTACCAATATATCGATGTACATTCTCTATTTTTCTCTGCTTGTTGTTTACATATCATTATCATGGCTATTCTTCCCTTTTTATTTTGCATGGTATAGCCATCTCCAACTTGGTTGTCCTCAGCTATGTTGATTGGCAAGTTTCGGCCATGATGAAGGTTTAAACTGAAAACAAGAAAATATTAACAAAAATTGTTATTATCTTCAGAAGAATAGCAAATTTGCTTGAGTTCCCGGTAACGGAACCAATTTATTTAAACAAAAAATAGAATTTTGGTCAAAGCTATAATTTTATATGACGGGCCACAAGCAACAGATTCATTCCGAAAGATATAAAATTTTGTTAATTCAATGTGATAGAGAAGTGGGAAATAAATTCAATGACAGATAATATAATTAAAATAAAGCAGAGAAAAAGGAATTCTTATTGAATGACCCTTGATAGGATAATGAGCCGAGCGGAGCTTGAAGGGCCGAACTATGGCTAACTTAAGAGCAATATGCTATAAATTACAATGTATAGAATTGTAGAGAAGAAAATTAGATCCCCCCATGGTGGTAAAAATATGTCTATTTATAGGACTAAATCTAAGTAACCATTCATCTTGAATTATGTGTCAATTATGAGCATTTACTCAATTCATCCATTACTTTTGGAAGACTTGTAACAATTGTATAAATGCTGAAATTCTGTAACTGATGAGTTAATTTCGTAACTGATGAGTTAGTTTCGTAATTGATGAGTCAATCCCGTGCCTATTGAGTCAATCTCGTGCCTGTTGAGTCAAATCTCGTGCCTGTTAAGTCAATCTTGTGCCTGTTGAGTCAAATCTCGTGCCTGTTGAGTCAATCTCGTGCCTATTTAGTCAATCCGGTGCCTGTTGAGTCAAATCTCATGTCTGTTAAGGCAATCTCGTGCCTGTTGAGTCAAATCTCGTGCCTGTTAAGTCAAATCTCGTGCCTATTAAGTCAATCTCATGCCTATTGAGTCAATCTCATGGCTAACAGGCATGGTACGAGTATGTTCGGTCCTGGGGGTGTTTCACATATCATCTTTACATGTCATTCTTCACTTTTCTTCAAACTTTGTTGACACATGTCGCTATTTAATAGCCCCACGTGGCGAGTCTAATATTTTACCAATATAGTGGGACAGGGGCTTTTTGGGAAATTTTGGGATAAACTTGAGAAAACCATTTTTAAGCATCTAAACCAAGATACATAGTATTTATTAATGTAATTGAATCAATTGTGATTAGATTCGACCAAGTTAAAAGCTGAAATTTGAGGTAAAGCTATAGTTCAAGTATAATTTGGACTTTAAGGCTAGAGGTAAGTGTTTGATCTATCCTAGCTTGAGGGAATAAGATTAATGTGCTAATTGCTATGTGATCGAGTGCGGTGTATGGGCTGTGGTGACGAGCATCCATACACTGGCGTCTAGTATGACCGTGAGTCTTTTGTTGATATCTATTGTGGGGTGTTTTTAAGATATAATCTTGAATCCTTGCCGAGTTGTGAACTTGATTACTGTTTTCCCTTGCCGGGACTTTATTGTGAAGTTGATTATTGTTTCCCTTGCCGGGATCTTATTGTGGTGATTATTGTGTCCCTTGCTGGGATGGTTCATGATTATTATTTTCATTCTTTCGCCCTTAAATGTGATTGCTATTTGGGTGAGGAAGAGTGATAATGCACGAAGGGTGATGTCGTGCCTTGTTTTATTGATTATGCATGAATGGTAATGTCGTGCCTTATATTATTGATTATGCACGAAGGGTAATGCCGTGCCTTGTTATTGATTATGCACGAAGGATCATGCCGTGCCTTGTGATATTAATTATGCACGAAGAAACATTCTGTGCTGTTGTTATTCGAACCATGCACGAAGGATCATGTTGTGCCATGGATGTGAGGATGAGAGTAAAAGCATGAAGGGTGATGTCGTGCAACTATTTGATATTTCCTTGTTTGATATTAACTGTTTTCATTATACTCTAATTTTCTTTACTGCTTTAATAGATGTTGCTGATTTTGTGTTTTCCCCTATTATGATACTTCTTGTTTAATTTGTTACTTGGTATTCCTGTTATCTTGTGGTGTGTACATATATATAACTGCAGAGGTTTATGTGAGTGTCTGGTCCTAGACTTGTCACTACTTTGCCGGGATAGGCCAGGCACTTACCAGCACATGGGGTCGGATTGTGCTGATACTGCACTTCTGTGCGTTTTTGCACAGGTCCATATTTCGAGTAGGGGCAGCAGCAACAGTAGGGTACTTGTGGGAGTTTTGAGCATTTCGAGATCGAGGTAGCTTGCAGGCGTCCGCAGGCCCGGCGTCTCTTCTATTTACTTATGTTATTTGCTATGGTCTCATTGTTCCGAGACACACATATATTTATTATTTCCTTTCAGACCATTATGTGTAGTATTCTTTAGTAGTTCGTGAGTTGGTGACTCCACATCTTGGGTAGAGGATTTCATCAGTGGTTTACCTTAGTATTATTCATCTCTATTTAGAAAAACTTCCGCATTTATTAAAATGAGTAATTATTTCTCTTGTTATTAAGTATGAGTATAAAAATGATGATATGCATAGGATAATGTTGAATGAATTGGCTTGCCTAGCTACCACGAGTAGGCGTCATCACGATCCCGATGATAAGGGAAAATTCGGGTCGTGACAGTTTTCCATTCATTTTGTTGGTTTATCTCCTTGGATTTTTTAGTTTCTTCTATGTTTTGATTTGTATTCATGGTAGGAGAATTGAAGAGACAGTTTATGTTGGTATGTCCAAACCGACCACAGCTTTGTCTATGGTGGCCAATTAGGATGTGTGATTTTAAAGGTTTTTCTAGTGGCACTTCAATACAAATTTTTGCATACTTTTCTCTAGTAGCCGAGGATGTACAAGTATCCACTTTAAGTAGTTGTCCTAGTTTCGAGCCTACTTTATAGAGGATTTGTTCATCATAGAATTCTGTGGGAAGCTCAGGTAATCGTACCCATATAGCTGAGTAAGTTAGTTGAGTTTCAGAAGCGATGAACTTTGGCTCCCACTGTCTAACTGATAAGAAGTGATTTATTATAAACCATGGCCCTCCATGTAGAGACTTAAGCATATTTTCTTCCTTTAGGAATTTGATTAGAAAGAAATCCGATCCCAAATCTATGAGATGAATATCTTCTGAAGGATTCCATAAGGCTAGTAGCTTACTTTGAAGCACTTGATGTAGTATCTTCCTACCAAAGACTTTTACTATGATAGAATACTTCCAAGGATTATACAGACGACGTTTATCCTCAGTTATAATTGGAATAAAAACATCATCTTATGTGCTGTTGTGTTTGCTTTTATCAGAAAAGTCTAGATGAATTTCCATATTTTGCTGTATATAAGGTATATTCTGGGGATGTTTTTGAGCTAGAAGAGTTCGTAGAAAAGATGGCGGTGCTGGTGTTAGTGATTTATCTTCTAGTTGCATGGATCTTATGTCTGGGTCTCTTTCTTTTATAGCTAAAGCTATTGCCTATTACTCTCTCCTTGCCGAATTTCTCCTAATTTCTTACCGATTATCTCAAACACAATTCTGAGCCAAAGTCAGCCCTTCCCCGTTCCCCAACAGAATTTCCTTAATCCTCACACTCATGCTTCGAACTATTTTATTTCTTTTATTTTAATATTACTAGTCTTAGAGTACGCATTTTGCGTGTGTACCCATATCAAAAAATATTAAATTTATTAAAAGATATGTAAATATAATTAGGCAATAAAAATAATAATTATTAGTATGTATTTCCAATCAGCCAACTCAAAAATAAAGAAATCACATGCATAAGTTTTTATATATCTTATTTTTACTTTGAGAACTTATGTGCGAACATCTTTTGAAAACTTTTATTATTTTTGTGACCTAATACATGAAAAAATTAATATATAGTTACTTTTATCATGACTGTTCAAAGACTTGTCACATAAAATAAATAATAAATTGAATATTTTGGTCTTTTAGAGATTTGTGAATGAAAAAATTGGTCATACACCTCTTAAAAAATTAATGGTGACAATATAAAGTCTAAAAATAACTAATATTGAGTTAATATTTATAGTAAATATGTTAGTAAGAAAAAAAATAGTGATACATTGTCATTTATAAAACTTAATGCGGAAAAGAAAAATGATGATAACTCATTTACATTTGTCTTCCTATTTTATCTTTCATGTTTTAAATTTATATTTTTATCATGACTCTTGATACTTTTACTCTATTTTCTGATTCTTTTATTATCAATTAATAACTTCGTGAAGTTGACAAATAGTATTACTAAATAACTAATTTAATAACTAACTATGCCACGTGGCTTTTCTGAAGCTACCACTTGACTTAAGGAGATGGCTTTTTCCTCTTCTTTTAATAATATATAGATAGATAATTTCCTACATAATTCAAGTGAGAAAATCTAATAAATAAAGTTTTATTCATTTAAAAGTTCTTAATATTAGAAATAAGTAAATGAACCCATATTCTTATATTTTACTTAGAACAATAAGTAAAATGACCCCAGTTATTCTTCACAACTTGTATTTCTTAATTTTAATATAATATAAAAGCAAGAAAATAATAGAAAAATATATTATTGTACAATATTTTTTACTATGATAATATCTTGCTTTAACTTTGCATAATCTTTCAGAAATTAAGCACAACATATTATATGTTTACAATTAATAAATAAGACATCATGTTACTTCATTAAATTAAAATATAATAGAAAAAATTATGTGAAGAAAAAACTGTTCCTTTTCATTATAAAGTATTGTCCACCTTTCTTTTACTTGTCATCAAATAAATTCTTTAAATTGAATCTATTTTCAATTTATACGGCAATAAATAGATGGGCCAACTTTCTAATATTTGGTAAGAGAAATTTTATGTCAAATCGTGTTTTGATATTTAGCTTAATATTATTGCTTAAATCTTTGGTGTTAGAAGTAATGATTAGAAAATGAAATAATTTATATAACTAAAATCTTTCTAAATTAAAATTCTTAAATATAGAAGTTTGTATATAGTTCGAATAAGGAAAGATATAATATATATAAACTTTATTTTTTGATTTATATATTAGGAAAATAATTAAATGCTATTCTTAAATATTAGGAAAGTTATTAAATAAATATTTTTAAATATTAGAATTGTAACTAAAAGACTATTTTATCTAGTTTGAACTCTTATTTTAAAATGTAAAAATGACGAATAAAATTTCGCTAAAGGCCTTCGTGCTTTTAATATAATATAGATTTTTTTCATCTATTGTTCATTCTACTATAAAGAAGGAAACCCTTATTCTTTTTATTATGATCTTCTCTTGATAAATTTAAGGACTGTCTAATTTTTTGATGTATTTGACCGTGCTAGTCAAATAATATATGTGTTTTATTATGAATTAATTTGTATTGGATATTATTGATTTAAAATGAATCTGAAATAAGAACAAGTGAACGTTATACTTAACGGCATATGTTTATGGCCTATGTTTTTTGCTGAGTTTTACGGAAATATGCAAAACCCAATTGTTTGTTAAGGTTAATAGTGTTCTTACCTTTCTGTTTCATTCTCATTTTTTTGCTTTTAAGAGTTGAGTAGCTTTCAAAAATGGAGAAATTTCTTGAGAGACCGAGAAAATAAATTCCTTTAAAGAGGTGAGAAATATTGAGTTTTTATAAATGAAAATATTGAACTAGTAATTTGTAAGGAAGATGAACAGGGAGATACAACAGTAAAAACGATTAACATAGAGATACAGCACAAAAAAAGAGAAAGGAAAGAAAGATATATAGCCAAGTAATATAAGGTAGGTCCCATAATTCCAAATGTCAATCATTAACAGCCTCACACAAGTATGACATGGCATACTCCATAGGAACGACCCTGTTACCAATCAATTAGGCAACAGTGGGGTTCGCAAGTGGGTTTCTGCTGCAGCTGCACCACACAGACTCAATAGTGCACTCTCGCATCACTCCACCACGTGAGGAACACGTATGGCCCACGTGTCCAATGGTCATGTCAAATCGGCCTGAATAATCATTTGCCTTTGACTTGGAAGATTTTCGTGATGACTGTAGGGGCCTTGTCCTTTAATGACTACTGTGGGGGTCCAGTGGATTTTATTTTCTGTTTCTCTTAGACATGCCAACTAACTAGTTTACATGTTAGATTTTATGCTTATGAAGGGGATGGAAACTTGATGTGTCACCCTTTCATATAGTGCCACATGTCCCACTAGGGTTGCATAATAAGCCAATCTACAATACAAATTTCTTTTACAAGAATAAAAATTGCTTTTTTTTTTTCATTCAGTGTTGAGACTAACTTTTCTATTCCTTTTGAGATAAGGGTAAGGTCTACATGCACGCTATTCGTCCCAGATTCTATTAGTAAAATTTTATTGGATTGTTGTTGTTGTCCGTTTTAGATAACTGTTTTGGACTTGATGATCATGCCCAACTATGCAGGGCATTTGTATCTATACCCATTTTTTGTGCCACATTTTAACTTGTGCTCGCTTTGCAAAAAAATTATAACCGTTACCCGCTTTTTCACATAACTTCAGCGTACGGGGCTGAAGTTTTTCTTTTGTGCTGGAAAACTTCAACTGAAATTTTTGTCTTTTGTAACCGAAAAACTTAAGCTCTAGAGTTTAAATTTTTCAGTTATAAAATAAAAACTTAAGCAGTTTTCCAGCTTAAGTTTTCCAGTTATAAAATAAAAACTTAAGCAATTTTCCAGTTATAAAATAAAAATTTAAGAAGTTTTCCGTCTTAAGTTTTTCAATTATAAAATAAAAACTTAAGCAGTTTTCCAGCTTAAGTGTTCCAGTTACAAAATAAAAATTAAGCTCTAGAGCTTAAGGCTTTCAGTTATAAAATTAAAACTTAAGCTCAAAAACTGATAGCTGAAGTTTTTGTCTTTGTAACCGGAAAACTTCAGCTCTACAGCTGAAGTTTGCCAGTTGTAAAATAAAATTAGAGCTGAAATTTATGTAATGTTACTAGAAAACTTCAACCCTAAAACTGAATATTAGTATTATTTTTTTGAGATATTTTGTCTTATCTTCGATCTGTGTAACCCGAGACCATAGCGGATACTAGTGTGGCAGAAGAATCACAACATACTTATTTATGAGAATAGTTATAATCCTATCAACTGTCTTATGTAGACCATGCGTCTTCCTTAGGCAGGGGCGGATCTACGTATAAAAATTGGGTGCTCGAGCACCCATTAACACCTACCCCGAACACATATAATTATATAGGGAATTTAAGAAAAGAGATATAATAAAAGAGCAAGCACCCATATAACAAAAGGCTTGGTGGGTGCTTTGGTTATGATATGTGTTGAAGGGCTCTAAGAGTCTATGGTTGAGAGATCGAATCTCACACTCCAGCTAGACTTTTTCCTCCATTTATCAAGCACTAACTTTTTTTTGTTCCTTAGGTCATCTATTTTGCTTTTTAAGCTTTTACCAGCAACTTTTGTTTATCAAATACTATCACTTTTATTCATTTGGATCTAACTTTGTTTTACCTTTTTTTTAAACTTTTCTTTTGTTACTTTATCTAATTCACCATAGCAAAGAAAGAAAAGAATATGTGCTTTTAAAAGCCAAGGATTCCGCTAGAACCGTAAATTGTGTTACTCATCACATTTTTACAACGTCGTTCATATTGGTATTATAGTTTTCTCTTTAATTTTTTTTATCTTCATATCTAAATAGTTGCATACTTATACGATGTATTGGTAGTAATTTTACGTCAAAAAAGTTAAGCACCCACGAACTCAAAATTCTGGATCCGCCACTGCTTAAACCGAAATGGAACCAAAATATTTGACCAGTAAACAAGTATTATTCAACAACTTGGCTACATGAGAAGTTCACCTTCCAACCCAAGGCATAGGAAAATGTAAAAAGGAGAGAGTAAATGGTCTTGGACAGATGTCGCTGTTGCACTCTAACCATAAATTGCAACAAAGCACCTGCAGAAGCAAACAGAAAGGGAAGAAGGAGAAGAAAAGGAAAAAGGAGGAGAAAGGGAAACCGAAGGTGTTTGACCCAGAATGTTTATGAACATTTATGAACTCAAAGCAGTTATTAAAAATAAATAGGGGCCAATCATAGCAGGTCGTAACACATCTGAAATTCAGTAAAGGAGAAGATAACGGGAACGTATGTAGAGACAACAGAAGATATTAGTGATCTTTATTCATGATAAAGGGTTAATCTGCCTCTCCATGAAGAGGTTCAAATTCTTGCAATCATGTTTTCATAGATCTACTGCTATCTTATGCTTTTGGTATTGATTCTCACTCTGCACTGTACTCTGTATTTCTCAGAGCCCCTATGGGGAGAGAGAGTGGAACCCCTTTTCTCATCATTGCTTCGGTATTTATAGGTCTTTTTTCATGGTAGTTGACTTTCTTTAATTTGGAGATTGAATCCGTGTCATGAAACTATTGCAGGCGTACCCGCAAGGCGTCGTCTTTGACAAAAGAATTGTAGGCGACTATGGACAATAACCTGTGGTCGAGGACGGCCTCACTGCTTATGGCGTCTGCGCCCAACTGGGGACGGCCTCGACGCCCGTTATACGCATTTGGGCCGAGAGGAGTGATTAATATATTTCGAGTATTATAAGGTCGAACTGTAGCTCATACAGATAGTCCCTCTGATTATCGCGGTCATGACGAGACGGGCCGGGATGAGCTGATATGATAGTTCGGACGACGTCTCTTTTCGATTGAGGATACGACGACCTCTCAGGACGCCTCTTCATCGGGCGCAGGTCCGGATATGCTCTTGCTTCATGCAGACTTCAGGACGCAGGGTCCAGTTGAGGCATTGCCATACCAGGGGTGTTTGAAGCGATGGCTTAAATTCCAGCGCGCACTCTCTAATTTTGATCGTGGAAGCGACGGTTTTGATGAGAATCGAACCGTTTCTGACGGTTGGGATTCGCATTAAATGGCGCCTGTCAGTTTTCCGAGGTTTTGATTCGATTTTTCTTATAAGAGAGCCTGGTATGTCAGACATTTTTCGTTCTTTGATATACTGATTGTTTCTCTCTCTAGCAAATTCTGATATAATCTTGCTTTTGCTGTGGCATAATCGTTGCCCGTTCTTAGTTATCTTCTCCGTTCTTCATCTAACTTTCCCGGTGATCCAAATTAATGGCTGGCCTTCCTCCTCGCGATGGTCTTCCGGTGGTGCTGCCAGCAGACTCTCCGGTGATTGAGGGGTTGTCCCCCGTGCTTCCGGTCATTGATCGAAGCGATGTTGAGAGGATGCCCTTAGTGGATGATATACTCCTAGGGGTGGGGAGCTTGGCGGTGGATTTCACCGCAGACGGTGGTGTTGAGCCCGTCGATGAGGCCCCACTGATGGGGGAGATAAGCATGGCCCAACTGCGTGCGCAGGGGCTCATCCCCTCCCATGGCGACACTGTGTTGGCTTAGCCAGGAGACAGGGTACACACCGACCGCACCGGGTATCACACCTCCCTTTTTACTACCCCACACATAATATGTATGCGTGAATAGAGGCTTTTGTACCGATCCGTTTGGAAAGATATGTAGGGTATAGCTCAATGTTCAAATACCCGAAATGGATAAAATAACAAAGAGGAAGGAGTTTTTCCACTTAAAGGACAATCGATTTGGGATTTTTATTTAATTATCAGATATGCCACTTGGGAAGATAATGGTGTCCCAAGTCACCGGTTAATCCTGAATCCGAGGAAATTGACTCTTTTATTAAAGTCCACAAAACAAAGATCTGGATAAGGAACTCTGTTAACCTGGGAAAAGGTGTTAGGCACTCCCGGATTTCGTGGTTTTAGCACGGTCGCTCAATCATTGTTCTTGAATCTTGTTTGACTTTGTTATAGATTTTAACAATACATATGTACTTTTAACTTTAATATTTTATGGAATTGCGACATCGCGAAAACGCACCTCAAGTCACACCGCAACCAGTACGCCTGTGACTTTGGTACATTTCGGCTTTGCCGGGATTTGGATTTGAGTCGCACCAAGTACACACTCGTTCATAGGGAAAGTATATTAAATCGTGCCTAGTAAGTGTCCAATCGACTTTTAATTATTTTGGGGTGAGGCTATGAAGTTTGCTAGTAGCCTCCCCGGGTCTATTTATGTATTATATCATTACTAAAGGGGGGCCCCGCTATTTAGTGTTGTGCGAGGTTCATCCCAATTATTTTTTAAAGTCCCATCCTATTGTTTAACTACATTTTCTATACATGTTTTTTCCTTAGCCAAGTTATTATCTCATTTCAACCTTAGGCCCACGCCATTGTCATTGCTTTATTGGGCCTGGGCCTCTACATGCATACTTAAACAAGTGCAGATCTTGCCCAGGTCTTAAAGACACGAGCTGTCTTCGAGCTTCTGCTTGACAGCCCAATTGGTTTTACGCCGCAGTTCAGGCCCATGTTATCTCTTGGGCCCAAATCAAATGAGAATAACAATGATATAAGTAAACGACTAAAGATACACATCTGGAAACTAATAAGAGAACTAAATGGCACTTTTATTTATTAATAAAGGAAAATCAATACACTAATTGTCAGCACTAATTCTGAGTCAACTATCTACTGTACATAAGAATTTTAAAAGATTGTTCCTATTTTCGATTCCTAACAAAGAGTTTTAACTAACACTGGATTACTTATTAGTTCTAAGAAAATAGTTTGGATCATAAATGAGACTTGATTTATTTGAATGATTCAACTAATTAGATTATCTAAAACTAAGTCGAGTTAATCACAAGTGTGCACTTGTACCACTAATTTCACTATGAATTAAGCCTCCTAACCTCACAAACCTGGTTCTTTTCCTTTTAAACTTACTCAGATATGAACTTCTGATCCTCTAAAATTTAACTAATTACATGAGCAGTGATTACATAGACTAATTACTCAATTGAACGACCCCAGTACCTAAATTCAAGTGGCTCCACGACTTAAGCATAATTAAACTACTGATTTTACTATGTCTTGGGTCATTACATAGTTATTAGCCCAGTACAAAGTCATTAAACCCCAATTATGAAAGAATTACGGCTTGATCTACCATTTTTCCTTTTCAGATCTTGCATATGTTAAGTGTAGATTCACGAAATGTGATTAGCTATGTAACTGTGGTTTACGAAGCTACTGTGAAGATTAGTTAACGGTATGAAACAATGATTAATTAACTTATGTTTTAGTGTTTTACCTATTTAGACTAGGTAATTTACTGCTACGATTATACTACTACTACATTACTAGCTATTACACTGTTTTTGTTTGTTTTTCTGTTACTACATTCTATACTACCACTACAGATCTAATATCAAACAGCTAAAGGAAAGAATGATTACAAAAATACAACAAGTCATTACAGCTTCGTTTTGGACAGAAGAGTACCTGGATCAGCAAGTAGAGGAAAACCAATTAGTTCTAAGGGGTAAGAAATAAGCACAACAATAGACTCAGGCAGCAATGCAACAACAATGGATTGAATATCAACGAACAAGACAGCCACAACAACACCAAAATAAGAATCCAAGCAAAGCTCAAATAGAAAACCACGAGAGCAGTTGAATATCAAAGGCTCTCACTCAAAAAATGCCTGGAAAAGACTATTTGCTATATTACTACTATTTTTTCTGAACTTTTCTTCAAAAGCCAGCCTCCAGAAGATATATCTTTTTTCTCAAAGAACCCCAAAAAAACCAGAATAAGCCCTTAATTCACTCTTTTTGGGTGTATTTATAGTTGTGAGAAGCGCTGATTACTTGGGGAGAAAGAATGGGATTAAATCCCACTTCTTCCCCTTCAAGAATTACTAAACTTACATTAAGGCCCCAATTTCTGTTATATAAACCCTTCCAGCATGTGCTGGAAGGTTCTTTTAGATTCTTTTTGAGGCTTTTTACCAAGGTAGGTTAAAGATTTTTACAGATTTTCCTTTTTAGGGAGACTATTATACCCTTAAACTTCTGCAAAATTGCAGAAATCAGGGGTTCAAATGACTCCCTTAACCCTATATGTTCTATACAATTCACCAATTTGCCTTTTTGGCTTTCTTTTATGCCCCTAGTGGTTTGGCTGTTTTACCCGACCTACCTAGGTCTGGTATTCAGCACTTTAAGACTTATTTACCTAATGGCCAGTCCTTGCATTGGTATTTAAGGACTGGCCAGTTCTACTATTTAGAACTTAGCCTCTGTTTGTTTCATTTTCAGTTAACTAACCCTTTATTTCATTTTAAAACTGATTGCAGGACTAGCCTGCTTTATTATTGTATTTAAGCTATTTAATTTTTAGCCAGTCTCAAGTTGTGACTTGGCTTGTGTAATTGAACCCATTTGTTGAACACAGTTGGGCCCAAAGCCTTTGCAGGCTTAGCCATTTGTGGTTCAAGGCTCAAAATAAGCCTTGGCAAGTCTGAATTTGCAGACTTAGCCAATCTTTTGCATAATTAGCCTTTTAACTAAACACAGGTTGGGCTAAGGTCTTTGCAGACCTAGCCACCTGAGATTCAGGGCTCAAATGAGCCTTGGTGAGTCTGCATTTGCAGACTTAACCAATTCTTGCACAACTAACCCTTTTTGAGGTGGGCCAGTGTGTTTGGACCTTGTAGAGTTGGTCAATTTGCAAACTTGACCACTCTTTGGTCACTTATTACCTTATAACCTATGTTTTGTTTAATTTTCAGTCTTAGACCTATTTCACAACTAACCATTTTTAGGGAACCTAGCACTAGCAGCTATAACCAATCCCCTAAAGTTAATGAATGTTAAACACATGCTCATGCTAACAAGAACTACTGAAAAGTCAGTCATTTTAAACATTTATTGCACACATAGCCACACAAGGTCAAACAATGTGCATCAATCAACCAAAACTCAGAAAGGGAAATTTGATATGGTTGAATCATAGTTAATCAATTAACATTATCCAATTTCATGTGACAAAGTGTCAACCTATGTCAATTTAGACTTAGTTACTACTAGCTCAGGTCAGATGACAGTTGAAAAACTTCACAACGTTAATGGTTCATGGCATAGACACACATATGAGTTAAACTCTTACAAACAATCAGTAAGAGATGAGGTATTGGCTTAATCAGACCTAAGAATCAGAGAATAAGTACTAATTCTAACTTTGGTATATAAGAATTAAGCTTAAAAAGAGTCATAGGAAAGCAGTGAAGAAGAATCCTAGCATCTAACATGCCAAGTAGCAGAGAAGGAAGTGAATCAGATTAACATGCTTCTAGGAATAGAAGAGGTGGTATAGAACAACTATTAGAGTCAAATCATGGTTTTGATTAGGAGATGTAGGGGAAAAGATGAAATAGAACAAACTCAAATATGAGACTAACAGTTAGTCCTAACACTATAACTAAACTTGAAAAAGACCAGAAGAGAAGGCTCATTCAAACTTATTGAGAGCTAATAAAGATGGACTAATGCAGACTAAGAGTCAAAGCTTAAACATGTAAAGGAGATGTCGAAGACCAACAAAAATGGAGGAACTAAATACTAACAGAAGACCAAAGACAAAGACAAAAGAGAGATATTCAAGTCAAGTCTCCAAGTCAGAACAAAGATGCAAACAAAGAATTACCAAAAGAGCAGAATAGACATGTTGTTGAAGCCTTAAAAGAAACAACATGATAGACAGAACAGAAGAACCAAATCAAAACAAAACGAACAAGATGAACAAAAACCCTAATACTAACAGGCTCTTTGAATCAAAGAAACAAACAACACAGCAAGAGATATAGAAGATGAGCAAGTTAAGAAACCCTACTACTAAGCAGATGTAGTCATGGGATTTCAAGATCTAAAGAAAACAGAAAAACAGACAAGAATACGCAGGATGCAAGATATGAAACAAGAGAAGATGAACAGACAAACAGGAAAAAGATACGAAAGATGAGCAAGTTAAAAACCCTAAAACTAACATGCGAAGCACAAGATATAGAATCTAAAGAATAGAAAAAGACAGACGGAAACATACAAGACAAGAAAAAAAAACACAGATAAAACAGAGAAAGCAAAGAAGCAGAGAAGGGATATGGGTAGTTAGCTTAGCACGGACTGTCCCCTGAGCTTTCCCCTTTCACTTTTCTCGCTCAAGTTTTTCAGTCTTTTCCAGACCTTTGTTTCTTTCTTTCATTTTTTTTCTAACTTTTCTTTTTTCTGGTTTCTCTTTTAGATTTCAAGGAGAAGTCTTTAGGGTTTTTGGTTGTAGTGGGGTGTTTGGGAGAGGGTAAAGGTTGGATCTTTGTGGGATTTTGATTTTGAGTCGCCGGAGTTAGGGTTTCGACGACTTTGTTTTGGATATTCGAAGAGCTCCGAAGAGATTCGAGGGAGGTGAGTGGTATGGTTGGATAGATCGGGCCAAGACGGTCCTTTTGGCATTGGTTTGGAAGGGAGATTCGTTGTTTGGTGGTCATCGGAGGTAGGTTCCAGTGACCGGTTTATCAAGAACAGGGGTGTTTTCTTTGTTTTTCTAAGGTTTTGATAGAAAAGAAGAAGAAGAAGGAGGAGAAGAGGAGAAAGGGAGGCAAGGGGATGGCCGGAGACCACCGTGGGAGGTGGTGGCCTCCATGGCCGGCTAGGGTTCGAAGGTGATGACGGAGAAGACGAAAAAGAAGAGAGATTTGGAGAGAAGGGTGGCTAGGGTTTGGGAGGGTTTGAAATGGGCGGTCTCTCTCAGACAAAATCCTTTTATAGGCGAGGGGGTTGAGGAAACCTGGACCGTTGATCTGATGAAGATCAACGGTTGTTTTTGGCGTTACTAAAACGACGCCGTTTGTTTATTAAAGAGACCAAAGGTCTTGACCATCAGATCACCTAAACAGACGGCTCAGATCAATCCTATTTACTTAATTAACTAATTAATTCCGCCTATTTGTCTCAGCCGTTGGATTTATCAAGATGGACGACTAAGATTGAGTCTCACATCTCAATTAACGAAATAACTCCGGATTGATTCTCAGCCGTTAGATTAAACCTGATGAACGGCTGAGATCAAATCCCTTGGTGGCCTGGACCGGATCTCCTTGGGCTAATGTGTTTGGGCCTTTTAATTCAATTCCTTTTGGCCCAAAACAATTAAACCCAATGTATTTTTGTATTTTCTGATTGTTTTAATTATTTTTATGCACTTTCTTTTGTATTTTTGTTTTCTTTTCTTTTGTATTATTTAAATTATTTAATTTCCTACTTGCACTAATTTTCTAATATTTTTTGGGAATTTTCTACTATTTTCCCCCTAATTTCCGCTATTAATTCTCTTTTTTGTTGATTTTCTATTAACTACTTAATTCAAAAATGCATGTATTAAACCCATTTTTTTTATTTTCTAATTTTAGTTATTCAGACACATAAAATGCATTCAATTTCAAACAAGACATGTAATTACACTCAAAAATATTATTTTATTTAATTTTGGAATCTTGTTTACCTAGTGCAAAAATCATGAGCTCACAGCTGCCCCTCTTTGCTAGGGAACACGAAGAGTTTCGGTGCAAAGACAAGTGAGCAGTAATGAGAGATTTTTGCACATTGGCATATTCCGTAAAAGCATTTTGAAAAACCTTTTGACCGCACCCTGCTTAGAGGTTGCCTACACATCCTCGGCTAAACAGGAATCACGTCAGTGTAGTTTAGGAAGGTCTGGTAGTTAAAAACTACCAGACTCACTATTGCATTGACACTGTTGAGACTTGTTGACTTACTCCTTATTACACCGTGGGGGAGGGGGGCAATGTAAAATCAAGAAACTATTCTAAGCTATGATTCTACAATTACAATTGTTCCTATCTAGCTTCTTGTTTGCTCTTCCTTGTCTCTTTTTCTTTGATTTTCTGTGATGCTGACTCTTTTTTGTGTTGATTTTCTTTTTCTTGCTTCCCCCTCTTTTTTGATTTTCAATGATACTTCTTGCCTTCAAGCTGATGCCTGTTCAAAATAAAACAAAAACAATAAACTTTTTCTTTTACCCCAGCATGTGCTTTTATGTTACGGTGTTACTTATGTTAGCTAACACAAAACATAGTTGCAAAAATAAAAATTGTAGAAAAGTATTCCCTTGTTATCCAGGTGGGCGCCTGATGCAAGAAATTAAAAATTTGCAGAAAAATATTCCCTTGTTATCCAGGTGGGCGCCTGATGCAAGAAAATTTAAATTGCGGAAAAATATTTCCTTGTTATCCAGGTGGGCGCATGATGCACGAAATTAAAAATTTGCAGAAAAATATTCCCTCGGTTTGATAACTGGGGAGTGGATTTTAAAGATGATACTTTCCTCCTGTTTTCCCTTGTTATCCAGGTGGGCGCCTGATGCATGAAATTAAAATTTGCGGAAAAGTATTACCTTATTATCCAGGTGAGCGCCTGATGCAAGAAATTAAAAATTTGCAGAAAAGTATTCCCTTGTTATCCAGGTGGGCGCCTGATGCAAGAAATTAAAATTTTGCGAAAAAGTATTCCCTTGTTATCCAGGTGGGCGCCTGATGCAAGAAATTAAAAATTTGCGGAAAAGTATTCCCTTGTTATCTAGGTGGGCGCCTGATGCATGAAATTAAAATTTTGCAGAAAAGTATTCTAAGCTATGATTCTACAATTACAATTGTTCCTATCTAGCTTCTTGTTTGCTCTTCCTTGTCTCCTTTTCTTTGATTTTCTGTGATGCTGACTCTTTTTTGTGTTGATTTTCTTTTTCTTGCTTCCCCCTCTTTTTTGATTTTCAATGATACTTCTTGCCTTCAAGCTGATGCCTGCTCAAAACAAAACAAAAACAACAAACTTTTTCTTTTACCCCAGCATGTGCTTTGATGTTACGGTGTTACTTATGTTAGCTAACACAAAACATAGTTGCAAAAATAAAAATTGCAGAAAAGTATTCCCTTCTTATCCATGTGGGTGCCTGATGCAAGAAATTAAAAATTTGCAGAAAAGTATTCCCTTGTTATCCAGGTGGGCGCCTGATGCATGAAAATTAAAAATTTGCAGAAATGTATTCCCTTGTTATCCAGGTGGGCGCTTGATGCAAGAAATTAAAAATTTGCGGAAAAGTATTCCCTTGTTATCCAGGTGGGCGCCTGATGCAAGAAATTAAAAATTTGCAGAAAAGTATTCCCTTGTTATCCAGGTGGGCGCCTGATGCATGAAATTAAAATTTGCGGAAAAGTATTACCTTATTATCCAGGTGGGCGCCTAAAGCGCCTGATGCAAGAAATTAAAATTTTGCGAAAAAGTATTCCCTTGTTATTCAGGTGGGCGCCTGATGCAAGAAATTAAAAATTTGCGGAAATGTATTCCCTTGTTATCTAGGTGGGCGCCTGATGCATGAAATTTAAATTTTGCAGAAAAGTATTCCCGTGTTATCCAGGTGGGCGCCTGATGCATGAAATTAAAATTTTTGCAGAAAAATATTCCCTCAGTTTGATAACTCGGGAGTGGATTTTAAAGATGGTACCCTCCTCTTGTTTTTTGGTATTTTCTTTGACTGAGTGTCTTTCACCTATGAATTCCTTCACTTATTGTTGAACTTTCTCTTTTTGGTGTTTTCTATCTCTCCACATTGGTCACATTCACTTTAAAGTGATTAGTGACGGTTTGTTCCTGTCTAAATCATGAAACAAAATATATTAGATATAAACTGCTGGCAACTGGCATCTGCCATCCTTGCCTCTCATTGCTTTCCTCTTTTTGCCTTTTTTCCTTTCACTGTGTTGTCTTTCAGTTGACTATCTTCCGCAAGCTTTTTTGTATTTTCTTGTTTTTTCACTTTTTATTTTCTTTTCTTTCGGCTCTGTTTGCCAAACTCCTTTATTTCTTTCCAACTCTTCCTTTTTGATCCAGTGTTATTTCATCTTTTATCATCAAGAGCTGGTAGTTAGCTCTCAAAAAGTAGACAATGAAATGCAGAAGGAGAAAAAAAAGAAAAAACAAAAAAATGAAAGAAGGCAAGGGTGTTTCGGAGAGATGATAGAACTTATCTGGGTATTGTTGGCTGATTCCGCTGACCATGCCATGTATTTTAACTCCGACCCAGTTCATTCAACCCATTATTCGGTCTCCAGATTGTTTTCGACCCAAATCGATATTATTTTTCGTTGCCTATTTTTCTTTTCATGGTAATCCTCACGATCGCCCTATGGTGCCTCGAAAGGTTTTCACCAATAAGACTCTCTCATTTATTCTCTCTCAGCCTCACAATTGCCCTGCAGTGCCGTTAAAGGATTTCACTGACAGGACTCTCTCATTTTATTTTCTCTCAACCTCACAGTCGCCTTACGGTGCCGGTTAAGGTTTTCACCGATGAGATTCTCTCATTTTTTTCATTTTTTCATTTTTCCCTTTTGTCTTTTGTTTTCTATACCACGGGTGTTGTCCAATGTTTCGTTCTCCCTTCATTTCGTTGCATTCGTTATTCTCTTGAAATTGATCAGAATGTCTTTCTTTGGACTGTAACGTGGCTTTTGGATGGGTTAAGAAAGAAAGGTATAAAGGCTCAAAATCTTACGAGGGTTTAAAAATATTTACAACTCTCGGAATTATAAAACATAACTTCTGCCCCAGTTTCAATATGTGGGTGGGATTTTTTTTTTTGGATTTTTCCTTTATTGTGACTGAACCTCTGTGAGGCTGCCTACATACCCTTTCGGGATCAAGTCAAACGTAGTTCATTACTACGCCATCAATTAATTAATTTCTTTTGACTTTTCCCAATTTCTTTGTCTTTTTTTTTCATCATCATTTTTTCATTTTCATTTTTTCACTTTTTTTTTCATTTTTATCTTTTTTTTATTCTACCATAAGCAATTCCGAGAGAGGGGTATGAAAGAATATATCGAACATGGCTCAAAGGGGATGTCAATGGATAAAGTGTTTTGATAGAGAATAAAATGCCTTCGTCATTTCAATTCCAAAATCACAACAAAATACAATCATACAATTGAAAAGGAATCATACATAGTATCTTTTGACCGCATATGAATTGATTGCAGTCTCTACGCACTTTCCTTGAACGTCTGTCAAATATAATGCTCCATTGGACAACACCCGTGATACCACAAATGGTCCCTGCCAGTTTGGCGCAAATTTGCCCTTTGCTTCGGCCCAATGCGGCAAGATACGCCTCAATACGAGTTGCCCAACTTCAAACTTCCGAGGACGCGCCTTCTTGTTATATGCTCTGGCCATTCTTTGTTGATACAATTGCCCGTGGAAAACTGCTGCCAACCTCTTCTCGTCAATCAGACTTAATTATTCGAGCCGGGCTTTTACCCATTCTTCGTCATCTATTTCAGATTTTGCTATGATTCGCAGTAACGGTATCTCTATTTCTGCGGGTATGACAGCCTCTGTTCCATACACTAGTGAATAAGGTGTGGCACCGATCGAAGTGCGCACGACCCATAAGAGCGAAAGGTAACTTCTCATGCCATTGTCTGGACTCCTCCACCATTTTCCTGAGGATCTTCTTTATGTTCTTGTTTGCGGCTTCAACTGCCCCATTTGCCTTTGGCCTGTATGGTGTGGAGTTGCGTTGTGTGATCTTAAATCTCTGGCAAACTTCCGCCATGTGGTGACTGTTCAGATTGGCCCCGTTATCTGTGATGATTACCTAAGGATTTCCGAACCGGCATATGATATTTTCATGCACAAAATCCACCACAGCTTTCTTTGTCACTGCCTGGAATATCTTTGCTTCAATCCACTTAGTGAAGTAATCAATTGCGACCAAAATGAATCTGTGCCCATTGGAAGCTGCTGGCTTTATTGGTCCAATAACATCCATGCCCCAAGCAACAAACGACCAAGGTGCAGACATTGTATGCAATTCATAAGGCGGGGAGTGGATTAAATCTCCATGTACTTGGCACTGGTGGCATTTCCTCACATACCTGATACAATCCCGCTCCATGGTGAGCCAGTAATACCCGGCTCTCAGAATCTTCTTTGCTAGGATATACCCGCTCATATGGGGTCCACAGGCTCCAGCATGCACCTCAATCATAATCTCATCAGCTTGTTGCGCGTCCACACACCCCAACAATCCCAGGTCTGGTGTTCTCTTAAATATGATTCCTCCACTGAGGAAAAATCCATTAGCCAAGCATTTGATAGCTCTTTTCTAATCTCCGGTAGCCTGTTTCGGGTATTTGCCTGCCTTCAAGTATTCCCTGATGTCGTGATACCACGGTTCTCCATCCAATTCTCCTTCCACATCAAAACAGTAAGCATTCTGATCACGCACCTGGATCTGGAGTGGATCTATATAGACTTTGTCCGGATGATGTAACATAGAGGACAGTGTGGCCAGAGCATCTGCAACTTCGTTGTGCATTCTTGGGATATGTTTGTATTCTATGGACTGGAATCTTTGGGACAACTCTTGCAAACAATGCCGGTAAGGAATCAATTTCAAATCCCTTGTTTCCCATTCTCCCTGGATTTGGTGTATCAAAAGATCCGAGTCACCCGTGACCAAGATCTCTTGAACACCCATATCTATTGCTATCCTCAATCCCAAGATACATGCCTCGTATTCGACCATGTTGTTGGTACAGAAAAATCGAAGCTGAGCAGTAACAGGATAGTGTCGACCCGTTTCTGAAATGAGTACTACTCCAATACCAACTCCTTTACTGTTGACGGCTCCGTCGAAATACATCTTCCACCCTAGCTTTTCGCCCTATTCTATTTCTTCAATATTCATTGCCTCCTTATTCGGAAAATATGTCTTTAATGGCTCATATTCAACATCCACGGGATTTTCTGCCAAGTGATCTGCAACTGCCTGCGCCTTCATTGCCGTATGAGTTACGTAAATGATGTCAAATTCTGTGAGCAAAATCTGCCATTTAGCAAGTCTTCCTGTAGGCATGGGCTTCTGGAATATGTACTTCAGAGGATCCAACCGTGATATTAGGTACGCGGTATATGCTGACAGATAATGTTTCAGCTTCTGAGCTACCCAGGTCAACGCACAACAAGTTCTTTCTAGCTGCGTATACTTTACCTCGTAAGATGTGAATTTCTCACTAAGGTAACATATAGCCTGCTCTTTCTTGCCCGTCTCATCGTGCTGCCCTAGCACACAACCAAAAGAATTGTCAAGCACTATGAGATATAAGATCAAAAGTCTTCCCGGCTCTGGAGGAACTAGCACTGCAGGATTTGCTAAATATTCCTTGATTTTGTTGAAGGCTTCCCGACATTCGTCGGTCCATTTCACCGCTGCATCTTTCTTTAACAACTTGAAGATTGGCATGCCTGTTGATGTCAACTGAGCGATGAACCGGCTAATATAATTCAGCGTTCCCAATAAGCTCATTACTTATTTTTTGTTCTTCGGCGGAGGTAAATTCTGGATGGCTTTAATCTTTGATGGATCTAGTCCAATACCCCGCCGACTAACTATGAACCCTAACAGATTCCCTGAAGGCACTCCAAAAGCGCATTTTGCAGGATTGAGTTTAAGATTGTACCTCCAGAGTCTCTGGAAAAACTTCCTCAAATCCTTTACATGATCATGTTGCTTCTTGGACTTTATGATGACATCGTCCACGTACACTTCGATTTCTTGATGCATCATGTCATGGAACATTGTGGCCATTGCCCTCATGTAAGTAGCTCCGGCATTCTTCAACCCAAACGGCATCACCCTATAGCAATATGTCCCCCAAGGTGTAATGAAAATAGTTTTCTCCGCATCTTCTTCGTCCATTAGAATCTGGTGATAACCGGCGTAACAATCTACAAATGAACCGATCTCATGCTTGGCGCAATTGTCGATCAATATATGGATGTTCGGCAATGAGAAATCATCCTTTAGACTGGCTTTGTTGAGGTCTCTATAATCCACAAACACCCTGGTTTTTCCATTTTTCTTCGGGACTAGCACAACATTCGCCAACCAGGTGGGGTACTTAGTAACTCGTATGACCTTTGCCTCAAACTACTTATTCACCTCTTCTTTTATCTTTACGCTGATGCCCGTTTTGAATTTTCACAACTTTTGCTTCACTAGCCGGTATTCAGGATATATAGGCAACTTGTGTACCACCAAATCAGTGCTAAGTCTGGGCATGTCATCATAGGACCAAGCAAACATGTCCTTGAATTCATGCAGCAACTTTATTAACTCTTCCCTGAGGGATGTTTCTAAATGTACACTAATTTTCATTTCTCGGACATTATCTTCGCTCCCGAAATTGATAGATTATGTCTCACTCAAGTTCGGTTTGGGCTTTTCCTCGTATTGGTTCAGGTCCTTACTTATTTCCTTCAGGGCTTCCTCATCCTCATATTCTACCTCACTATCATTCTCAATTTCTTGTATGATAATTCGATTGTCAGAATCAGGCCAGGAGTTCTTCATGCATGACATGTCATCAGAATCATCACATATGGAACTGTACAAAAGAAAAGATAAAAAATAAGGCAAAAAATGAAGAAAGAAGAAAACTGCATTTCATTGATATCTCAAAGGTGAACAATGTTTTGGGTACATTTTGATTTCCATGGGGGGTGGGGGACTACAAAAAGTAAAATTGCTTCTTTGGGGAAATGATGATGAATTTTAAAAGCTAACTCCCAAGACTCCTTCCTGATAAGGAAAGGAGTGGCTTCCCAGTTGTTGAGCATAACACCAGATCCCACGAACTGAACATCCATCCTGCTAGTACCCTCTCCCATTTCTACCATGTTCACCTCCCCAAATAACATTTCGAACCTCATCAAGAGCTCTTCATCGGGTCTGGTCTTAGCATACCTAGGCGCAGCTGATGTCAGATGTTTCGTACCAGGCTTGGCAAAGGTGTCAGATAGTTCGGGGATGGGTTTAGGAAGGGTCCAATTTTTCTTCTTGGTTTTTCGGGCTTTTTGGATGTCGGCATAGGTGGGTTTGAATCCCAAGCCGAAGGTGTCTTTGTTCACTGGCAGCTGAACTGGTTGGGTTATTCCTTGCAAAGCTTTCCCTAGCCCCTTCCCTGGTGCAAATCCATTTTTAAGCATTTCCCGGGCTACCATCACAACGGCAGGTGCCACTGTAGGGATTGACAATTTCTCACCCTCAATAATCTTGTTCATGTTACAGTATCTGTCACCTGGTATACCCAAGGACCTTTGTCTCCATCAATATCATCAAATGGCATTATGACATTGCATGTGTCTCCCTCTCCATGCACTACGACTTCTTGTTGCTCCCATTCAAACTTGACAATTTGGTGCAAGGATGACGGCACGACTTTGGCTGCGTGGATCCATGGTCGACCCAACAATAGGTTGTAAGACACAACAATGTCTAACACTTGAAACTCCATCGTAAAATCCACAAGCCCGATGGTAACCTCCAAGACGATATCACCCAAAGTGTTCTTATTTCCTCCATCAAATCCTCTTACATTCACACTGTTTCTTCGGATTCTGTCAGAACTGATATTCAACTTTCCAAGCATCAACAGCGGGCAAATGTTTGCATTTGAGCCATTATATATCAACACCGGGGTGACCACTGACTCCTCGCTTTTCACTATGAGATAAAGCGCCCTATTATGTTAAGTCCCCTCAATGGGCAATTCACTGTCTAAGAATGTAATCTTGTTGGATTCGAAGATCTTATTGGTAATCTTTTCAAGATGACAAACCGAGATCTTAACAGGGACATGCGCCTCATTCAATATCTTCATCGATGCTTTTCTATGTTCTTCCGAGTGGATCAACAATGAGAGCAAAGAGATTTGTGCGGGTGTTTTCCTCAACTGTTCCACTATGGAGTAATCCTGAGATTTTATCTTCTTGAGGAACTCTTCTGCTTCTTCTTCGGACACAGGATTCTTCAAATGACTCTCTTTCACTACCTTCATTTTCCTCAACTCTTTCGGGGCAAAACAACTCCCGGACCGAGTTAGACCGTGCGTCTCGTTGATTTCTCCAGTCACTTCTTTCCCTTTGTATACTACTGCCACCTTGTTGTAGTTCCAAGGTACAATCTTGGTATCTACCACCAGCATCTGTACTACTGGCCTTATAATTACCGGTTCCATGCTTGCACCATTCACTGTCAACACTGGTTTTACACCTGGTACCACAACTTTCGAAGTTTCCATCGCTGGTTGCTTTCTCGCTAGTTCTTCAGCTATCACTTTTCCTTTCTCAACTTCCTTTTCTGCTTTGTTGCTGGCCTTTATCATCATGACCGATTGGGATGGCTTCCGGCTGCTCTCTTCTTGTGCCAACTCTATCATATGTGCTTCATGATGAGCCGTCAGTAGGTTCTGAGTAATGTTCGGGGGCTCCGGGGCCTGTACCTCAATCCTCCGGCTATCAATGAGCTCTTGAATAGCGTTCTTAAAATGCCAACATTTCTCAGTGTCGTGTCTCGGTGCTCCAGAGCAATACTCGCTCCTGACCGACTGATTAATATTCTTTGGAGGTGGGTTCGGAAGCTTTGACTCTATTGGGCTCAACATCCCTAATTCCTTTAATCGGTGATAGAGGCTAGTATAGGATTCCCCCAGCGGGGTGAATGTTTTCTTTTCCTGATTCCTGTTCCTCATCTCCGGGTCGGGCCTGAAGTTAGGTTTGTTTGGGTTTCTGTAAGCTCTAGAGGAGGGGTAGGTATTCTATGTGTGATAAACATTCTGCGGGGCCTGGGCTTGCCATACCTGTGGTGGTGGTGGATAAGTTTGGGCTTGTGGATTATGGTAGTGTGGGGTAGTAGGTGGATAGTATGGTGGAGGTGGGTGGTATGATGTTGGTTGGTTATATGGGGTTGGTGGGTTGTATGGCTGATATGGTCTAGGTGGGTAACTGTATTGGCTGCGGTTCCAGGGTTTGCTCTCCACAACTGACACTTCCTCTTTCTTCTTCTTCCCAATGGTTCCTCCACTCCCAGTCTGAATGGTCTGATTTGTGGCCTTGATTGCCGAAAAACTCATAATTTTGTTAGTTTTCAATCTTTCTTCCACGAAAGTTCCCATATTTACAACTTCATTAAAATTCTTTCCAATGGAGCCTTCGAGCAGGCACATCAGAGAGCGCGGGAGGCCCGTGAGGAGTGTGGTTTTGACGCCGTGACGCCTGATAATGATAATATTCTTGGTGGGAGCGGAGCCAACGCCGAGAATGATGGGGGCGCAGCGGAGGCTGGCGGGAGCGGAGCGGGGGCCGACGGAGAGAGAGCTGGTGATGGAGCGGCGCAGGCCGGCGATGATGGAGCTGGAGCGGATGGCGTTGTTGGCAATCCCCAGTTAATTGTTGATTATTTGGTTGTAATTCCTTTTTCTTGTTGCCGTGTGCGGATATTGTTTTTCTTTTTATTTGATTGATTGTTGTGGTTAACTTCAGACAATTCTTTCTTCGAGGCGGACGGGCATGGCCCGTATTCGCCTATTTTAATTTGAAATTAGGGGAATTCCCCCCCCCCCTTTTTCTTCCATTCACTTACTGCTTGTTATGCTGTACGTCTTTCATCCACGTGGTCATTAGTTGTTTTGGATCGAGGGCTCATGCCCCAAGTTTTACTTCAACTGTCCTTGAATTTTTTAGTTGGCGAAGGCTCATGGCCTGAGTCCAAGTTCAATCGTAGATGAACTTTTGTTGATTCCTTTGAGTCGAGGGCTCATAGCCCGAGCTTTACTTCAACTGTCGTCGAATTTTTTAGTTGATGAAGGTTCATGGCCTAAGTCCCAGTTCAATCGTAGTTGAACTTTTGTTGATTCTTTTGAGTCAAGGGCTCGTAGCCCGAGTTTTACTTCAACTATCATCGAATTTTTTAGTTGAGGAAGGCTCATGGCCTGAGTCCCAATTCAATTGTAGTTGAACTTTTGTTGATTCTTTCGAGTCAAGGGCTCATAGCCCGAGTTTTACTTCAACTGTCGTCAAATGTTTTAGTTGAAGAAGGCTCATGGCCTGAGTCCCAGTTCAACCGTAGTTGAACTTTTGTTGATTCTTTTGAGTCGAGGGCTCATAGCCCGAGTTTTACTTCAACTATCGTCGAATTGTTTAGTTGACGAAGGCTCATGACCTGAGTCCCAGTTCAACCGTAGTTGAACTTTTGTTGATTCTTTTGACTCGAGGGCTCATAGCCCGAGTTTTACTTTAACTGTCGTCGAATATTTTAGTTGACGAAGGCTCATGGCCTGAGTCCCAGTTCAATCGTAGTTGAACTTTTGTTGATTCTTTTGAATCAACGTCTCATAGCCCGAGTTTTACTTCAACTGTCTTCGAATTTATTAGTTGACGAAGGCTCATGGCCTGAGTCCCAGTTCAACCGTAGTTGAACTTTTGTTGATTCTTTTGAGTCGAGGGCTCATAGCCCGAGTTTTACTTCAATTGTCGTCGAATTTGTTAGTTGACGAAGGCTCATGGCCTTAGTCCTAGTTCAATCGTAGTTGAACTTTTGTTGATTCTTTTGAGTCGAGGGATCATAGCCCGAGTTTTACTTCAACTGTCGTCGAATGTTTTAGTTGATGAAGGCTCATGGCCTGAGTCCCAGTTCAACCGTAGTTGAACTTTTGTTGATTCTTTTGAGTCGAGGTCTCATAGCCCGAGTTTTACTTCAACTGTCGTCGAATTTTTTTGTTGACGAAGGCTCATGGCCTGAGTCCCAGTTCAACCGTAGTTGAACTTTTGTTGACTCTATTGAGTTGAGGTTTCATAGCCCGAGTTTTACTTCAACTGTCGTCGAATGTTTTAGTTGATGAAGGCTCATGGCCTGAGTCCCAGTTCAACCGTAGTTGAACTTTTGTTGATTCTTTTGAGTCGAGGTCTCATAGCCCGAGTTTTACTTCAACTGTCGTCGAATTTTTTTGTTGACGAAGGCTCATGGCCTGAGTCCCAGTTCAACCGTAGTTGAACTTTTGTTGACTCTATTGAGTTGAGGTTTCATAGCCCGAGTTTTACTTCAACTGTCGTCGAATTTTTTAGTTGATGAAGGCTCATGGCCTGAGTCCCAGTTCAACCTTAGTTGAACTTTGTTGATTCTTTTGAGTCGAGGTCTCATAGCCCGAGTTTTACTTCAATTGTCGTTGAGCATTTTAATTGGTGAAGGCTCGTGGCCTGAGTCCCAGTTCAACCGTAGTTGAACTTTGTTGATTCTTTTGAGTCGAGGGCTGATAGCCCGAGTTTTACTTCAACTGTCGTCGAATTTTTTAGTTGACGAAGGCTCATGGCCTTAGTCTTAGTTCAATCGTAGTTGAACTTTTGTTGATTCTTTTGAGTCGAGGGATCATAGCCCGAGTTTTACTTCAACTGTCGTCGAATTTTTTAGTTGATGAAGGCTCATGGCCTGAGTCCCAGTTCAACCGTAGTTGAACTTTTGTTGATTCTTTTGAGTCGAGGGCTCACAGCCCAAGTTTTACTTCAACTATCGTCGAATTTGTTAGTTGACGAAGGCTCATGGCCTGAGTCCCAGTTCAACCATAGTTGAACTTTTGTTGATTTTTTTGAGTCGAGGGCTCATAGCCCGAGTTTTACTTCAACTGTCGTCGAATTTTTTAGTTGACGAAGGTTCATGGCCTGAGTTCCAGTTCAACCGTAGTTGAACTTTTGTTGATTCTTTTGAGTCGAGGTCTCATAGCCCGAGTTTTACTTCAACTGTCGTCGAAGTTTTTAGTTGACGAAGGCTCATGGCCTGAGTCCCAGTTCAACCATAGTTGAACTTTTGTTGATTCTTTTGAGTCGAGGTCTCATAGCCCGAGTTTTACTTCAACTGTCCTCGAATTTTTTAGTTGACGAAGGCTCATGGCCTGAGTCCCAGTTCTACCATAGTTGAACTTTTGTTGATTCTTTTGAGTCGAGGGCTCATAGCCCGAGTTTTACTTCAACTATCATCGAATTTTTTAATTGACGAAGGCTCATGGCCTTAGTCTTAGTTCAATCGTAGTTGAACTTTTGTTGATTCTTTTGAGTCGAGGGATCATAGCCCGAGTTTTACTTCAACTGTCGTCGAATTTTTTAGTTGATGAAGGCTCATGGCCTGAGTCCCAGTTCAACCGTAGTTGAACTTTTGTTGATTCTTTTGAGTCGAGGGCTCATAGCCCGAGTTTTACTTCAACAGTCGTTGAATTTTTATTTGGCGAGGCTCATGGCCTGATTCCCAGTTCAACCATAGTTAAACTTTTGTTGATTCTTTTGAGTCGAGGGCTCAAAGCCCGAGATTTACTTCAACTATCGTTGAATTTTTTATTTGGCGAAGGCTCATGGCCTGAGTCCTGTTCAACCGTAGTTGAACTTTTGTTGATTCTTTTGAGTCGGGGGCTTATAGCCCGAGTTTTACTTAAACTGTTGTTGAATTCTTTTTTGGCGAAGGCTCATGGCCTGAGTCCCAGTTCAACCGTAGTTGAACTTTTGTTGATTCTTTTGAGTCGAGGGCTCGTAGCCCGAGTTTTACTTCAACTGCTGTTGAATTAATCAGTTGACGAAGGCTCGTGGCCTGAGTCCCAGTTCAACCATAGTTGAACTTTTGTTGATTCTTTTGAGTCGAGGGCTCATAGCCCGAGTTTTACTTCAACTGACGTTGAATTAATGTAGCAAAGGGTCGTGGCCTGAGTCCCAGTTCAACCGTAGAATGAACTTTGTTGATTCTTTTGAGTCGAGGTCTCATAGCTCGAGTTTTACTTCAACTGACGTTGAATTAATGTGGCGAAGGCTCGTGGCTTGAGTTCCAGTTCAGCCGTAGTTCAACTTTGTTGATTCTTTTGAGTCGAGGGTTCATAGCCCGAGTTTTACTTCAACTGTCGTCGATTTGTTTAGTTGACGAAGGCTCATGGCCTGAGTCCCAGTTCAACCGTAGTTGAACTTTTGTTGATTCTTTTGAGTCGAGGTCTCATAGCCCGCATTTTACTTCAACTGTCGTCGAATTTTTTAGTTGACGAAGGCTCATGCCCTGAGTCCCAATTCAACCGTAGTTGAACTTTTGTTGATTCTTTTGAGTCGAGGGCTCATAGCCCGAGTTTTACTTCAACTGTCGTCGAATTTTTTAGTTGACGAAGGCTCATGGCCTTAGTCTTAGTTCAATCGTAGTTGAACTTTTGTTGATTCTTTTGAGTCGAGGGATCATAGCCCGAGTTTTACTTCAACTGTCGTCGAATTTTTTAGTTGATGAAGGCTCATGGCCTGAGTCCCAGTTCAACCGAAGTTGAACTTTTGTTGATTCTTTTGAGTCGAGGGCTCATAGCCCAAGTTTTACTTCAACTGTCGTCGAATTTTTTAGTTGACGAAGGCTCATGGCCTGAGTCCCAGTTCAACCATAGTATAACTTTTGTTGATTCTTTTGAGTCGAGGGCTCATAGCCCGAGTTTTACTTCAACTGTCGTCGGATTTTTTATTTGATGAAGGCTCATAGCCTGAGTCCCAGTTCAACCGTAGTTGAACTTTTGTTGATTCTTTTGAGTCGAGGGCTCATAGCCCAAATTTTACTTCAACTGTCGTCAAATTTTTTAGTTGACGAAGGCTCATGGCCTGAGTCCCAGTTCAACCATAGTATAACTTTTGTTGATTCTTTTGAGTCGAGGGCTCGTAGCTCGAGTTTTACTTCAACTATCGTTGAATTTATATTGGCGAAGACTCGTGGCCTGAGTCCCAGTTCAACCATAGTAGAACTTCGTTGAATCTTTTTGAGTCGAGGGCTCATATCTCGAGTTTTACTTCAGCTGTCGTTGAATATATATTGGCGAAGGCTCGTGGCCTGAGTCCTTGTTCAACCGTAGTTGAACTTTGTTGAATCTTTTTGAGTCGAGGGCTCATAGCCCGAGTTTTACTTCAACTGTCGTCGAATTTTTTAGTTGACGAAGGCTCATGGCCTTAGTCCTAGTTCAATCGTAGTTGAACTTTTGTTGATTCTTTTGAGTCGAGGGATCATAGCCCGAGTTTTACTTCAACTGTCGTCGAATGTTTTAGTTACTGCTTGTCATGCTGCGCGTTTTCTATTCATGTGGTCATTAGTTGTCATGGATCGAGGGCTCATGGCCCGAATTTCATTTCAATTGCCTTTGAAGTTTCTAGTTGGCGAAGGCTCGTGGCCTGAGTCCCGGTTCAACCGTAGTTGAACTTTCGTTGATTCTTTAGAGTCGAGGGCTCATAGCCCGAGTTTTACTTCAACTATCGTCGAATTGTTTAGTTGACGAAGGCTCATGGCCTGAGTCCCAGTTCAACCATAGTTGAACTTTTGTTGATTCTTTTGAGTCGAGGTCTCATAGCCCAAGTTTTACTTTAACTGTCCTCGAATTATTTAGTTGACGAAGGCTCATGGCCTGAGTCCCAGTTCAACCGTAGTTGAACTTTTGTTGATTCTTTTGAGTCGAGGGCTCATAGCCCGAGTTTTACTTCAACTGTCGTCGAATTTTTTAGTTGACGAAGGCTCATGGCCTTAGTCTTAGTTCAATCGTAGTTGAACTTTTGTTGATTCTTTTGAGTCGAGGGATCATAGCCCGAGTTTTACTTCAACTGTCGTCGAATTTTTTAGTTGATGAAGGCTCATGGCCTGAGTCCCAGTTCAACCGTAGTTGAACTTTTGTGGATTCTTTTGAGTCGAGGGCTCATAGCCCAAGTTTTACTTCAACTGTCGTCGAATTTTTTAGTTGACGAAGGCTCATGGCCTGAGTCCCAGTTCAACCATAGTTGAACTTTTGTTGATTCTTTTGATTCGAGGGCTCATAGCCCGAGTTTTACTTCAACTGTCGTCGGATTTTTTATCTGATGAAGGCTCATGGCCTGAGTCCCAGTTCAACTGTAGTTGAACTTTTGTTGATTCTTTTGAGTCGAGGGCTCATCGCCCGAGTTTTACTTCAATTGTCATCGAATTTGTTAGATGACGAAGGCTCATGGCCTGATTCCCAGTTCAACCGTAGTTGAACTTTTGTTGACTCTTTTGAGTCGTCACAGCCCGAGTTTTACTTCAACTGTCGTCAAACTTTTTAGTTGACGAAGGCTCATGGCCTGAGTTCCAATTCAACCATAATTGAACTTTTGTTGATTCTTTTGAGTCGAGGGCTCATAGCCCAAGTTTTACTTCAATTGTCGTCGAATTATTTAGTTGACGAAGACTCATGGCCTGAGTCCCAGTTCAATCGTAATTGAACTTTAGTTGATTCTTTTGAGTCGAGGGCTCATAGCCCAAGTTTTACTTCAATTGTCGTGGAATTGTTTAGTTGACAAAGGCTCATGGCCTTAGTCTAAGTTCAATCGTAGTTGAACTTTTGTTGATTCTTTTGAGTCGGGGACTTATAGCTCGAGTTTTACTTCAACTATCGTTGAATTTTTTAGTTGATGAAGGCTCATGGCCTGAGTCCCAGTTCAACCGTAGTTGAACTTTTGTTGATTCTTTTGAGTCGAGGGCTCACAGCCCAAGTTTTACTTCAACTGTCGTCGAATTTGTTAGTTGACGAAGGCTCATGACCTGAGTCCCAGTTAAACCGTAGTTGAACTTTTGTTGATTCTGTTGAGTCGAGGGCTCATAGCCCGAGTTTTACTTCAACTGTCGTCGAATTTTTTAGTTGATGAAGGCTTATAGCCTGAGTCCCTGTTCAACCGTAGTTGAACTTTTGTTGATTCTTTTGAGTCGAGGGCTCATAGCTCGAGTTTTACTTCAACTGTCGTTGAATTTTTTAGTTGGCGAAGGCTTGTGGCCTGAGTCCCACATCAACCGTAGTTGGACTTTCGCTGATTCTTTTCGAGTCGAGGGCTCATAGCCCGAGTTATACTTCAACTGTCGTTGAATTTTTGGTTGGCGAAGGCTCATGGCCTAAGTCCCTGTTCAACCATAGTTGGACTTTCGCTGATTCTTTTCGAGTCGAGGGCTCATAGCCCGAGTTATACTTCAGCTATCGTCAAATTTTTTAGTTGACGAAGGCTCATGGCCTGAGTCCCAGTTCAACCGTAGTTGAACTTTTGTTGATTCTTTTGAGTCGAGGGCTCATAGCCCGAGTTTTACTTCAACTATCGTCGAATTGTTTAGTTGACGAAGGCTCATGACCTGAGTCCCAGTTCAACCGTAGTTGAACTTTTGTTGACTCTTTTGACTCGAGGGCTCATAGCTCGAGTTTTACTTTAACTGTCGTCGAATTTTTTAGTTGACGAAGGCTCATGGCCTGAGTCCCAGTTCAACCGTAGTTGAACTTTTGTTGATTCTTTTGAGTCGACGTCTCATAGCCCGAGTTTTACTTCAACTGTCATCGAATTTTTTAGTTGACGAAGGCTCATGGCCTGAGTCCCAGTTCAACCGTAGTTGAACTTTTGTTGATTCTTTTGAGTCGAGGGCTCATAGCCCGAGTTTTACTTCAACTGTCGTCGAATTATTTAGTTGACGAAGACTCATGGCCTTAGTCCTAGTTCAATCGTAGTTGAACTTTTGTTGATTCTTTTGAGTCGAGGGATCATAGCCCGAGTTTTACTTCAACTGTCATCGAATGTTTTAGTTGATGAAGGGTCGTGGCCTGAGTCCCAGTTCAACCGTAGAATGAACTTTGTTGATTCTTTTGAGTCGAGGGCTCATAGCCCGAGTTTTACTTCAATTGTCGTCGAATTTGTTAGTTGACGAAGGCTCATGGCCTTAGTCCTAGTTCAATCGTAGTTGAACTTTTGTTGATTCTTTTGAGTCGAGGGATCATAGCCCGAGTTTTACTTCAACTGTCGTCGAATGTTTTAGTTGATGAAGGCTCATGGCCTGAGTCCCAGTTCAACCGCTGTTGAACTTTTGTTGATTCTTTTGAGTCGAGGTCTCATAGCCCGAGTTTTACTTCAACTGTCATCGAATTTTTTAGTTGACGAAGGCTCATGGCCTGAGTCCCAGTTCAACCGTAGTTGAACTTTTGTTGATTCTTTTGAGCCGAGGGCTCATAGCCCGAGTTTGACTTCAACTGTCGTCGAATATTTTAGTTGACGAAGGCTCATGGCCTTAGTCTTAGTTAAATCGTAGTTGAACTTTTGTTGATTCTTTTGAGTCGAGGGATCATAGCCCGAGTTTTACTTCAACTGTCGTCGAATTTTTTAGTTGATGAAGGCTCATGGCCTGAGTCCCAGTTCAACCGAAGTTGAACTTTTGTTGATTCTTTTGAGTCGAGGGCTCATAGCCCAAGTTTTACTTCAACTGTCGTCGAATTTTTTAGTTGACGAAGGCTCATGGCCTGAGTCCCAGTTCAACCATAGTATAACTTTTGTTGATTCTTTTGAGTCGAGGGCTCATAGCCCGAGTTTTACTTCAACTGTCGTCGGATTTTTTATTTGATGAAGGCTCATGGCCTGAGTCCCAGTTCAACCGTAGTTGAACTTTTGTTGATTCTTTTGAGTCGAGGGCTCTTCGCCCGAGTTTTACTTCAACTGTCATCGAATTTGTTAGTTGACGAAGGCTCATGGCCTGATTCCCAGTTCAACCATAGTTGAACTTTTGTTGATTCTTTTGAGTCGAGCGCTCACAGCCCGAGTTTTACTTCAACTGTCGTCAAAATTTTTAGTTGACGAAGGCTCATGGCCCAAGTCCCAGTTCAACCATAGTTGAACTTTTGTTGATTCTTTTGAGTCGAGGGCTCATAGCCCGAGTTTTACTTCAATTGTCGTCGAATGTTTTAGTTGACGAAGGCTCATGGCCTGAGTCCCAGTTCAATCGTAATTGAACTTTTGTTGATTCTTTTGAGTCGAGGGCTCATAGCCCGAGTTTTACTTCAATTGTCGTCGAATTGTTTAGTTGACAAAGGCTCATGGCCTTATTCCAAGTTCAATCGTAGTTGAACTTTTGTTGATTTTTTGAGTCGAGGACTTATAGCCCGAGTTTTACTTCAACTGTCGTCGAATTTTTTAGTTGATAAAGGCTCATGGCCTGAGTCCCAGTTCAACTGTAGTTGAACTTTTGTTGATTCTTTTGAGTCGAGGGCTCACAGCCCAAGTTTTACTTCAACTGTCGTCGAATTTGTTAGTTGACGAAGGCTAATGGCCTGAGTCCCAGTTCAACCGTAGTTGAACTTTTGTTGATTCTGTTGAGTCGAGGGCTCATAGCCCGAGTTTTACTTCAACTGTCGTCAAATTTTTTAGTTGATGAAGGCTTATGGCCTGAGTCCCTATTCAACCGTAGTTGAACTTTTGTTGATTCTTTTGAGTCGAGGGCTCATAGCCCGAGTTTTACTTCAACTGTCGTCGAATTTGTTATTGGCGAAGGCTCATGTCCTGAGTCCCAGTTCAACCGTAGTTGGACTTTTGTTGATTCTTTTGAGTCTAGGGTTCATAGCCCTAGTTTTACTTCAACTGTCGTTGAATTCATGTTGGTGAAGGCTCGTGGCCTGAGTCCCGGTTCAACCGTAGTTGAACTTTTGTTGATTCTTCTGAGTCGAGGGCTCATAGCCTGAGTTTTACTTCAGCTATCGTCAAATTGTTTAGTTGACGAAGGCTCATCGCCTGAGTCCCAGTTAAACCGTAGTTGAACTTTTGTTGATTCTTTTAAGTCGAGGGCTCATAGCCTGAGTTTTACTTCAACTATCGTCGAATTGTTTAGTTGACGAAGGCTCATGACCTGAGTCCCAGTTCAACCGTAGTCGAACTTTTGTTTATTCTTTTGACTCGAGGGCTCATAGCCCGAGTTTTACTTTAACTGTCGTCGAATTTTTTAGTTGACGAAGGCTCATGGCCTGAGTCTCAGTTCAACCGTAGTTGAACTTTTGTTGATTCTTTTGAGTCGACGTCTCATAGCTTGAGTTTTGCTTCAACTGTCGTCGAATATTTTAGTTGACGAAGACTCATGGCCTGAGTCCCAGTTCAACCGTAGTTGAACTTTTGTTGATTCTTTTGAGTCGAGGGCTCATAGACCGAGTTTTACTTCAACTTTCGTCGAATTATTTAGTTGACGAAGGCTCATGGCCTTAGTCCTAGTTCAATCGTAGTTGAACTTTTGTTGATTCTTTTGAGTCGAGGGATCATAGCCCGAGTTTTAGTTCAACTGTCATCAAATTTTTTAGTTGATGAAGGCTCATGGCCTGAGTCCCAGTTCAACCGTAGTTGAACTTTTGTTGATTCTTTTGAGTCGAGGTCTCATAGCCCGAGTTTTACTTCAACTATTGTCGAATTTTTTAGTTGACGAAGGCTCATGGCCTGAGTCCTAGTTCAACCGTAGTTGAACTTTTGTTGATTCTTTTGAGTCGAGGTCTCATAGCCCGAGTTTTACTTCAACTATCGTCGAATTGTTTAGTTGACGAAGGCTCATGGCCTGAGTCCCAGTTCAACCGTAGTTGAACTTTTGTTGATTCTTTTGAGTCGAGGTCTCATAGCCCGCATTTTACTTCAACTGTCGTCAAATTTTTTAGTTGACGAAGGCTCATGGCCTAAGTCCCAGTTCAACCGTAGTTGAACTTTTGTTGATTCTTTTGAGTCGAGGGCTCATAGTCCGAGTTTTACTTCAACTGTCGTCAAATATTTTAGTTGACGAAGGCTCATGGCCTTAGTCTTAGTTCAATCGTAGTTGAACTTTTGTTGATTCTTTTGAGCCGAGGGATCATAGCCCGAGTTTTACTTCAACTGTCGTCGAATTTTTTAGTGAGGGCTCGTGGCCAGAGTCCCAGTTCAACCGTAGTTGAACTTTTGTTGATTCTTTTGAGTCGAGGGCTCGTAGCCCAAGTTTTACTTCAACTGTCGTTGAATTTATATTGGCGAAGGCTCGTGGCCTCAGTCCCAGTTCGACCGTAGTTGAACTTTTGTTGATTCTTTTGAGTTGAAGGCTCATAGCCCGAGTTTTACTTCAACTGTCGTTGGATTTTTTATTTGATGAAGGCTCATGGCCTGAGTCCCAGTTCAACCGTAGTTGAACTTTTGTTGATTCTTTTGAGTCGAGGGCTCTTCGCCCGAGTTTTACTTCAACTGTCATCGAATTTGTTAGTTGACGAAGGCTCATGGCCTGATTCCCAGTTCAACCATAGTTGAACTTTTGTTGATTCTTTTGAGTCGAGGGCTCACAGCCCGAGTTTTACTTCAACTGTCGTCAAAATTTTTAATTGACGAAGGCTCATGGCCTGAATCCCAGTTCAACCATAGTTGAACTTTTGTTGATTCTTTTGAGTCGAGGGCTCATAGCCCGAGTTTTACTTCAATTCTTGTCGAATGTTTTAGTTGACGAAGGCTCATGGCCTGAGTCCCAGTTCAATCGTAATTGAACTTTTGTTGATTCTTTTGAGTCGAGGGCTCATAGCCCGAGTTTTACTTCAATTGTCGTCGAATTGTTTAGTTGACAAAGGCTCATGGCCTTATTCCAAGTTCAATCGTAGTTGAACTTTTGTTGATTTTTTGAGTCGAGGACTTATAGCCCGAGTTTTACTTCAACTGTCGTCGAATTTTTTAGGATGAAGGCTCATGGCCTGAGTCCCTGTTCAACCGTAGTTGAACTTTTGTTGATTCTTTTGAGTCGAGGGCTCATAGCCCGAGTTTTACTTCAACTGTCGTCGAATTTGTTAGTTGACGAAGGCTCATGGCCTGAGTCCCAGTTCAACCGTAGTTGAACTTTTGTTGATTCTTTTGAGTCGAGGGCTCATAGCCCGAGTTTTACTTCAACTGTCGTCGAATTTTTTAGTTGATGAAGGCTCATGGCCTGAGTCCCTGTTCAACCGTAGTTGACCTTTTGTTGATTCTTTCGAGTCGAGGGCTCATAGCCCGAGTTTTACTTCAACTATCGTCAAATTTGTTAGTTGACGAAGGCTCATGGCCTGAGTCCCAGTTCAACCGTAGTTGAACTTTTGTTGATTCTTTTGAGTCGAGGGCTCATAGCCCGAGTTTTACTTCAACTGTTGTCGAATTTTTTAGTTGACGAAGGCTCATGGCCTGAGTCCCAGTTCAACTGTAGTTGAACTTTTGTTGATTCTTTTGAGTCGAGGGCTCATAGCCCGAGTTTTACTTCAGCTATCGTCAAATTTTTTAGTTGACGAAGGCTCATGGCCTGAGTCCCAGTTCAACCGTAGTTGAACTTTTGTTGATTCTTTTGACTCGAGGGCTCATAGCCCGAGTTTTACTTTAATTGTCGTTGAATTTTTTAGTTGACGAAGGCTCATGGCCTGAGTCCCAGTTCAACCATAGTTGAACTTTTGTTGATTCTTTTGAGTCGAGGTCTCATAGCCCGAGTTTTACTTCAACTGTCGTTGAATTTTTTAGTTGACGAAGGCTCATGGCCTGAGTCCCAGTTCAACCGTAGTTGAACTTTTGTTGATTCTTTTGAGTCGAGAGCTCATAGCCCGAGTTTTACTTCAACTGTCGTTAAATGTTTTAGTTGACGAAGGCTCATGGCCTGAGTCCCAGTTCAACCGTAGTTGAACTGTTGTTGATTCTTTAGAGTCGAGGGCTCATAGTTCGAGTATAGGCAAGATGAATCAGGCTTGCTCTGATTGGGTTTCTAATCCCTCGTTCGTTGTTTTCCCTTTGTTTCTGACTTCAGGAAATGCCACACGATATTGCTATGAAATCTCTACAGACGGCGCCAAATTATTTGACCCAGAATGTTTATGAACATTTATGAACTCAAAGCAATTATTAAAAATAAATGGGGGCCAATCATAGCGGGTCATAACACATCTGAAATTCAGTAAAGGAGAAGATAACGGGAACGTATGTAGAGACAACAGAATATATTAGTGATCTTTATTCATGAAAAAGGGTTAATCTGCCTCTCCATGAAGAGGTTCAGATCCTTACAATCATATTTTCATAGATCTACTGCTATCCTATGCTTTTGGTATTGATTCTCACTCTGAGTTGTACTCTGTATTTCTCAGAGCCCCCATGGGGAGAGAGAGTGGAACCCCTTTTCTCATTATTGCTTCGGTATTTATAGGTCTTTTTTCATGGTAGTTGATTTCTTTGGAGATTGAATCCGTGTCATGAAACTATTGGGGGCGTGCCGGCAAGGCGTCGTCTCTGACAAAAGAATTGTAGGCGACTATGGAAAATAACCTGTGGTCGAGGACAGCCTCACTGCTTATGGCGTCTGCGCCCAACTGGGGACGGCCTCGACACCTGTTATACGCATTTGGGCCAAGGGGAGTGATTAATATATTCCGAGTATTATAAGGTTGAATTGTAGCTCATACAGAAGGTTTTTAAAAAGTGGATATAACTGCAAACAAAAAGACAAAGCGGCTATAGGTTAAAAAGGGGCGCCCAAATAGGGTATCCCGTACAAGTTTTACGAACTATGCCCATAAAAAAGATTGAGCAATAGTTAAAAATACGAAAAAGGGCCAAATATACCCCTCTACTTTCAAATATGGTTTACTTGTACCCTTCGTTATACTGTTGGGTCATCCATACCCCTACCGTTATACTATTGGGTTATCTATACCCCTACTATCTATATAGATAACCCAATAGTATAACGGTAGGGGTATGGAAGACCCAATAGTATAACGAAGCTTACAAGTAAACCATATTTGAAAGTAGAGGAATATATTTGGCCCTTTTCCGTATTTTCAATCGTAGAAATGTACCTTTTTTTGGAACAAAGTATTAAGAAAAATATGTCATTTAAATTAAAATAGAGGAAGTAATATTTACTTTGTATTATATTAAAAGGAAATAATATTGGTTACATATGTACTATTTGCGATAAAACAATGTTAAATGGCATGTTGGGTAGATAGGAAGGTGTCTCCGACACTTATTTTGCCAGTTAGTGCTAGAAAATTGGTGATTTGTCTCCCTAGGAACCACACGAGGAGCACGAGAATTAAACAACATTCACATATGCTTAACAGGAATAAGTATCCCACAAAGAAAACTTTCGATATCCCCTTTTCTTTAATTCTAAATCTAAAGAGAATCTGATAGCGTCATATGTCAGTAAAAAAAGAATCTGACAAAAATAGATGCCATATACACAAACTCCTTTGTACGTCACTCGGTCACTGCATGCAAAAAAGGGCTAGTGATATCTTGTGGTAATCTGCTCCTCAGACCAAGTCTTAAACTAGTGGGTAATACTAAAAGATAGGATTTTACATAGCACCCTCGTGAAAGCTCTCCTACGACCAGTATCTTTTGATTCCATCTCAGTTACTAAGTGTATGTGGTGATTAATTATGTGAATCCTGCTAACTAAGTTTTTTGGATTCCATCTCAAATTCTTTTTTTTACTAACATATGAAGCTATCAGATTCTCTTTAGATTCTGAATTAAAGAAGAGGGGATATCGAAAGTTTTCTTTGTGGGATACTTATTCTTGTTAAGCATATGAGAATGTTGTTTAATTCTCGTGCTTCTCTTGTGGTTCCTAGGGAGACAAATCATCAATATTCTAGCACTAATTGACAGAATAAGTGCCGGAGGCACCTTCCTAGCTACCCGTCATGCCATTTAACACTGTTTCATCGCAAACAGTATATATGTAACCAATATTATTTCCTTTTAATATAATACAAAGTAAATATTACTTCCTCTGTTTTAATTGAGATGACATATTTTTTTTAATACTTTGTTCCAAAAAATGGCACATTTCTACGATTGAAAATACGGAAAAGGGCCAAATATATCCCTTTACTTTCAAATATGGTTTACTTGTACCCTTCGTTATACTATTGGGTCATCCATACCCCTACCGTTATACTATTGGGTTATCTATACAGATAGTAGAGGTATAGATAACCCTATAGTATAACGGTAGGGGTATGGATGACCCAATAGTATAACGAAGGGTACAAGTAAACCATATTTAAAAGTAGAGGGATGTATTTGGCCATTTTCCGTTAAAAATATAATATGATTTAGAGTTCGGAGTCAAACTCACCAAGAGGTATGATGCATTGTAGCTAACTTGACGGTAAAACTTACACGCCCTATTTGGTCGCCTCTATTTAAAATATACTCATTTTTTTAAAATTATTTTAATCTATACCCACGTTTTAAACGATTTCAGCCCCTTTTCTCCTCACTTCTCCTCCATTTTTTTTTCTTGTTTTGTCTCTCGTGATTGTAACGTAGTCTAATATTATTTTCTTCTTTTCATTTGAACTAACTGCTTGTAACGCTCAACGACAAATAGGGAAACGAGACTTTAGATAAGTTAGGAGTTATCATTGTTAATTACTATTTGCGGAAAATTTAAAAATATTGCCGTGGAATTGATCACATGCTACCTACTAAAGTTTTGGCTTTCGTTGTTTTATTGTAAGAATATTTTGATCGACTCTTTGTTGCCTTGTAAAACAGATACATCGTTTCTTTGTTGCCTTGTAAAACAGATACATCGTATCAGATTGTGATTCTGTTGGAGTTTTATTCGAGCAACAACACAACACTCAGTTTTCCTGAAGATGCTGCAGATGCCACTATCAAAGCTGGTCAGTTAGCTGAAGTTTTTGTGTTGTAACTTGAAAATATCAGCTCTAGAGCTAAAGTTTTTGTGTTGTAAGTTATAATTGAAAACTTACAACACAAAAACTTCAGCTCTAGAGCTGATATTTTCAAGTTACAACACAAAAACTTCAGCTCTAGAGCTGAGGTTTCCCAGCTCTAGACCAGATTTTCTGACATTCTTGTTAGAAAATGAGCCTCAAACGTTTAAAGAAATATTTTCTTCGTCGGAAGCACAATATTGTAAAAGGCAGCCAATAGTGAGATAGAATCCATATTAAGTAATCATACTTGAGAATTAGTTGTTCTTCCTTTAGGAAATAAACCTTTGCGTTCTACGTGGATTTTCATAAAAGAAATGAAAGTTGACGGCACTATTGACCAATATAAAGTAAGATAAATTATAAAATAATTTTGACAATGAGAAGGACTTGATTATTTTGATACATACTCGCCGGTAACGAGGATTACATCTACTCGGGTGTTAATAGCATTAGCCGCCGTTTATGGCTTTCAAATACATCAGATGAACTTAAATAAAACCTTCTTAAATGGATATTTGGAGGAAAAAATTTATATGGAACAACCTGAAGGGTTTGTGGTTCCCGAAAAAAAAAGAAGGTGTGTCGACTTGTTAAGTCACTTTACAGACAAAGACAAGCACCAAATAAAATTGACATGCGAGATTTGACCAAATAATATTGTCAAATGGTTTCAAAAATTAATGAGTGTAAACAAATGTGCTTACATTAAGAATACTTCAAGTCATATAGGCATTATTTGATTATATGTAGATTATATGTTGATAAAATATTTAAAATATGGGGGCTTTTAGCTTATGTATGACAAAAGCCAATGTTAGACGTAATGATGATATAACTTTTAAACCCCATCGATATGGTAGTTGTTAAATTCATCAACTGTTTAGTCTTAATGAAGACTAGTTAATGAAACTACTAATTCGAAAGTTAGTCACGTGCCTTTCTCGAAAGATCATTTTCTTTATTAAAAATTTATATTGTTTAGTTCGTATATGACATGATGTCACTTAGAAAGTTTTGTATTTTTATAGAAAGATACGCTTAAACATTTTTGTATGGACATAATCATTCATGAACGAATGTATTAATACGTTAATCTATAATCAGGTGAACCAACCGATGATCATGATCAAAATCTATTGCAAATTAGATTTGTTTCATGAATGAATGTGTTATAATTTGTATATCATATAGACGTATGAATAAATAGCATACAAATGCTTGAAAATGGCGGAGTGATTGCGAAATGTATTTTATATTAAAAGGTTGTGGCGATAACTAATGGCAATCATTTTAGCTGTTGTTATAATTAGTACATTAAGTGTTGTCAATAATCTAATATGCAATCGAAAGTCGAGTCGTGTTAGTCTACAACATAAGAAAGTTCGCATTTGAACTTTCATGACAATGAAACGAGGTTTGAAGTATTTGGAATATACTCCAAATTATGCTTTGCACTACAATATGTATCCCGCGATAATATAGGGGTATAGTGATGCAAATTAGATCACCGGTTCAACCGATTCTAAACAATCAGCGGAGGAGCGATATCTTGAAAATTGTCCAAACAAATGTGTATTGAACGCTCTAGAGTAGGAACTGAGTTTATAGCCTTAGACAAGGCCGGCAAAGAAGTTTAATGGCCCTGAAATTTCTTGAAAGATAATGTATTTTTGCCCAAACTTTTGGCACCTATATGTATAGATTGTGAGAGTCAAGTGACAATAGGAAGGGCTGTGAGCATTATTCATAATAGAAAATCTCGTCCCATAAGACACAGACATAGAACCGTTAGGCAACTACTTTTGTCACGACCCTAGTTCACCAATCGTGAACCTGTCATGACGGCACCCAGTCTCCGCGACTAGGTAAGCCTAACACGATGCGGAACATACAAGTTTATGAAAATTAAATAAGAAAATAGGGGAAAACGTGTAAGGTCCCGTAAAATATTTGTGCATAAAGCCTAGTAGCTATAGTGTCATGGTCCGAATAATGTGTTAGGAATGCGTAGAATTCTTCGCGGCGAGCTTGCTCGCCGCGGTTCGGACCCGTGGCAGTGATTTAAGTTTAAAAAATGTAGAGAATTAATTTTTCCGAAAAGTGTCAATTTTGCGGTCAAGAATGCGACCGCAAATATGCTATGTGGACCGCATTCTTGCCGCAAAGCTTTCCAGAAAGTCTCCCAAAATCATGTTGAAAATGCGGTCGATATGCAATCGCATAATTAATCTACGGTGCACTTTGCGACCGCAGATCAAGAATGCGGACCGCATATTGGTCGCATTCTGTAACGGAACTTGAGTAATTTTTGAGGCCATTCTGCGGTCACTATGCGGACCGCATGTTGATTCTGCGGTCGCAAACTGCACCGCATAACTGACCCCGGCCCAGATTTTTGTAACATTTTGACCCGATCTCTTCTTTAATATAACACCTTTCACCCTCATTTTCTCATATCATCTTACCAAAATTAGAGAGAGAATAGAGGGTTTTAGAGAGAGAAGTTCTTCATCTTCAAAGATTGTTCCAACCACTTAATTCCAAGGGATCCTAGGGCAAGGATTCAACTTCCCCACTCTTTTCAAGGTAAAAACCCTGACTATTTTCTTTGATTTTCAGTTTTAAATTGGGTAAAGAGAGGTTTGCATATAATAGCTTTTGAAAATAGAATTTTTACACTCATGCATGATTATTGAACTTGATTTCTAGTAAAAAGAAGTGAGTAGAAGTAAGAGTCTTCAAGAACAAGGTTGGCAAGAGTAGGATATCTTGGGTAAGCATAAAGTAGGAAGTTAACGGAAGAAAACTCATCACCAGGTATGTATGGCTAATTTTATTTCTTGTGAAATCGCCTATATGTGTGAAGTTTGTTTGGTTCGTGTTAAATTGACAAATTGTGTGAAATTCTTGATGTTGTTGTTGGATATTCAAAGTTTGTTGTTGAGCTATGAGGGATGTAAAATGAGAGTTTAATTTGGTAAAAGAATTGTGAATGATGGCTATAATGGCATATATGGTACTTTGTGGAAAAGAAATGAAACACTTGAGGATTGGTAAGTCATTGAACAATACGGTATGAATACTCTTGAATTTTGGAACATTTGTAACTTGATTGTGATATTGGCTTGAGAAGTAATTGTGAACATGAACCAACCTGTAAGTTGCTTATTTGAACTTGTTGAAATTGTGTGAAATGCCTTATCTGCTATTTGTACTTGTTGTGTTTTAAAACTGTACGGTGGGATCGGGTTGCGCGCCGCAACATAAAGAAATAAGGTGTGGGTTGGGGTGATAAGGGTGGCCGAGGTAATAAGGGTGGTCGGGGGTAATAAGGATGGAAAGCGATCGAAATCGCTATTGAAAATTGATATAAAAATCAATAATGTGAAATTGTGAAAGGAGACAGCAGGAGAGTTTGCAACTTGTGGGGCACTGATTGCCCCTTTGTTTGACTACTTGTGCTTTACGTGATTGATTGGTTATTGTTAAATTGGTTGATCGTAGAAAGTGCTTTGTGTTGAGAATTATTTGAAATGAGGAAAATGTGGAAACATGGTTGGGTGGCTTAATTAATTGTTGATGTAATTCAATGGCTTGAGTTTACTTGGGACAAAGTTTGTCCATACATGCCGGTACAATTCAAGTGTACTGACGTCCCTTTTGCCGGGGACGCTACATTCGTGTTATGATTGTAGGTGGATCAGTAGCAGGCACTTCAGCTCATCGGCAGTAGTATCCTTCTCCTTCCACTGCCCGTTTTGGTGAGCCCCTTTCTTCCTTGGGGCCCTGTGTGGTTCATGCCACTTTTGTTTAGATTTCATTTTGGTTTTGTAGGTATAGCCGGAGCCTTGTTACCGGCAAGTATTGTATTCCCTTTTTTGTGTCCTAGAGGCTCTGTAGACATGTAAACTGTGGGACTCCAGTCTTATGTATACATTATGTTATGTCGGGCGTTGTAAAAACTGCAAACTTGTTAATGAATCACTCGTATGGTTTTATTTGTTTAATGTGAAATCATTCATGGTTAGTAAGATATTTGGTTAATGAGAAACAATCAACACAGGGGTAACGCGAGGGAATGAAAGGCACCCAGGTCCGCTTGACTGGAGCAACCCGGTCGGGCGCCGGTCATGTTCCCCGATTTGGGGCGTGACAAAGTCCACCCATTTCTTACCTGTGTTTAAAGTGTCCTAGGATGTCTCGGAGCCGTGTCTAGTAGTGCCCTTCTTATAGGTGTGTTGTCGACCACATCATATAAGTAGGGGGCTACACGGGCATTTAGGAATTTACCTATTTCTTTGTTAATCTATATCGTGTGGTAAAGTGCAATGTGGAAATATCTGTGTCTAATTCGCGCCTTGTTCCCAAATTTTCAGAATATGGCACCTAAGAAGAAGGCTAGACTCGGCCTTAGGGCCAATGCCGGCCCAAGTGCGGTTGTTAATCATGTACCCGATGCCGTGGGAGAGAATGACCCACCAGTCCCGAATTTGCCTGGCCCATCTGTTCAAAACCCAAGTGTCCCTATTCCAGCTGCGGCAGAGGATGCCACCATTCCTCCTGCCAGTGTTCTTGACTCAGATACAGTTCCCGCTTCGGGCTCTGGTATCTCTAATGAAGATCTTAGGGGAGCCGTTCATATGTTAACACAGTTAGTGGCCGCCCAGGCCCAGAGATCCCATGATGCCCCTGCATCCTCCATCGGTCAGGGAGATTCCTTTGGCTCCAGAGTCCACCAGTTCTTGTGATTGGCCCCTCCAGAATTTTCAGGTACCGATCCAGAGGCTGACCCACAGGAATTCCTTGATGAGATATACAAGACCCTCGAGTGATGAAGGCTACAGATATAGAGGGGGTAGAGTTGGCCTCTTACAGGCTGAAGGGAGCGGCACGTTCATGGTTCGAAATATGGGAGGATTCCCGTGAGGAAGGAAGCCCTCCGGCCAGATGGGATGAGTTCGTAGATGCATTTATGGACCACTTCTTACCTGCTAAGGCAATGGCAGCCCGTGCCACCGAGTTCGAGGTTCTCAAACAGGGCAGTATGAGTGTTTGGGAGTATCACATGGAGTTCGTAAGGTTGTCCAAGTATGCTCCTCATTTAGTGTCGACCATGGATGCCGGGTTCGACGGTTTGTTCAGGGCCTTAGCCCTTTGGTAGTCAATGAGGCTGCCACAGCAGCTTTGCACTCAGATATGAACTATGGGAGGATCGTGGGGTTTGCTCAGGCCACAGAGGCCAGGAAATTGAAGATTCGTGCAGAAAGAGAAAGTGGCAGCAGGGCCCGGTCAATGGGTCATTCAGGGAGATCACTTCCAGGGAAAGGGTCATCAGGGCCATCCCAGTCATATGCTCAGTCCTCCGCGAGTGCACCGCCATCCGTGCACAGTCATCAGCAGGGCAGTTACTCGAGACCCGGTTCAGACAGCAGGAGGTCTCGTCAGTCGGGTCGTCCTGGGGTGAGATCCCAGCAGCAGGGGAGACCTACATGCCCCAAGTGTGGGAGATTTCATACAGAGACTTGCTACCTTGACCTTCCAGTGTGCTTCGGGTACGGGGTGAGAGGTCACATTCAACGAGACTATCATGCACCCCGTCAGAGTATAGGTAGAGGATCTGCTCAGTCATCCGGTTCTTCAGCTGCTACATCATCAGCGCGTACTCCAGCATCAGCGGGGCGTGGTGCAGCTAGGGGTGGAGCTCAGGGTAGGGGTGGACCTAGCCGATTCTATACATTGAGTGGCCGCCAAAATGCCGAGGCTTCTCCAGATGTTGTTACAGGTATCCTGTCTGTTCAGACTATTGATTGCTATGCCCTTATTGATCCGGGGTCCTCCTTGTCTTATGTTACTCCATTCATTGCTTCAAGTTTTGGGATAGAACCCGAACAACTTCATGAGTCGTTCTCTGTGTCGACTCCGATTGGTGATTCTATTACAGCCTCACGAGTCTATAGGAATTGTGTTGTTACGGTGGGTGGTCGTGATACCACGGCCGATCTTATTGAGCTTGGGATGGTAGATTTTGATGTAATTATGGGGATGGATTGGCTCTATTCGTGCTTTGCCAAACTTGACTGTCGAACGAGAGTTATGAGGCTCGAGTTCCCTAACGAGCCAATTATTGAATGGAGAGGAAATGGTGTAGTGCCAAGGGGTAGGTTTATTTCCTACCTTAAGGCTTCGAAGATGATTAAGAAAGGGTGTATCTATCACCTAGTTCGGGTAACGGACACCACCTCAGATGTGCCTACCCTCGAGTCCGTGCCAATTGTGAATGAATTTCCTGAAGTGTTTCCGGATGAGCTTCAAGGCATTCCGCCATATAGGGAGATTGATTTTGGGATCGATGTATTGCCAGATACTCAGCCAATATCCATTCCACCATACAGAATGGCACCGGCAGAGTTAAGGGAGTTAAAGGAGCAGCTGAGGGATTTATTAGAGAAAGGGTTCATACGACCGAGTGTGTCACCGTGGGGTGCTCCGGTTCTCTTTGTGAGAAAGAAGGATGGGTCACTTCGAATGTGTATTGATTATCGGCAGCTCAACAAAGTCACCATCAAGAATAAATATCCTTTGCCTCGAGTGGATGATCTGTTTGACCAATTGCGGGGAGCGAAGTTCTTCTCAAAGATTGATTTACGGTCTGAGTACCACCAGTTAAAAATCAGGGAGCAGGATATTCCTAAGACCACCTTCAGAACTCGTTATGGTCACTTCGTGTTTTTGGTCATGTCTTTTGGGCTAACCAATGCCCCAGCATGCTTTCATGGACCTTATGAATCGTGTTTTCAAGCCATTCCTAGATTCCTTTGTGATTGTATTCATTGACGACATCCTCATCTACTCTCGGAGTAGAGAAGATCATGCCGTTCACCTCAGAGCAGCGTTGCAGACCCTTCTTCAGCATCAATTGTATGCCAAGTTCTCAAAATGTGAGTTTTGGTTGGAGTCCGTAGCCTTTCTAGGGCATGTTATTTCCAGTGAGGGAATTCAGGTGGATCCTCAGAAGATTGCGGCGGTGAAAGATTGGCCTAGACCCACGACCCCGACAGAGATTCGTAGCTTCTTGGGTTTGGCAGGGTACTATCGGAGGTTTGTAGAGGGATTCTCAGCCCTCGCTTCCCCATTGACAAAACTGACGCAGAAGGCAGTTAAGTTCCAGTGGTCCGAAGCATGTGAGAAAAGTTTCCAGGAATTGAAGTCAAGATTGACCTCGGCACCAGTATTGGCCTTGCCAGAAGGCACAGAGGGATTTGTGGTTTATTGTGATGCCTCCAAGGTTGGTTTGGGATGTGTATTGATGCAGCACGGGAAAGTCATATCTTACGCTTCCAGGCAACTCAAGAATCACGAGAAGAATTATCCGACGCATGATTTGGAGCTTGCAGCTGTTGTGTTTGCTTTGAAAATATGGCGGCACTATCTTTATGGAGTTCATGTAGATGTGTTTTCGGACCACAAGAGCCTCCAGTATTTGTTCAAGCAGAAGGAGCTAAATCTGAGACAGCGGCGGTGGTTAGAATTGCTCAAGGACTATGATATGAACATATTGTACCATCCAGGAAAGGCAAATGTGGTAGCCAACGCTCTTAGTCGAAAATCCATGGGTAGTTTGGCTCATTTGGGTGTGGATCAGAGACCTCTGGCTCGAGAGGTTTACCAATTAGCCAGTTTGGGGGTTCTTATCTCGGCGTCAGACGAGGGGGATATTTTGGTGCATAATGGAGCAGAATCATCATTCGTCGCGGAAATCAAGGAAAAACAGTTCATGGATCCGGCATTGGTTCGGGTAAAGGAAGCAGTCATGAATAACAAGACCTCAGCATTTGTACTCAGCGGCGAAGATGGTGTATTGCGGTGTCAAGATAGGCTATGTGTTCCGGATGTGGACGAGCTTCGGGAAAGGGTAATGGCAGAGGCTCATATTTCCAGGTATTCGGTACACCCGGGTTCCACAAAAATGTATCATGACCTTAAGGAGATTTATTGGTGGAACGGTATGAAAAGGGATGTAGCAAGCTTTGTAGCTAAATGTCCGAACTGTCAACAAGTGAAGGCCGAGCATCAACGGCCCGGTGGATTAACTCAGCTTATAGAAATACCAAGGTGGAAATGGGAGATGATCAATATGGATTTCGTGGTAGGGTTACCTCGCACTCGGCGTAAGTTTGACTCAATATGGGTGATAGTGGATCGACTCACCAAATCAGCTCACTTCCTGCCTGTCAAGTCCACTGATACTGCGGAGCAATATGCAAGATTGTACATCAAGGAGATAGTAAGACTTCATAGCACTCCACTTTCTATTATCTCGGATCGCGGGGCTCAGTTCACAGCTAACTTTTGGAAGAAGTTTCAGCAAGGTTTGGGAACTCGGGTGAATCTCAGCACAGCTTTCCATCCGCAGACCGACGGTCAGGCCGAGCGGACCATTCAGACGCTTGAAGATATGTTACGGGCTTGTGTCTTAGATTTTAAAGGTAATTGGGATGAACACTTGCCACTGATAGAATTTGCTTACAATAATAGCTATCATGCTAGCATTCGGATGGCCCCATTTGAGGCATTGTACGGGAGAAGATGTAGGTCGCCAATCGGGTGGTTTGAGGTAGGTGAAGCGGAATTGCTAGGGCCAGATATGGTGTACGAAGCTATGGAAAAGGTCAAGGTTATTCAGGAGAGAATGAAAACAGCACAGAGTCGTCAAAAGTCCTATGCGGACGTTCGTCGAAGGGATTTGGAGTTTCAAGTCGATGATTGGGTGTTCTTGAGGGTATCTCCTATGAAGGGAGTCATGCGATTTGGAAAGAAAGGGAAATTGAGTCCTAGGTATGTCGGGCCATATCGGATCGTTCAAAGGATTGGTCAAGTTGCTTATAGGCTAGAGTTGCCTCTTGAGATGTCATCAGTGCACCCGGTATTCCATGTGTCCATGTTGAAGAAAGTGATTGGAGATCCATCCACCATCATGCCGGTCGAAGCTATAGAGGTTAATGAAGATTTGTCATATGAAGAAGTTCCAGTTGCCATTCTTGATAGGCAAGTCCGTAAGTTGAGAAATAAGGAAGTTACCTCTGTTAAAGTATTGTGGCGAAGTCAACAAGTTGAGGAGGCCACATGGGAAGCGGAAAAAGAGATGAAGGAAAAGTACCCCCATTTGTTCGATCAAGCCTAGAAGAAATTAGGTGACCCTCCTACTCCTAGTAAATTGTCATCTTGTCTAAGTTGTTTCCCTCTTAGTATTAGTAAAGTCCCCTTCATTTTGTAATGAGTTAAATGTGTTGTTACCTTGGGTCACTTGAACCGTTCTTGATAAATGAAAGCCTTATAAAGATTTACGTGTTAAATAAACAACTAATAGTAAGTGTAGATTGGTAATGGTTTGTTAAGTGTACATGGTGTGTTAAAATGGTTAAATAAGGTAAGAATTCATTGAAGTGACTAGTTTATGTGCAATTGTAACAATGTGATAGAATATGTGCATTTGTTGAGGTAAGAAAGTGTATACCAGTTGTGAAAAGTGTTGTATTTGTGTATTGATGTTTGGTAATGTGTTTCGGGGGCCCTCTGACAGGTGGATATGTCCATAATACAAAGGAAACTCTGGCGAAAGTTTTCTAAAATATAAGAGTTAGTCAAAATTTTGATGGTTGCATATCATGTCTTTCAAAACCAACTCATTTATTTCAAAATCCTCATTCGAGGACGAATGATCTTAAGGGGGGGGGGGAGGATGTAAGGCCCCGTAAAATATTTGTGCATAAAACCTAGTAGCTATAGTGTCATGGTCCGAATAATGTATTAGGAATGCGTAGAATTCTTCGCGGCGAGCAAGCTCGCCGCGGTTCGGACCCTTGGTAGTGATTTAAGTTTAAAAAATGTAGAGAATTAATTTTTTCGAAAAGTGTCAATTTTGCGGTCAAGAATGCTACCGCAAATCTGCTATGCGGACCGCATTCTTGCCGCAAAGCTTTCCAGAAAGTCTCCCAAAATCATGTTGAAAATGCGGTCGATATGCGATCGCATAATGAATCTGCGGTGCACTTTGCGACCGCGGATCAAGAATGCGGACCGCATATTGGTCGCATTCTGTAACAGAACTTGAGTAATTTTTGAGGCCATTCTGCGGTCACTATGCGGACCGCATGTTGATTCTGTGGTCGCAAAGTGCACCGCAGATTCGCCCCGGCCTAAATTTTTTATAACATTTTGACCCGATCTCTTCTTTAATATAACACCTTTCACCCTCATTTTCACATATCATCTTACCAAAATTAGAGAGAGAATAGAGGGGTTTTAGAGAGAGAAGTTCTTCATCTTCAAAGATTGTTCCAACCACTTAATTCCAAGGGATCCTAGGGCAAGGATTCAACTTCCCCAATCTTTTCAAGGTAAAAACCCTGATTATTTTCTTTGATTTTCAGTTTTAAATTGGGTAAAGAGAGGTTTGCATATAATAGCTTTTGAAAATAGAATTTTTACACTCATGCATGATTATTGAACTTGATTTCTAGTAAAAAGAAGTGAGTAGAAGTAAGAGTCTTCAAGAACAAGGTTGGCAAGAGTAGGATATCTTGGGTAAGCATAAAGTAGGAAGTTAACGGAAGAAAACTCATCACCAGGTATGTATGGCTCATTTTGATTCTTGTGAAATCGCCTATATGTGTGAAGTTTGTTTGGTTCGTGTTAAATTGACAAATTGTGTGAAATTCTTGATGTTGTTGTTGGATATTCAAAGTTTGTTGTTGAGCTATGAGGGATGTAAAATGAGAGTTTAATTTGGTAAAAGAATTGTGAATGATGGCTATAATGGCATATATGGTACTTTGTGGAAAAGAAACGAAACACTTGAGGATTGGTAAGTCATTGAACAATACGGTATGAATACTCTTGATTTTTGGAACATTTGTAACTTGATTGTGATATTGGCTTGAGAAGTAATTGTGAACATGAACCAACCTGTAAGTTGCTTATTTGAACTTGTTGAAATTGTGTGAAATGCCTATCTGCTGTTTGTACTTGTTGTGTTTTAAAACTGTACGGTGGGATCGGGTTGCGCGCTGCAACATGAAGAAATAAGGTGTGGGTTGGGGTGATAAGGGTGGCCGAGGTAATAAGGGTGGTCAGGGGTAATAAGGATGGAAAGCGATCGAAATCGCTATTGAAAATTGATATAAAATCAATAATGTGAAATTGTGAAAGGAGACAATAGGAGAGTTTGCAACCTGTGGGGCACTGATTGCCCCTTTGTTTGACTACTTGTGCTTTACGCGATTGATTGGTTATTGTTAAATTGGTTGATCGTAGAAAGTGCTTTGTGTTGAGAATTATTTGAAATGAGGAAAATGTGGAAACATGGTTGGGTGGCTTAATTAATTGTTGATGTAATTCAATGGCTTGAGTTTACTTGGGACAAAGTTTGTCCATACATGCCAGTACAATTCAAGTGTACTGACGTCCCTTTTGCCGGGGACGCTACATTCGTGTTATGATTGTAGGTGGATCGGTAGCAGGCACTTCAGCTCATCGGCAGTAGTATCCTTCTCCTTCCACTGCCCGTTTCGGTGAGCCCCTTTCTTCCTTGGGGCCCTGTGTGGTTCATGCCACTTTTGTTTAGATTTCATTTTGGTTTTGTAAGGTATAGCCGGAGCCTTGTTACCGGCAAGTATTGTATTCCCTTTTTGTATCCTAGAGGCTCTGTAGACATGTAAACTGTGGGACTCCAGTCTTATGTATACATTATGTTATGTCGTGCGTTGTAAAAACTGCAAACTTGTTAATGAATCACTCGTATGGTTTAATTTGTTTAATGTGAAATCATTCATGGTTGGTAAGATATTTTGTTAATGAGAAACAATCAACACAGGGGTAACGCGTGGGAATGAAAGGCACCCAGGTCCGCTTGACTGGGGAAACCCGGTGAGGCGCCGGTCATGTTCCCCGATTTGGGGCGTGACAAAATGATATAAAAGGAATGTAATAAGTGCCGCTTGACACATACACTCATCAACCACACCATATAGCATACCACCAAGACCCAGAATCCCACGGGTAACACAGATTAAAAAGGGAGAGTACAACTGTGGCTTTATACATCAAGAATGTCTAAACAACGAAATGGGGAAAATAACTACTATCACTAGGAGAATAGAAGGAGGTCCTCCAGATCCGCGGACGTGGCAGATCATACCTCGAGACTCCTGATGTGCTGCTAGATCACCTGAGATGAGCCTGTCCTGATGTACCGGGATCTGCACAACAAAAGTGTGCATAAGAGTAGCATGAGTACACCACGGCGGTACTCAGTAAGTGCCAAGCCTAACCTCGATGGAGTAGTGACGAGGAAGGCCAGGGCCCTATCGAGAGATAATAACACAATGATAATAACAATAATAAGCAATTTAAAGAATAAGTCTGAAATGACAACAATAAGGTAATTACTGCAATCGTCTACAACTAATCTAACAACAAGTAACCAACACAACATAAACTCAAATCAACAAGTCCAGGACCTGTGGGAATTGAACCCACAGTCCCTCTCTATATCCAATAACTTAGGATCTACGGGAATTTAACCCGCAGTCCCAATATCAGTATCTCTGGGTCTCCGAGAATCGAACCCGCAGCCCGTGTCTCAATATCTTAGGATCTCCGAGAATCAAACCTGCAGTCCGTATCTCAATAAATATATCAATAAACTTCGGGTTTCCAGGAATTGAACCTGCAGCCCTTGGATCTACGGGAATCGAACCCGCAGTCCACAAACAATACCACTCCGGGTCTCTGGGAATCGAACCCACAACCCTTGGATCTCCGGGAATTGAACCCGCAGTCCACCAACACAAACAATAAAAAGAAACACAAAGAGAAATATAATATGCTTAACCACAACTTCACCAAACTAGTGCCAATAATTATCAAGAAGTTCAAGTAAGACAATTAGGCAATTAGACAGATAAATCCTATCTAATCATGCTTTTCTAACGAATATCAGGTAAATGTCACAATTTAATCAACTAAGGACAGAAATATCACGAAGTGGACAATTCAAGTAAGCTGGGTTCCAACAATCTGCGCATGTACATGCCCGTCACCTCGCGTACAAGGTATTTAAATTAACACATAATAGCCTAGGGGTGAAGGTTCTCCCACACGAGGTTAGACAAGCCAATTACCTCGACTCTGGTATGAAACCACTAAGAGATAACTCTCTTGACAGGAATATCGGCCTCTACAAGTGTAGTATCTGATCAAAATCAATAGAAATACATTAAAATAGGCCAATTGGGCATTACCCAATCGAAACAATTCGAAATACACCAAAACCACAAGTTGTCGAAACCTGACTTTCGGTACGCTTCTTAAAAAATTACAAAAGTTATATATTCGGGTTTCTTATCTCAATACGAGTCTATGCATATAAAATTTAATAAAATCTGACTCTGTTTGCCCATTCAAATCGACGATTTACCATAATTTCGGCCTAGGGCTAAAGTCCCCCATTAATCTTCCATTAACAGTAAAATACTCAAGGATTTCAAGATAAAATAATGAAATTAGGCCATGAAACTTACCTCCGATGATTACCCGATGATTCTCCAACAATTTCCCGTAAGTTTCTCTCTCTAGGACTCAAAAATGGCGTTTTTGTGACTAAACTCGCGACTCGTCTGCTTCTGGTTTTTAATTCACTGCCGCACGAAATTACTCTACGCGTTCGCGTCACTGTTCACGCGTCCGCGATGAGCAGCCCTAACTTCTTCTACGCGAACGTGACGTCCTCCACGCGTTCGCGAAGCACGACTCTACAACCCTCCGGAAATTCTTCTACGCGGACGCGTGACACCCAACACGGACGCGATGCTTTGCCTCACTCTTCTACGCGATCGTGACGATCCTGGACGGGAACGCGAAGCTTCCTGGCTCCTACCTATGCGAACGCGATGCCCAGCATCGCGAACGCGATGCTCAGTTGGCCCAGCCTGCACGAACGCGGGCCCTGCCACGCGCGAAGGCAAAAATCCTGCTGCACTGCTGCTCCAATTTTCTGCAGTCTTCTAATTCTAAAAATGCCGGGATGATGGTCCGAATTCACCCCGGGGACCCCGGGACCCCAACGAAAACCACCAACATTCTCCAAAACACGATACAAACTTGTTCTAATCGTAAAAACATGTCCATAAACACAGAAAACATCGAATTATAGCGGATTCAAGCCTAAGTTTTGATCTAAACTTCCGAAATCAACATTCGATCAAAAACCCGACCAAACGACGTCCGAATGACCTGAAAATTTGCAGGCATAACCAAAAATCACATAATGAAGCTGCAGAACTTGTCGGAATTCAATTCCGACCCCCGGATCAAAATCTCACCTATTGTTCGGATTCGCCAAAATTTCAAACTTCGGCATTTCAAGCCTAATTGAGCTACAAACCTCCAAAACAAATTCCGAACGCGCTCCCGACCTCAAAATCACCTAATGGAGCTAATGGAACCATCAGATCTCCATTCCGAGGTCGTCTTAACACTGTTTCGAATACGGGCCATTTTTCAACTACAAGGCTCTCAATTAGGGACTAAGTATCCCAAAACACTCCAAATTCCAGAACCGACCCTCCCGGCAAACCACAATAGCAGAAATGAACTTAGGGAAATAGTTAAATTAGGGATCGGGGCGTAAATTTCAAAAATAACCGGCCGGGTCGTTACATCTTCCCACACTTAAAAGATTCGTTCGTCCTCGAACGAGCATAGAAATATACATGGAGTGGTGAAGAGATGAGGGTACTGGCTGCGCATATCCTGTTCGGTCTCCCAAGTCGCCTCCTCGGCCGGCTGACCCCGCCACTGGACCTTTACTAAATCGATGTTCTTTGACCTTAGCTTCCCGATTTGCTTGTCCAGAATGGCCACTAGCTCCTCAACATAAGACAGATCCTCGTCTAGCTGAACAGAAGTGAAATCCAACACATGCGATGGGTCGCCATGGTATCTCCGGAGCATAGAGACATGAAATACGGGATGGACTCCGGCTAGGCTGGGAGGTAAGGCCAACTCATAAGCAACCTCCCCAACATGCCTCAAGATCTCAAAAGGGCTAATAAATCTAGGACTCAGCTTCCCCTTCTTCCCAAACCTCATGACGCCCTTCATGGGTGAGACTCGAAGTAGAACCCGCTAGCCAACCATAAAAGCCACATCGCGGACCTTCTTGTCCGCATAACTCTTCTGTCTAGACTGGGCTACGCGAAGTCTGTCCTGAATCACCTTGTCTTTGTCTTTTGCATCCTGGACCATATCAGTACCTAGCAGTCTGGCCTCGCCCGGGTCGAACCAACTCACAGGAGACCTGCACCTCCTACCATATAGAGCCTCATACTGTGCCATCTGAATACTGGACTGGTAATTGTTGTTATAAGCAAACTCCGCCAGTGGCAAGAAATGATCCCATGAACCTCCAAACTCAATCACGCACGCACGGAGCATATCCTCCAAAATCTGAATAGTGCGCTCGGACTGCCCATCAGTCTGGGGGTGAAATGCTGTGCTCAGCTCCACCCGAGTACCTAACTCCTGCTGTACAGCTCTCCAGAACCGTGAAGTGAACTGAGTGCCTCTATCTGAAATGATGGAAACTAGAATATCATTCAGCCGAACTATGTCCCTAATGTAGATCTCCGCCAGTCGCTCCGATGAATAAGTAGTGCTCACCGATATGAAATGGGCGGACTTGGTCAGCCGATCCACAATAACCCAAATGGAATCAAACTTCCTAATAGTCCGTGGAAGTCCAAATACAAAGTCCATGGTGATGCGCTCCCATTTCCACTATGGAATCTCAATCTGCTGCATTAACCCACACGGACACTGATGCTCATACTTCACCTGCTGGCAGTTGAGGCACCTAGAAACATAATCAACTATATCCCTCTTCACCCGCCTCCACCAGTAATGCTATATCAAGTCCTGATACATCTTCACAGCACCCGGATGGATGGAATACCGCGAGCTATGGGCCTCTGCTAGAATCAGCTCTCGAAGATCATCTACATTGGGCACACAAATATGCCCTTGCATCCTCATAACTCCATCATCCCCAATGGTAACATCTCGAGCATCACCATGCCGAACTCTATCCTGGAGGACAAGCAAATGAGGGTCATCGAACTGACGCTCCCTGATGCGGTCAAATAGAGAAGATCGAGAAACCACACAGGCCAGAACCCGGCTGGGCTCCGAAAGATCCAGTCTAATAAACTGCCTGGCTAAGGCCTGAACAACCATCGCCATAGGCCTCTCCGAAGCTGGTAGATATGCCAAACTCCCCAAACTCTCTGCCCGGCGACTCAAGGCATCGGCAACTACATTAGCCTTGCCGGATGATAGAGAATAGTAGTATCATAGTCCTTCAGTAGCTCCAACCATCTCCTTTGATTCATGTTCAGGTCCTTCTGCTTAAGAAAGTGCTACAAGCTCCGGTGATCAGTGTAGATCTCACAAGGAACCCCATACAAGTAATGAAGCCAAATCTTCAAGGCGTGAATAATGGTAGCTAGCTCCAGATCATGAACATGGTAGTTCTTCTCATGTACCTTCAGCTGTCTGGACGCGTAGGCAATCACCCTACCGTCCTACATCAATATTGTGCCGAGTCCAACTCGTGAGGCATCACAATATACTGTATAGGACCCCAAACTTGTAGGCAACATCAAGATATGGGCCAAAGTCAAAGCTGTCTTGAGCTTTTGATAGCTCGCCTCACATTCCTCTGTCCACTGGAAAGGGGCACCCTTTTGGGTCAATCTGGGTCGATCGAAGAGAACCCCTCTACGAAGCGACGGTAATAACCCGCCAAACTAAGGAAACTGCGAATCTCAGTAGCTGAGGAGGGTCTGGGCCAACTTTGCACAGCCTCCACCTTCCTCGGATCCACTCGAATGCCATCGCTCGACACCACGTGTCCTAGGAATGCCACTGAACTCAGCCAAAATTCACATTTAGAGAACTTGGCATATAGCTGCTTCTCCCTCAGAGTCTGGAGCACTATCCTAAGATGTTGCTTGTGCTATTCCCGACTCCAGGAATATACTAGAATATCATCAATAAAAATAATCACGAACGAGTCCAGATATGGCCTGAACACACTGTGCATTAAATGTATAAAGGCTGCTGGGGCATTAGTCAGCCCGAAAGACATCACGAGGAACTCGTAGTGACCATACCGAGTCCTAAAGGTAGTCTTCGGGATATCTGGCTCCCGAATCTTCAGCTGATGATAACCAGAGCGCAAATCAATCTTGGAGAATACCTGTGCGCCCTGTAGCTGGTCAAACAAATCATCAATACGTGGCAAAGGATACTGGTTCTTCACTATAACTTTGTTCAACTGACGATTGTCAATACACATACGCATAGAACCATCCTTTTTCTTCAAAAACAACACAGGAGCACCCCAAGGCGAAACACTGGGTCGAATGAAACCCTTACCCAATAACTCCTGTAACTGATCCTTCAACTCCGGACGAGCCATACGGTACGGTGGAATAGAAATAGGCTGAGTGCCCGGCAATAAGTTAATAGAAAAATCAATATCTCTGTCGGGCGGCATACCCGGGAGATCAGCTGGAAATACATCAGCGAAATCACGTACCACTAGAACATAATCAATAGAAGGAGTGTCAATACTAACATCCCGTACATAAGCTAGATAAGCAGCACACCCCTTCTCAACCGTACGCTGAGCTTTGAGAAAGGAAATAACACGGCTGAGGGTGTGATCTAGAGTACCACTCCACTCAATACGTGGAATGCCTGGCATAGCTAGCATCACGGTCTTGGCGTGACAATCAAGAATAGCATAATGGGGCAACAACCAGTCCATGTCCAGAATAATATCAAAATCGACCATCCCGAGCAACAATAGATACGCTCTGGTCTCAAAACCACAAATAGTAACCAAACATGACCGATACACACGGTCCACAGCCAAAGAACCTCCCACCGGAGTGGAAACATAAATGGGGGCACTCAAAGAATCCCGAGGCACACCTAGATGTGAAGCAAAATAAGAGGACACATATGAAATAGTGGAACCAGGATCGAATAGAACCGATGCCTCTCTACGACTAACCAAAATAATACCTGTGATAACAGAATCAGATGTAACAGCTGCAGCGTGATCAGGGATAGCATAAAATCTGGCCTGACCCCTCTCTCGAGGGCGGCCTCTGGCACTCTGATCCCCGTCCCTGGCTAGCTGGGCATGTGGAGTGGCAGCTGGGGCTGGAATGATGGCCTGTTGGCCCTGTGAACCGCACTGAGGCTGCGAAGAATGTGGAGGTGCTCCTCTCCTATGCATGGGGCACTCCCTAACCAGATGGAGAGTATCCCCGGCTTTTGAATGGGCACGTCCTCGTCCTCTACCACGGCCCCGACCTCTA
>JASVEL010008232.1:0-52663 GCA_032618575.1 Nicotiana noctiflora
CTGAAAGGCCAAGTCTATATTGACTGAGACAGGGTCCAGGACCCACTGTGATATATTATATTGGGCCTGAGAGGCCAAGCACATATTGACTGGGATAGGGTCGAGGACCCATTATGAGGTATTATATATATATACCTATACTGGATCGGGCTGCACGCCGCAGCAGTATATATATTGGATCGGACTGCACGCCGCAGTAATATACATGTAATATACATGTGGGACGGACTGCACGCTGCAGTATTATTGCACTTGGGCTGTAGGAGCCTTTTCGGAGTCTGAGTCTGCACACATTCTCAGCGAGCACTGGTGTATATTATGGGATCGGGCTGCGCGCCGCAGCAGTATAAATATATATACATATAAATATTGGATCGGACTGCACGCTGCAGTAATACATGTGTGGATCGGGCTGCACGTCGCAGTATAATAGTGCTTGGGCCTAGGGAGCCCCTCCGAAGTCTGTATACAATCCCAGTGAGCGCCGTCGACGTTAAATGGAGTGGGCTGCGCGCCGCAGAGGTATATGTATTGGAGCGGGCTGCACGCCGCAGCATTATGCTTAATCATATCCTACTATCTGCTTAATTACTTATACATTATAGACATAGGTATGTGTCTTTATATGTTGAGATGACCGTACACCGTAGGGGTACGAGTGAGGGTTGGATCAGCGTAAGAATCTTGTAGAGATAAATGTGGATTGGAGATTTGAGTATTACTATAGTGATGACGTACCTGTGAGGGTTGCCTTAGAACTGCTAAGTGATAGCACAGGAGTTCTTACCTTCAGTTATTATTTATTATTGTTGCTCAGTGAGTTGAAATATACTCACCCCACTCCCCTGCACTTTCTGTGCAGATCCACAGGTGCCCGAGAGCAGTTGAGACATTGTAGCTGCTGATCCTTGTCTACTTTTGCGGAGATTACGAGGTAGCTGCCAGCGTCCGCAGATCTTGTTTTCTCCTTCTTTATCATCTTGTTGATTTCCTATTTGCCTAGACTTGGTTGTATTAGGATGCTATTCTGTAGAGGCTCGGTCTCGTGACACCACGATATGGTTGGGACCGTATTTTGTATGTTTTACATTTCGTTTATCACCTGATATGATCATTTACTGTTTAAGTTTAATTTGATTAATAACTGGCTGTTTTAAGGGATGATATGGTCGGGCTTGCCTAGCATTGTGTTGGGCGCCATCGCGACCAGGGTTTGGGTCGTGACAAGTTGGTATCAGAGCCTAGGTTAACAGGTCTCGCGAGTCATGAGCCAGTTGGTAGAGTCTCGTGGATCGGTGCGGGGACGCCTGTACTTATCCTTGGGAGGCTGCAAACTTTTTTAGGAAAAGTTTCAATTCTTGGAATTCTTGTCGTGCGATTACTTTTGACTTGATCTGAACTTTGACATTCTATTCTCTCGCAGATGGCGAGAACTCGATCATCCGGACGTGGTGGACGACCACCACTACCACCTGCTAGAGGCCGTGGACGCGGCCGTGGTCGTGGCGGAGTTATGGCAGCTGAGGCAGTGCCAGCTGACCCACAGCCCCCAGTTGCAGAGGTGCCAGCAGCACCAGATCAGGCACCAGCTATGCCCATTGTCATTTCGGGTCTACAGGAGACCCTGGCTCAGATACTAGCAGTCTGCACTGGCCTAGCACAGGCGGTTTCGGTTACTACTGCAGCAGGTGCATCGGGGATCGGGGGTGGTCATCGGACCCCCGCAATACGCACTCCAGAGCCAGGTGTGCGGGGCCTACGGACACCGGAGGCTCCTCCGGTTCGACTCGTGGTACCGGTTCAACCGACGGATCGGATTCGGGGGACGGGGTCCCGGCTATGACTAACGATGAGCGGCGTCGTCTCGAGAGGTTCACCGAGGTTATCTCCTCCGGTGTTCACGGGTGCTCCGGCGAGGACGCCCAAGGTTTTCCGGATAAGTGCCGTCGGATGCTTCGTACGGCAGGGATATTGGAGTCCGGTGGGGTATCTTTCACTACCTTTCAGTTTCAGGGACCGGCCTTCGCTTGGTGGGAGGCTTATGAGCGCCGCAGGCCGGCCGGAGCAGCACCACTATCATGGCCGGAGTTCTCCACTATGTTCTCGGAGAAATGGGTGCCTCGATCTCAGAGAGAGGAGATGCGTAGGCAGTTTGAGGGTCTCCGTCAGGGGGACATGTCAGTGTCAGAGTATGAGATCAGGTTTACAGAGTTGTCCGGATATGCACCGTGGTTGGTTCATTCCGACAGAGAGAGGATTGGGCGCTTCGTGGACGGCCTCATTTATCCCATTCGTATTCTGATGACTCGGGAGAGGGTTTTGAGTCGTACATTTTAGGATGCTATGGATATTGCTCGCGACATAGAGACGGATCGTCGCAGAGAGCGGGATGAGAGGGAGGCCAAGAGGCCTCGAGGAGCGACTAGTTCTAGTGGCACTCGGACCGGAGGCCGAGTCGGCGGAGCCGAGGTCGCTCTTTCAGTCTTTGCAGTCGGGTCGCTCGGATCGTCGCGGATGGTCTCCTAGACGGGGTTATCGGGGTTCGCACCGAGCCGGCCATCTCTCGGTGCCATGATAGCTCGGAGTTCTTCGCGAGCCCCATCCGCTCGGGGGTTCGTCTCGGCCTAGTTCATCGGTCGGCCGATCCGGCACCGAGAGGTCCTTATCGGTCTCGGTCCCCGAGCACCGGGAGTTGCTACGAGTGCGGAGAGCTTGGGCACCACCGTAGGGAGTGTCCCCGTCTTGTTTCCAAATCTTATTAGCAGAGGGGCAGCCCTCGTCATCCGGTCCTTCTACCTCGGCACCCGCCCCGCCGCCTAGGGGTGAGGGTCGGACGACTAGGGGTCGCTCTCGAGGGGAGGCCGATAGGCTAGATGCTATGCTTTTCGGGGCCGATCCGAGGCCGTTGCTTCTGATGTTGTCATTACGGGTATTATTTCGGTCTGCCACAGAGATGCCTCGGTATTGTTTGATCCGGTTCTACTTATTCTTACGTGTCTACATATTTTGCTCCTCATTTGGGCACGACCCGAGGGAGTCTTGAGCTGCCAAGTGCATGTATCTACTCCGGTAGGGGATACTATTGTTGTGGACCACGTATACCGGTCCTATTTGGTCACTATTGGAGGTCTGGAGACCCGAGTAGACCTATTGTTTCTCAGCATGATTGATTTTGATGTTATATTGGGCATGGATCGGTTATCTCCATGTCATGCTATTCTGGACTGTCATGCTAAGACGATCACTTTGGCTATGCCGGGCATTCAGAGGATCGAGTGGCGAGGCACGACTGAGTATGTACCTAGCAGGGTAATATCTTTCCTCGAGGCCCAACGAATGGTTGGGAAGGGATGTCTCTCTTATTTAGCATTTGTGCGGGAGGTCGAGGCCCGGACTCCCAGTATTGATTCTGTTCCCATTGTGCGAGACTTTCCTGATGTGTTTCCCTCAGACCTGCCGGGCATGCCGCCGGACAGGGATATTGATTTTGGTATCGATTTGGTGCCGGGCACTCAGCCTATTTCTATTCCTCCGTATCGGATGGCACCAGCTGAGTTGAAGGAATTGAAGGAGCAGCTCCAGGAACTCCTAGATAAGGGGTTCATTCGGCTGAGTGTGTCGCCGTGGGGTGCACCGGTCCTGTTGTTAAGAAGAAGGACGGATCCATGAGGATGTGTATTGACTACAGGCAGCTAAACAAAGTAACAGTGAAGAATAAGTATCCTCTGCCTCGTATTGATGATTTATTTGATCAGCTCCAGGGAGCTAGGGTGTTCTTGAAGATTGATCTTCATTCAGGCTACCATCAGCTGAAGATTAGAGAGTCTGACATTATGAAGACTGCATTCCGGACCAGATATGGTCACTATGAGTTCCTTGTGATGTCTTTTGGGCTGACCAACGCCCCAGCAACATTTATGCATCTGATGAACAGTGTATTCAGGCCGTATCTTGATTTATTTGTGATCGTATTCATTGATGACATACTAGTATACTCTCGTAGCCAGGAGGAGCATGCTCGGCACTTGAGTATTGTGTTGCAGAGATTGAGAGAGGAGAAGCTGTATGCCAAGTTCTCCAAATGTGAGTTCTGGCTTGAGTCCGTGGCATTCTTAGGGCACGTGGTGTCCTGTGATGGTATTCGGGTAGATCCGAGGAAGGTCGAGGCAGTGCAGAGTTGGCCCAGACCGACCTCAGTTACTGAGATCCGTAGCTTTCTGGGATTGGCAGAGTATTATCGCCGATTCGTTCAGGGATTCTCTTCTATTGCTTCACCCTTGACTAGATTGACTCAGAAAGGTGTTCCCTTCTTATGGTCCGAGGAGTGTGAGGAGAGCTTTCGGAAGCTCAAGACAGCACTGACCACAGCACCAGTCTTGATTCTGCCGACAGCTTCAGAGTCTTATACTGTATATTATGATGCCTCAGGGAGTTGGCATTGGTTGTGTGTTGATGCAGGAGGGTAGGGTCATTGCTTATGCTTCTCGTCAGTTGAAGCCCCACGAGAAGAACTACCCTGTTCATGATTTGGAGCTAGCAACCATAGTTCATGCTTTGAAGATTTGGAGGCATTACCTGTATGGTGTCTCCTGTGAGGTGTTCACGGATCATCACAGCCTTCAGCACTTATTCGGATAGAAGGACCTTAATTTGAGACATCGGAGGTGGTTGGAGTTGCTTAAGGACTATGATATCACTATTTTGTATCATCCGGGGAAGGCCAATGTGGTGGCCGATGCCTTGAGTCGGAAGGCGGTTAGCATGGGCAGCCTAGCTTTCATCCCAGTTGGGGAGAGGCCATTTGCTTATGATGTTCAGGCTCTAGCCAATTGGCTAGTGAGATTAGATATTTCGGAGCCGAGTCGGGTGTTGGCTTGTGTTGTTTCTCGATCTTCCTTATATGATCGCATCGGGGAGCGACAGTATGATGACCCACATTTGCTTGTCCTTAAGGACAGAGTGCAGCATAATGATGTTAGAGATGTGACTATCGACAGTGATGGTGTTCTGAGGATGGCAGGGCCGTATATGCGTGCCCAATGTTGATGGTTTGCGGGAGTTGATACTTGAGGAGGCACACGGTTCGCGGTACTCTATTCACCCAGGTGCCGCAAAGATGTACCAAGACTTGAGACAGCACTACTGGTGGAGGAGAATGAAGATGGATATTGTTAGGCATGTAGCTAAGTGCCTCAATTGCCAGCAGGTCAAATATGAGCATCAAAGACCGGCGGTGTTCTTCAGCGTATGGTTATTCCCGAGTGGAAATGGGAGAGGATCACCATGGATTTTGTTACTTGGCTCCCTCGGACAGCGAGGAAGTTTGATTCTGTATGGGTGATTGTTGATTGGCTGACTAAGTCCGCACATTTCATCCCAGTTAGTACTACTTACTCATCGGAGCGGTTGGCAGCGATCTTTATTCGGGAGATTGTCGGGTTGCATGGGGTCCCAGTGTCTATTATATCTGACAGAGGCACTCAGTTCACTTCTCAGTTTTGGAGAGCATTTCAGCGAGAGATGGGTACGACGGGTTGAGTTAAGCACCGCATTTCACCCCCAGACAGACGGACAGTCTGAGCGCACTATTCAGATCCCGGAGGATATGTTGCGGGCATGTGTGATTGACTTTGGTGGTTCATGGGATGAGTTTTTGCCACTTGCTGAGTTTGCCTACAATAATAGTTACCAGTCGAGTATTCAGATGGCCCCGTACGAGGCATTGTATGGCAGACGGTGTAGATCTCCCATCGGATGGTTTGAGCCCTTGTGAGGATAGATTGATAGGGACTGAGTTAGTTCAGGATGCTCTGGATAGAGCAAAGTTGATCCAGGAGAGGCTTCGCACAGCACAGTCTCGCCAGAAGAGTTATGCAGACCGTAGGGTTCGAGAGTTGTCTTTCATGGTTGGTGATAGGGTGTTGCTAAAGGTTTCACCCATGAAGGGTGTCATGAGGTTTGGGAAGAAAGGGAAGTTGAGTCCCAGGTACATTGGTCCTTTTGAGATACTCATGAGAGTTGGAGAGGTGGCATATAAGTTAGCCTTGCCACCCAGCTTATCCAGCGTTCATCCAGTATTCCATGTGTCTATGCTCCGGAAGTACATTGGGGATCCGTCTCATGTATTAGACTTAGTACCATTCAGCTTGATGGTGATCTATCATATGATGTGGAGCCTATTGCTATTTTGGGTCGCCAAGTAAGGAAGTTGAGGTCGAAGGAGATTGCATCGGTTAAGGTTCAGTGGAGAGGTCGACCCGTAGAGGAGGCTACTTGGGAGGTTGAGCAGGAGATGCGGAGCAGATACCCTCAGCTATTCGAGACTTCAGGTATGTTTCTTGACCCGCTCGAGGACGAGCGTTTGCTTAAGAGGGGGTGAATGTGACGATCCGGCCCGTCGTCATGGTAATTACCACCCCGTTATGTTGTAATTACATAATTCATGCTTTTATATCAGTGTTAGAGTCTATCGGGGAAGTTAGGAGTGAATTGGATTGAAAATGAGGCATATAGCCTTTTTGAAGGAAACTTGAATAAGGAAAGTCAACCCGGAGTTGACTATTTGGTTAGAGGGCTCGAAATCGGATTCTGATGATTCGGTTAGTTCCGGGAGGTGATTTGTGACTTAGGGGAGCGATCGGAATTGAATTTGGAGGCCGGTGTAGAAATAGGCTTGAATTGGCTAAGGTTGAATTTTGGCGAAATCCGAACGGTAGGTGAGATTTTGATCCGGGAGTCGGAATGGAATTCCGACAGTTGCAGTAGCTCCGTTAGGTGATTTTGGATGTGCTTGCAAAATTTCAGGTCATTCGGAGGTCATTTGGTCGAGTTTTGATCGAACGCTAGTTTTAGAGGTTTTGAAGAAAACTTAGGCTTGAATCCGTGTGTAATAGATGATTTTGATGTTTAAGAGGGTGTTATTATGCTTGGAGCAAGTTCGTATGGTGCTATGGAGTATGTTTGTGGCTTTCGTTGGGGTCCCGGGGGCCCGGGGGTGGTTTCGGGAGGTTGAACGGGAGGAAATTGGAGTTTGGGAGTTGCTGTCATGAATTGCAGCAGCATTTTCGCTCCTGCGGATTGGGAACCGCAGGAGCGGGACCGCAGAAGCGGAGATTTCATCGCAGAAGCGAAAATGGGTTTGGCGAGGAGGTTCCGCAGGAGCGGATGTCAGTCGCAGAAGCGGACTCGCTTCTGCGAGTCATGGGTCGCAGAAGCGGAAGGCGGGCAACTGGGGGAGATCGCGGAAGCGGAGGAGTATCCGCAGAAGCGGTCGCGCAGGTGCGAGACCCAGCCGCAGAAGCGGAACTGGGTGATTTGGTGTGATCTCGCAGAAGCGACCATTTGGTCGCAGGGGCGGCCTCGCAGAGGCGAATTTATGTCCGCAGAAGCGGAAATCGGGCCTGTGTTAAAAATAACAGAAGGGTTAAAATTTCATAAGTTGCAAAACATTTGGGGCTCGATTCTTGGAGGCGAATTGGGCGATTTGGGCGAGTTATTGCTGGGAGATCATCGGGTTATCATTGGAGGTGAGTTTTATGGTTCCTTTACGCGTTTTTATCATGAAATCCTCCTTTAATTCACGAAAAATTGGATCAAATTGTGGGGAAATTTAGCCTAAGCTAGGGTTTTGGTAAATTGCCGATTTGAGTGGGCAAATGGAGTCCGAATTTGGTAAATTTGATATGCCTAGACTCGTATTGAGACGAGGGTTCCGAATATGTAACTTTTATACTTTTTCGAGAAGCGCACCAAAAGTCGGGTTTTGACAACTTGTGGGTTTTGATATAATTTGGGTTATTTCGAATGAATTGCGTGAAATTAGCATATATTGATGCATTCTCTATGATTTTGAGCAGATTTGGCACCCGAGGAGATTGATTTGCGAGGCAAGCGCAAGGCGGATTGAAGCTTCTACCGGTTCGAGGTGAGTGGTGATAGTAAATAATGTACCGAGGGTTTGAAACCCCGTACTAGCACTTCACAGTGCTATGTTGAGATGAGACACACGTCTTGAGACGAGTGTGGTGACATTGTGATTGGGGACTTGGACTTGGTCCTTCCCGGCTAATAGAATACTGTGTTGTATGACTACTAATGAGATATAACTGTACAATTGAGCTAATAGCCATGTTTGGGGCCTTGTGCCGATCTGTAGATTATTAGGGAACCTATAGAGCTAGGTGACCCTTATATCATGTTGGAAACATACACTCAGCCGTAGCTCTAGCTGTATAGCATAATATGGGCCCGTACTAAATGTGTACATTGAGAGAGATTATCTAGGGTGGAATTCCCTGTTCTAGCTGAGTGGGCCTGAAAGGCCAAGTCTATATTGACTGAGACAGGGTCCAGGACCCACTGTGATATATTATATTGGGCCTGAGAGGCCAAGCACATATTGACTGGGATAGAGTCAAGGACCCATTATAAGGTATTATATATATATACCTATATTGGATCGGGCTGCACGCCGCAACAGTATATATATTGGATCGGACTGCCCGCCGCAGTAATATACATGTAATATACATGTAATATACATGTGGGACGGACTACACGCCGCAGTATTATTGCGCTTGGGCTGTAGGAGCCCTTTCGGAGTCTGAGTCTGCACACATTCTCAGTGAGCACTAGTGTATATTATGGGATCGGGTTGCGCGCCGCATCGGTATAAATATATATACATATAAATATTGGATCGGACTGCACGCCGCAGTAATACATGTGTGGATCGGGCTGCACGCCGCAGTATTATAGTGCTTGGGCCTAGGGAGCCCCTCCGAAGTCCGTATACACCCCCAGTGAGCGTCGTCGGCGTTAAATGGAGCGGGCTGCGCGCCGCAGTGGTATATGTATTGGAGCGGGCTGCACGCCGCAGCATTATACTTAATCATATCCTACTATTTGCTTAATTACTTATACATTATAGACATAGGTATGTGTCTTTATATGTTGAGATGACCGTACACCGTAGGGGTACGAGTGAGGGTTGGATCAGCGTAAGAATCTTGTAGAGATAAATATGGATTGGAGATTTGAGTATTACTATAGTGATGACGTACCTGTGAGGGTTGCCTTAGAACTGCTAAGTGATAGCACATGAGTTCTTACCTTCGGTTATTATTTATTATTGTTACTCACTGAGTTGAAATATACTCACCCCACTCCCCTGCACTTTCTGTGCAGATCCACAGGTGCCCGAGAGCAGTTGAGACATTGTAGCTGCTGATCCTTGTCTACTTTTGCGGAGATTACGAGGTAGCTGCCAGCGTCCGCAGAGCTTGTTTTCCTTCTTTATCATCTTGTTGATTTCCTATTTGCCTAGACTTGGTTGTATTAAGATGCTATTCTGTAGAGGCTCAGTCTCGTGACACCACGACATGGTTGGGACCGTACCTTGTATGTTTTACATTTCGTTTATCACCTGATATGATCATTTACTGTTTAAGTTTAATTTGATTAATAACTGGCTGTTTTAAGGGATGATATGGTCGGGCTTGCCTAGCATTGTGTTGGGCGCCATCACGACCAGGGTTTGGGTCGTGACAGGCACATAAGTCATTAACATCATTATGCTTTTCTACCATGTTTGCTTGACCCTTCTTCTTGTCTTTCTTCGGAGCACGACACTTCGTAGATTTGTGTCCGGGTTTTCCACAATTGTAGTAGTTTCCACTGAACTGCTTCTTGCTTGGGTTGTATTTTGGTCCAGAAGCCTTCTTCCTCTTTTTGTTCTTTTCAACAATATTTGCTCCGATTATTGTTGAGTTTCCACGGCCTCTCTTTTCAGCAGCTTTATTGTCCTCTTTGATTCTCAATCGTACAATGAGATCTTCAAGGGACATCTCCTTACGTTTGTGTTCAAGTAGTTTTTGAAGTCCTTCCACAAAGGAGGCAACTTCTCAATCATTGCTTCTACTTGGAATGCTTCATTGATAACAAGACCTTCAATGAAATTTTCATTAGTAAAAATACTAAGGTTACTACTTTCAACATCAATATTAATTTGATTTATACATTCAGTAAAGAGATCGTAAATAATCAATTGCAATTCCTGGACTTGGGTAATAACAGACTTGCTATATACCATTTTGTAGTCCAAAAACTTTGCAGCAACAAACTTTTTCAACCTGGTCAGTTTTGTATTTCTTTTCAAGCGCAGTCCACAATTCCTTTGACGATTCTATGCCATTGTAGACGTTATACAAAGCATCTTCCAGCCCGATTAGAATATAATTTTTGCATAAAAAATCTGAATTCTTCCACGCCTCAACGACGAGAAAGCGTTCAGTTTCGGGAGTTTCGTCAGACAACACAGGAACATCTTCCTTGATGAAATTCTGGAGACTTAGAGTAGTCAAATAGAAGAACATCTTTTGTTGCCAGCGCTTGAAATCAATCCTGGAAACTTTTCCGGGTTTCTCCATCGGTGCCAATGCTGCCGGAGTCGTTCGGCTTGTTGAGCCATTAGCTGTCACCATTAGAATAGCTTGGTTCTTATTCTCATTAGTCATTTTTGTAAAGAATGACACAAATATTAAAATCACGTAGATTTTAATAGAGTACAAAACCACAATGGTTTTACTCTTCCAGAAATAGTAAAAACATATACAGAAATATATTAAATTCCTTAAGCTTGTTATTACATTGTTTTTATAAAATAATTCTGGAAATATAAATAAATACAAAAAAGAATATGCATAAACAGAAATGAAGAAACCAATTCAAGCCCATTGAATTCACAGTGTTTCCATAAGAAATTTAATCCCCTCCTAGTACCCAAGGTTATGGATTATTTCCTCCCAGGATAGAACGAATTACAGACTGGTGTAATGGTACTTCAAACCCCAGTGTTTCAGCAAACACAAAGTTCGGTAGCAAATCACATTTACTTTTTGCTTTATTTGATGCTAAAAGTATGCAGAAGAAAGGAGGAGAAACTCATAAATTCGTAGTCAAATTCTGAGCAGAATAGTATTGTATTTATTGCCAAAAGTTAGGCTGAAATCTAAAGAGTCTCTTCAGAATGGTTGTTTCTACAAAACTGCCACAGCATAAACGCCATTGCATAAATGGCTATTTACTCAATAATAAAGGAGGAAAATTGATGGGTAGTTAAGTTTCTGTTACAAAAACAGAAAAACTGAAATTTGGATTTAATATTAATAGTTATTTTTTATTAGTATTCTGTTATAAAAATAAATATTTAATAAAATTTCTGTTAATATTTTACTATTAGAAAATAAATTCGTTCCAAAAAGTTAATCAATCGATAAATCATTTGACCAAATCCGAATCCGAATCCAAATCCAAATCCGAAACTGAATTCGAATCCGAATCCGAAGCCGAGCCGAGCGAGCGACGACGACGACGGCGCGAGGCTTGATTTCTTCTCAACTCTTTAAGAGCTAGAAGAAGAGCAATTGCTTATATACCCATAAAAACCTCTTCCTCTTCCAATATGGGACAATGCCCATTTACCAAGGAGAGGGAACTTGAAATTTCACTCAATATTTCATTTCCCTCCATTTCCCTTTCACACTTTTTTAAATATTTAATATATTAATTAAATATTAAACCCAACAATCCCCCACATGAATGGGGAATGGCTATATCACGGAAGTATGCATGAAAAACAGTGTGATTCGCAAGTAAGGATTAATTGCATCTGGATAAGTAGGTTTCCCTTGGAACTTTGGATAGTGAACTTATGTCGGATATACTTGATCAATCGGTAGATTTGATATCTTTGAACCGTCGAACTTTGGTGTATACCTAGACAACTACAAGTCACACAACTAACCCTTAACCGTCTTTGGTTCTCATTGTTTTGTTCATTTCAGCCATAAACACCGTCTGGTTTCATAAGTGTGTAGAGAATTAGCCTTACGAAATTCTCCTTGAAGCGGCTAACACTTCACACTTAGATAGGAGATTCCTAAACGTGTCATCCCGTAGATACACTATTTGATATACCCCGTATCAAATTTAGAAATCATTAAAAAGACTTAATACATTATCTTTGGTACTGAACATTGTCTTATAAGAGAATGCACCAAAAGTTTATTTGACAATGTTGAACCTCATAAATGACTTTGTTTGATCTCCTTGAACCTAGATCTTGGGATCTCGAGTCTTCTAGGTAGAGTTACCGCCACTATGACTTGTTCTTGGCCACAGTCCCATTCCCCTGGATGATTTCACAACTAGATCTCTAGTTAGGCCTTTTGTAAGTGGATCCACCATATTATCACTTGACTTTACATAGTTAATCATGATAATTCCTCTAGAGACTAATTGTCTAACGGTTTTATGTCTTCGTCGTATATGACGTGATTTACCGTTATACTTAACACTCCCAGCCCTTCCAATTGCCGCTTGACTATCACAGTGTATGCATATTGGTGCCAAGGGTTTGGACCAAAATGGAATATCTTCCAAGAAATTTCGGAGCCATTCAGGTTCTTCACCGGCTTTATCCAAGGTTATGAACTCATCCTCCATTGTAGAGCGGGCAATACAAGTTTGTTTGGACGACATCCAAGACACCGCTCCTCCACCAATTGTGAATACATATCCACTTGTGGACTTGGAATTAGTTGATCCGGTGATCCAATTTGCATCACAGTATTCCTTAACGACCGCAGAATATTTATTGTAGTGCAAAGCAAAGTCTTGAGTATGTACTAAGTACCCCAAAACTCGTTTCATGGCCATCCAATGAGATTGACCTGGATTGCTCGTATATCGACTATATTTACTTATAGCACAAGCTATATCTGGTCGTGTACAGTTCATGATGTACATTAAGCAATTCAATACATGTGCATAATCCAATTGTGATATGCTTTGGCTTTTGTTCTTTGCTAATGCAAGATTCACGTCAATTGGAGTCTTTGCAACTTTAATGCCCAAGTGCTTGAATTTTTCATGTACTGTCTTGATATAATGAGATTGTGACAATGTCTGACCTTGAGAAGTCTTATGGAACTTAATTCCCAGAATTAAATCAGCAACTCCCATGTCTTTCATATGAAACTTGCTAGTTAGCATACACTTAGTAGCATTTATATTGGCAATGTCATTACTCATTATGAGCGTATCATCCACATATAAGCAAATAATGATGTAACGATCCAACCGGTCATTTATAGCTCCGGCGCATCATTCAGCAGTTTGAGGCCATGAACAGCTTCATCTCAGGTATATTGACTTGTGTGTATGGTCAAAATTAAAATTCAAGAATTTTGGAGTCAAATTTAAATGAAAATTCTCATTTTCGAAGCTTAAAATTGAAGAAATAAACTACGATTGGAATTTTGAATAAATGACATTGGAATTGGGATCTGAAGGTTCCAACAGGTTTATATGATGATTTCGGACTTGGACGTATGCCCGGATCAGGATTTGGATAACCCGGGAGCATTTTGGCGCCTATTATGGAAGATAGCATTTTTGAAGAAATTGCATCAGTTTGGCTTAAAATGCATTTCAGCGTTATTGATGTCCGTTTGGGATTCCGATACTGGAAGTAGCTCCGTATGGTGATTATGGATTTGGGAGCGCGACCGGAAGTGAATTCGGAGGTCCGCCGGTCATTTTGGAGCCGTTTGGCTAAAGATAGAAATTGAAGCTTTTTGAGAAAATTTGACCGGAAGTGCAAATTTTGATATCGGGCTCGAAATACAAATCTTATGGTTCGGATAGATTCTTTTGGTGATTTGGGACTTAGGAGTGTGTCCGGAATATATTTGTGATGACCGGTGTAGAATTAAGCTTGAATTGGCAAAGTTAGTATTTTGGCGAATTCCGGTTGATAGGAAATTTTGATCCGACGGTCGGAATGGAATTCCGAAAATTTATGTAGCTCCGTTATGTTATTTTGGACTTGTTTCCAAAATTTGAAGTCAATCGGACTTGATTTGATAGGTTTCGACATCGGAAATAGAAGTTAGAAACTTCAAAGTTCATCAAGTTTGGATTGGAGGTTAATTCATAATTTTTGCGTTGTTTGATGTGATTTGAGGCCTCGAGCGAGTTCGTAATGTATTTTGGGACTGGTTAGTGTTATTGGTCGGGGTCCCGAGGGTCTCGGGTGTGTTTCGGATGCCCAACGCGCCATTTTTTGGAAATTGTTTGCCGATTTGAGCATAAATGTAATGATCCAAAGGTCTATTTTTAGTTCTAGAGATCCAAATTTGATTTCGAGACTTCGAAAATTTAAATTATGAATTATAGGACTGATCCAAAAATTTTGGTTTAATTTCATCAAGTCGCGATTAGGTTTTTGACGCGAAATGTGATTTAATTATTTAACAAGCAAACTTGATGTTTCACTGAGCAAATGAGATCTAAATTCAGTTTTGTTTGAACCAATGGATCCGTATTGAATTTACGGAGCCATAGGAAAATGAATTGTCAAATTTCGAATTCGTATGACGGAGTTAAGTCATTTTAGTGAAAACTTAAAGTTGCTGCAATTATTTTGGATAGTTGTTGAATTTTTTTAGCAGCGTGAACAGTACCAGGCACGCGTGAACAGTGTCCCGCACGTGTGAACTCTGCCCGAACGCATGAACAGTAATACGAATTTTTTTTTTGGCATTTTAACCACATCTTGAGTTCTAGAGCTCCGATTGAGGTGATTTTTGCGGCGTTGTTCTCGTCTCAACAAGGGGGTAAGTATTCTATGTCCAAACGTGATTTTATTTAATGATTCCATGGTTATTTTTATCAAGTTTTAGTGAATCAAATGGAAGAAATTGGAGAAAATTTGTAAATTTTTCAAAAAAACAAAAATTGAAGATTTGAGGGGCCATTTGAACTTCGATTTTGGTAAATTTTATATGTACAGACTCGTGGCGAGATGAGGATTCCGAAAATGTGAGTTTTATAATTTTACGAGAAACGTACCGAAAGTCGGGTTTTGGCAACTTTATGGTTTTAGGTGTAATTCGAGTTGTTTCGATTGGGTGATGTCCCTTTAGCCTATTTTGATGCATTTCTATTGATTTTGATCAGATTCTGCACCCGTGGAGGCGATTCTCGTGGCAAGGGCATTGCGGACTAGTCTTCGAGCCGAGTCGAGGTGAGTAATGGGTGTGGGTGATGACCAGCGGGTTCAAAACCCTGGTATATCACTATGTGATGCTGTATTGAGGCGAGACACGTACTTTCCTGTGAGTGCGGGGTCGAATGTGATTGGGGACATGCTATTTTGATACTATTCCTAAGCTATTACTGTCTAAAATTGTTTTCCAAACTCTGGAGTTTCTGATACACTATTTTCTATTGAAAATGATAAAAAGAGATTTCAAATACTATTTCTGTGCTTGTGAGGGTTGCATTGCATTATAGTTGACTGGTAATGGATCGGGCTGCGCGCCACAGCATATCATGATATTGTGCTTGAGCTGTAGGAGCCCCTCCGGAGTCTGAACCCCCATAGTGAGCACGGGTACCCAAATGTGTCACGACCTGGATTTTCCCCCAACATCGGGATCGTGATGGCGCCTACTCGTGGTAGCTAGGCAAGCCACTGTATTTATACTATCCTGTTTTTAATAAAATTTCATAATTAATTTATCAACAAACCATAACTTTAATTAAATAAGTGCGGAAGACATTATCGAAATAGTATTAAGCAGTTTCAAGGTAAAACCATACTGAAATCCTCTACCCAAGACATGGAGTCACCAACCCACGAACTACTACTGAATACTACACATAAAAGTCTGAAAGAAATATAACATAATCTGTTTGTCTCGGAACAAAGAGACTACAGCTAGTAACATAAGTAAAGAGAGAGACGCCGGGCCTGCGGACGTCTGCAAGTTACCTCGGTTTCAAATATGATCAACTCCCACGCAAAAGATTTACTGCTGCTGCTCCTGATTGTAACCTGGACCTGTGCAAAAACGCACAGAAGTGTAGTATCAGCACAACCGACCCCATGTGCTGGTAAGTGCCTGGCCTATCCCGGCGAAGTAGTGACAAGCCTAGGACCAGACACCCACATAAACCTGTGAATATATATATATATATACCACAGAATAATGAGAAATAACCAAGTAATAGCACAATAAGGAATATCTCAAAAGAACTCAACAATTAACAACAGTTAATAAGTTCACAAGGAAAACAAAGTATAATGGAAACACAAGTAATATCAAGTCAAGGAATAGCAAGTAGTTGCACGGCATCACCCTTCGTGCTTTTACTCTCATCCACACCAAATAAGTAAATAAAGTGCACGGCATCACCCTTCGTGCTTTTACTCTCATCCTCACATCCATAGTACGGCATGATCCTTCGTACATGGTTCAATAACAAGGCACCAGCATGATCCTTCGTGCATAATCAATAAAACATGGCACGACATTAACCTTCGTGCATAATCAATAACAAGGCACGGCATTAACCTTCGTGCATAAATAATAAATCAAGGAACGACATTAACCTTCGTGCATAAATAATAAATCAAGGCACGGCATCACCCTTCGTGCATTATCACTCTTCCTCACCCAAATAACATGTCACGACCCGGATTTCCCACCATCGGGGTCATGATGGCGCCTACTAAATAGAAGCTAGGCAAGCCAAATATTAATTACATCTCCATTAATAACCAATTTCTTATTATTAAAAACATATAAATTACAGCGGAATAATCAAAATTAGCGGAAGACTTAGTCAAATATGATAAAGAAAACCCAAACAAGATACACTACCCAAGACTGGTGTCACAGTACTCACGAACTTCTAAGAATAATACACATAATTGCCTGAAAGAAAATACAAGTTGTTTATCTTGATTACATGAGATAACAGAATGAAAAGCATAGATAGAAGAGACAACGGGTCCTGCGGACGCACGCAAGGCTACCTCGTAGTCTCAGTAGTTGAAAAATCCACAAGTCTCTACTGCCGCTGCTGCTGTCCGTAACCTGTATCTGCGCAAAAAGAGCGCAGAGTATAGTATAAGCACAACCGACCCCATGTGCTGGTAAGTGCCTGGCCTATCCCAGCGAACTAGTGACAAGGCCAAGGTCAGTCACCCACCTAAACCTGTACAGTTGCAATATAGATATATATATATATATACAATACATTTATAAGGAAATACTCTGCTCTGAAATAACAGTCAATAACTCACGATATCCAGAATAATTTAATCAAGAGAATAAATCTTACTTTCATGTCTCAATTCCTCTCTCATTTCATGTCTCGTGGTAGGCGTACCACCCGCTCCCAACTATCACTGTAATTATATCTTGTGGTAGGCGTACCACCCGCTCCCAAATATCATAGTAATTATATCTTGTGGTAGGCGTACCACCCGCTCCCAAATATATCAATAATTATATCTTGTGGTAGGCGTACCACCCGCTCCCAAATATATCAATAGGCTACCGACAACTATGGCCAATGCCAAGATTTAGGTCACTTTGTGGTCGGCGTTTTACACGATCCCAATTCAATAATATATAAGTGGTCGGCGCGCCACACGGTCCCAATTCATAAATATATATATTACCGGCAATTAACCAATAATCTCTATATCAACAATATTTATAATTACCGGTTTTAAACCAATAATTGATAATAATTTCAATAATTTATCTTCATTACCGGCATAACACCAATAACTCTTAATCAACAATTTATTCATAACTGAATTCCTATTCCCACAAACTAGGATAGAACAAACACTTACCTCGAAAGTTTACGAACGATTCAATCCGTAGCAATGCCTTTTCCTTTTGAATTTGACTCCAATCCAATCGTATCTATACACGATTGATTTAATATCATCAATTCTACTTAACAAACTAGTTCATATTGCTAAATATGGTTTTTACAACATTCTGCCCGGAATAGTAAAAATCGACCCCGGGCCCACATAATCGAAACTCAAGTTTCAAACCAAAATAAGTTCACCCAATCTTCCATGAGTTCAAATATACAATTTGTTCTTAAGTTCGACTCCAAAACGAGTTCTAGATCGCGAATTCTTTGGAAACCCTTATTATACTAAATTCTCAATTTTTCTACCCATTTACACCTAATTAGGCTTAGGAATTCAAATAATATTGATGGAAAATGAAGAAAACGAGTTAAGAATCACTTACCCAAGAAGTTTGATGAAGAATCGCTCAAAAATCGTCCAAGGAGTTGTGGAGAAGAGAGTTGAACAGAAATGGGATTTTTATCCCGTTTCTGTTCTGTTTTGGGATTAAATTCACTGGGCAGCGAATTTGTTCTACGCGATCGCGTGAACTGGGTCGCGATCACGGAAGGAAAATATTCAACACTACGCAATCGCGTGGACAATGCTGCGATCGCGTAGAAGAATTTCGCTGGGTGGCTCATTTGTACTACGCGATCGCGTGAACAGGGTCGCGATCGCGTTGAAGGAGAACGGAAGGCTACGTGATCGCGTGCGGACGACTGCGATCGCGTTGAAGAAGGACAGAAAACTTCGCGATCGCGTGCAGACAGCTGCGATCGCGTTGAGTAATTTGACAAGGCAGTGCGATCGCGTGTACAAGGCCGCGATCGCGTAGTGTAAAATGTCTATGTAAAAACAGCAGAATTTCTGCTGTGTTTTCAAATCCAAAAACACCCGAACCACCTCCGAAACACTCCCGAGCCCTCGGGGCTCCAAACCAAATATGCACACTAACTCAAAAACATCATACGAACTTGCTCGCGCGATCAAATCGCTAAAATAACATCAAAATCAATGAATTGAGCCTTAAAACTCAAGAATTCTTTAAAATTTCATAATTTCCAAACTTTCCAATTTAAGGCCGAAACACGTCAAACGACGTCCGTTTTCAACCAAACTTTACAGGAAGCGCTTAACCAATATATATGACCTGTGCCGGGCGTCGGAACCAAAATACGAGCCCGATACCAGTACTTTTTAATCAAAATTCAGTTTCATTTTCCTTAAACATTTTCAGAAAACAATTTAACAGAAAAATTCTTTTACCGGGGTTCTAGACCTCGGATTTCAATTCGGGGCATATGCCCAAGTTCCATATTTTTCTACGGATTTTCCGAGACAGTCAAATCACGGATCCGGGTCCGTTTACCAAAAATGTTGACCAAAGTCAACCATATCAATATTAATATCAAAATTCTTCAACTTTTTCACATATTTCACATATTTCAATATAAATATCTTCCAGCTTTGTGCCCGGACTATGCACGCAAATCGAGGCAACTATAAATGAGGTTTTCAAGACCTCAAAAGCTCGGAATGATTAATAAAACAAGTGATGACCCTTTGGGTCGTCACAATCTCCACCTATAAAACAACCGTTCGTCCTCGAACGGACAAAAGAAAGAAGTACCTGAGTCAGGAAACAAATGTGGGTAGCGGCTCCGCATATCAGACTCGGACTCCCAGGTCGATGCCTCAGGAGGCTGACCTCTCCACTGAACACGCACAGAAGGATAACTCTTCGACCTCAGCTGTCGAACCTGCCGGTCTAGAATAGCCACCGGCTCCTCCTCGTAGGATAGATCATTGTCCAATTGGACAGTACTGAAGCCTAACACATGTGTGGGATCGCCGTGGTATCTCCGAAGCATAGATACATGAAAAACTGGATGCACAGCTGATAAGCTAGGCGGCAAAGCTAATCTGTAAACCACTCCTCCCACTCTGTCTAGAATCTCAAATGGACCAATATACCTAGGGCTGAGATTGGCCTTCTTCCCGAACCTCATCACGCCCTTCATAGGCGACACTCGGAGTAATACTCGTTCGCCAACCATGAAATCTATATCTCGAACCTTACGATCCGCATAAGTCTTCTGCCTGGACTGAGCTGAACGCAATCTCTCCTGAATGGTCTTGACCTTATCCAAGGCCTCTTGAACTAAATCTGTACCCAACAACTGAGCCTCTCCCGGTTCAAACCATCCAACTGGTGATCGACATCGCCTACCATACAATGCCTCATACGGAGCCATCTGGATGCTAGACTGGTAACTGTTATTATAGGCGAACTCTGCTAATGGCAGAAACTGGTCCCACGAGCCTCCGAAATCAATAACACAGGCTCGAAGCATGTCCTCTAGAATCTGAATAGTCCTCTCGGACTGGCCATCCGTCTGAGGATGAAATGCTGTACTCAACTGAACCTGGGTGCCTAACTCCTGCTGGACCGCTCTCCAGAACCGCGAGGTAAACTGCGTACCCCGATCAGAGATAATAGATACCGGCACTCCATGGAGACGAACAATCTCCCTAATGTAAACCTCCGCTAACCTCTCCGACGAGTAGGAGACGGATACTGGAATAAAGTGTGCTGACTTGGTCAGCCTATCAACAATGACCCAAATAGCATCAAATTTCCTCCGAGTCAAAGGAAGTCCAGTAACGAAAATCCATAGTGATCCGCTCCTATTTCCACTCGGGAATTTCAATCCTCTGGAATACACCACCAGGTCTCTAGTGCTCATATTTCAGCTGTTGACAATTTAGACACCGAGCGACATACGCAACGATATCTTTCTTCATTCTGCGCCACCAATAGTGCTGCCGTAAGTCCTGGTACATCTTCGCGGCGCCTGGATGAATAGAATACCGCGAACTGTGGGCCTCCGCTAAGATTAACTCTCGAATCCCTTCGACATTGGGCACACAAACTCGACCTTGCAATTTCAATATCCCATCATCATCAAGATTTACCTGTGTGGCACCTCCCCGATGTACTGTATCTCTCAACTCACACAAATGAGGATCATCAAATTGACTCTCACGGATACGCTCTAATAAAGAAGAACGAGCGACCGTGTAGGCTAACACCCTGCTAGGCTCAGAAATGTCCAATCTCACGAACCGGTTGGCTAACGCCTGGACGTCTAGAGCTAATGGTCTCTGACCGACCGGAATATATGCAAGACTACCCATGCTGGCAGACTTTCTACTCAATGCATCGGCCACCACATTGGCCTTACCTGGGTGATATAAAATAGTAACATCATAGTCTTTTAGCAACTCTACCCACCTTCTCCGCCTCATATTCAACTCTTTCTGCTTAAACAAATACTGAAGACTCTTATGATCGGTGTATACTTCACATGCTACACCATACAAATAATGCCTCCGGATCTTCAATGCGTGAATAATCGCCGCCAATTCTAGATCATGCACTGGATAGTTCTTCTCATGAATCTTCAACTGCCTCGAAGCATAGGCAATAACTTTGCCATCCTGCATTAACACTGCACCAAGCCCAATACGGGAAGCATCACAATAAACAGTATAAGGTCCCGTACCTGCGGGTAAAACCAATACCGGTGCTGTGGTCAAGGTTGTCTTGAGCTTTTGAAAGCTCGCCTCACATTTATCGGACCATTCAAATTGAACACCCTTCTGGGTCAATCTGGTCAGTGGGGTTGCAATAGATGAAAATCCTTCTACGAATCGGCGATAATAACCCGCTAACCCCAAGAAACTCCGAATATCTGTGGCTGATGTCGGTCTAGGCCAGCTCTTGACTGCCTCAATTTTCTTCGGATCAACCTGAATACCTGCTGCCGTCACAATATGACCCAGGAATGCAACTGAACTTAGCCAAAATTCACACTTTGAAAATTTTGCATATAGCTGGCTATCTTTCAGAGTCTGCAAGGCCACTCTGAGATGTTGCGCATGCTCCTCCTGACTGCGGAAATATATTAATATGTCATCAATGAAGACTATTACAAACAAGTCTAAATAAGGCCGAACACCCGATTCATTAATTCCATAAAAGCTGCTGGAGCATTTGTCAACCCAAAAGACATGACCAGAAATTCATAATGTCCATACCGAGTGCGGAACGCTGTCTTAGGGACATCAGATGCCCTAATCTTCAGCTGATGATAGCCGGATCTCAAATCTATCTTTGAAAATACCTTGGCACCCTGAAGCTGGTCAAATAAATCATCAATTCGCGGAAGTGGATATTTATTTTTGATAGTCACCTTGTTTAACTGTCGATAGTCAATGCACATTCTCATCGAACCATCTTTCTTCTTTACAAATAATACAGGTGCACCCCACGGCGAAACACTAGGCCTAATGAAACCCTTTTCAAGTAAATCCTGCAACTTGTGAGCACGTGATTTTTGCCCTACATGAGAATCACTCCCAGAAAATTCAAAAATAAAATGGGCTGAGTGCCTGGAGCCAAATCAATGCAAAAATCAATGTCCCTATCGGGCGGCATACCTGGCAAGTCTGAAGGAAATACTTCAGGAAATTTGCGAACCACGGGCACAGAGTCAATAGAAGGAACCTCGGCACTAGAATCACGGACATAGGCCAAATAAGCCAAGCATCCCTTTCCAACCATACGCCGAGCTTTAACATAAGAAATAACATTACGGCTAGTATGACCTGAAATTCCTTTCCACTCTATACGAGGCGAATTCGGCAGGGCTAAAGTCACAGTCTTGGCATGGCAATCTAAAATAGCATGATACGGAGATAGCCAGTCCATGCCTAGTATAATATCAAAGTCCACCATATTTAGGAGTAATAAATCAGCACGGGTCTCGAGACCCTCGATTACTATAATACATGACCGATGAACTCGATCAACCACAATAGAGTCGCCTACTGGTGTAGACACATGAACAGGAACACTCAGTGGATCACCGGGCTGAATCAAGTATGGTGCAAAATAGGAAGACACATACGAATATGTAGACCCAGGGTCAAATAATGCTGATGCCTTTCTATCACAAACCAAAATAATACCTGTAATGACGGCATCAGAAGACTCAGCCTCTGGTCTGGCGGGAAGTGCATAACATCGGGGTTGTGCCCCACCACCATGAGCAGTATCTCTAGGACGATCAGCTGCTGGCTGGTCTCTACCTCTATCGGTCTGAGCTCCACCTATATGACATCTACCTCCACCTCTATGTCCTCTACCTCCGCCTCTAGCTGGCTGGGCAGGCTGTGAGGGAACTGGGGCCTGAATCATGGCACGAGAACCCTGCTGGTGAGATCTGTCAGAAGCTCGAGGGCAATACCTTGCAATGTGCCTAAGATCACCGCACGTAAAACAAGCCCTCGACTGCTGAAAATGGCGAAGTGGTGGTGCACTGATAGGCTGCTGATCAGAGTAGCGTGGCTGAGAATTACGATCACCTGAAGCATCATGAGAAACCTGAAGAGCTGACCGATAAGGCCTAGGAGGATGGCCTCTATCATAAAAATCTCTATCTCCAGACGAGGTACCACTGAATCTACCCGAATTACGAGATCTCTTATCTGATCCATGTCTCGCTCCCTGTGACAGAGCCATCTCGATCCGGCGGGCTGCATTAGCCGCCTCCTGAAAAGTGATTTCAGTTCCTGCCCCCATAGCCATCTGTAGCCGAATTGGCTGATTCAAGCCATCAATAAACCTCCTCACTCTCTCCCGATCTGTGGGAAGTATGATAATAGCATGACGAGCCGGGTCCACGAACCTAGTCTCGTCTGTGTGACAGACATAGAACCCCGATGAAGACGCTCAAATTGTACTGCGCATAACCTCCCGCCGAGTTGCTGGAAGGAACTTCTCCAAGAATAATTCTGCAAACTGCTCCCAAGTCAAATATGACGATCCCGCTGGCCTGGTTAGACAATAATCTCTCCACCAAGTCTTGGCGGAACCAGATAACCAAAAAGTAGCAAAATCCACACCATTAGTCTCCACAATACCTATAGTACGGAGAACTTCGTGGCAGCTGTATAGGAAATCCTGTGGATCCTCTGAAGGAGTGCCACTGAATGTGGTAGTGAACAGTTTGGTAAACCTATCCAATCTCCACAACGCATCAGCAGACATAGCTGCACCATCATTAGACAGAGTCGCAATAATAGGCCGAACTGCCTCAACTGGCTGAATCACAGGATCCTAAGCCTGGAGAATTACAGGCTTCGGAGTGCGCGTAGCAGGAGTCTGATTACCTCCTCCAGCCTGAGAAGTGGCTGGTGCTACCGGTAATAAACCTGCTCTGGTGATATGATCCATAAAACCTGCTATACGGACCAAAGCATCCCGTAGATCCGGTGAAAACACAGCTCCTCCTGGGACCTGAGCTGGGCCTACTGGAGCTGCTGGGGTTGGAACTTCCTCCTCGATATGAACATGAGGTTCTGCCACTCGTGCTGCTGCTCGGGGCTGAGCTCTGCCCCTACCTTGTCCTCTAGGACGACCTCGACCTTGGCCTCTACCCCTAGCAGGAGCTGCCACTGCTGGGACCTCGGGCTGCTGGTCGGTAGATGAGGATGCACGTGTCCTTACCATCTGCGGAAGAACAGAGTAGAAGTTCAATTAACATTTAAAAGATCAAGTCGCACGACCGGAAAGAATAAAGGGAATATTTTCCTAACTCCGTAGCCTCTGGAGGATAAATACAGACGTCTCCGTACCGATCCTTCAGACTCTACTAAGGTTGTTCGTGAGTTGTGAGACCTGTGCAACCTAGTGCTCTGATACCAACTTGTCACGACCCGGATTTCCCACCATCGGGGTCATGATGGCGCCTACTAAATGGAAGCTAGGCAAGCCAAATATTAATTACATCTCCATTAATAACCAATTTCTTATTATTAAAAACATATAAATTACAGCGGAATAATCAAAATTAGCGGAAGACTTAGTCAAATATGATAAAGAAAACCCAAACAAGATACACTACCCAAGACTGGTGTCACAATACTCACGAACTTCTAAGAATAATACACATAATTGTCTGAAAGAAAATACAAGTTGTTTATCTCGATTACATGAGATAACGGAATGAAAAGCATAGATAGAAGAGACAACGGGTCCTGCAGACGCCTGCAAGGCTACCTCGTAGTCTCAGTAGTCGAAAAATCCACAAGTCGCTACTGCCGATGCTGCTGTCCGTAACCTGTATCTGCGCAAAAAGAGCGTAGAGTATAGTATCAGCACAACCGACCCCATGTGCTGGTAAGTGCCTGGCCTATCCCAGCGAACTAGTGACAAGGCCAAGGCCAGTCACCCACCTAAACCTGTACAGTTGCAATATAGATATATATATACAATACATTTATAAGGAAATACTCTGCTCTGAAATAACAGTCAATAACTCACGATATCCAGAATAATCTAATCAACAGAATAAATCTTACTTTCATGTCTCAATTCCTCTCTCATTTCATGTCCCGTAGTAGGCGTACCACCCGCTCCCAACTATCACCATAATTATATCTTGTGGTAGGCGTACCACCCGCTCCCAACTATCATAGTAATTATATCTTGTGGTAGGCGTACCACCCGCTCCCAAATATATCAATAATTATATCTTGTGGTAGGCGTATCACCCGCTCCCAAATATATCAATAGGCTACCGGCAACTATGGCCAATGCCAAGATTTAGGTCACTTTGTGGTCGGTGTACCACACGATCCCAATTCAATAATATATAAGTGGTCGGCGCGCCACACGGTCCCAATTCATAAATATATATATTATCGGCAATTAACCAATAATCTCTATATCAACAATATTTATAATTACCGGTTTTAAACCAATAATTGATAATAATTTCAATAATTTATCTTCATTACCGGCATAACACCAATAACTCTTAATCAACAATTTATTCATAACTGAATTCCTATTCCCACAAACTAGGATAGAACAAACACTTACCTCGAAAGTTTACGAACGATTCAATCCGTAGCAATGCCTTTTCCTTTTGAATTTGACTCCAATCCAATCGTATCTATACATAATTTATTTAATATCATCAATTCTACTTAACAAACTAGTTCATATTGCTAAATATGGTTTTTACAACATTCTGCCCGGAATAGTAAAAATCGACCCCGAGCCCACATAATCGAAACTCAAGTTTCGAACCAAAATAAGTTCACCCAATCTTCCATGAGTTCAAATATACAATTTGTTCTTAAGTTCGACTCCAAAACGAGTTCTAGATCGCGAATTCTTTGAAAACCCTTATTATACTAAATTCTCAATTTTTCTACCCATTTACACCTAATTAGGCTTAGGAATTCAAATAATATTGATGGAAAATGAAGAAAACGAGTTAAGAATCACTTACCCAAGAAGTTTGATGAAGAATCGCTCAAAAATCGTCCAAGGAGGTGTGGAGAAGAGAGTTGAACAGAAATGGAATTTTTATCCCGTTTCTGTTCTGTTTTGGGATTAAATTCACTGGGCAGCGATTTTGTTCTACGCGATCGCGTGAACTGGGTCGCGATCGTGGAAGGCAAATATTCAACACTACGCGATCGCGTGGACAATGCTGCGATCGCGTAGAAGAATTTCGCTGGGGTGGCTTATTTGTACTACGCGATCGCGTGAAAAGGGTCGCGATCGCGTTGAAGGAGAACGGAAGGCTACGTGATCGCGTGCGGACGACTGCGATCGCGTTGAAGAAGGACAGAAAACTTCGCGATCGCGTGCAGACAGCTGCGATCGCGTTGAGTAATTTGACAAGGCAGTGCGATCGCGTTTACGAGGCCGCGATCGCGTAGAGTAAAATGTCTATGTAAAAATTGCAGAAAATCTGCCAGTTTTCTAAGTCCAAAAACACCCCGAACCACCTTCGAAACACTCCCGAGCCCTCGGGGCTCCAAACCAAATATGCACACTAACTCAAAAACATCATACGAACTTGCTCGCGCGATCAAATCGCTAAAATAACATCAAAATCAATGAATTGAGCCTTAAAACTCAAGAATTCTTTAAAATTTCATAATTTCCAAACTTTCCAATTTAAGGCCGAAACACGTCAAACGACGTCCGTTTTCAACCAAACTTTACGGGAAGCGCTTAACCAATATATATGACCTGTACCGGGCGTCGGAACCAAAATACGAGCCCGATACCAGTACTTTTTAATCAAAATTCAGTTTCATTTTTCCTTAAACATTTTCAGAAAACAATTTAACAGAAAAATTCTTTTACCGGGGTTCTAGACCTCGGATTTCAATTCCGGACATATGCCCAAGTTCCATATTATTCTACGGATTTTCTGAGACAGTCAAATCACGGATCCGGGTCCGTTTACCAAAAATGTTGACCAAAGTCAACCATATCAATATTAATATCAAAATTCTTCAACATTTTCACATATTTCACATATTTCAACATAAATATCTTCCAGCTTTGTGCCCGGACTGTGCACGCAAATCGAGGCAACTATAAATGAGGTTTTCAAGACCTCAAAAGCTCGGAATGATTAATAAAACAAGTGATGAACCTTTGGGTCGTCACATAACAATCACAGTTAAGGGCAAAGAATGAAACAGTAAGTCATAAATCGTCCCAACAAGGGCAATCAATAATCATCTTCACAACAAGTCCCGACAAGGAAAAACAATAACAATTCTACAACCCGGCAAGGGTTCAACAATTTATCTTCAAAATATCTCACAACAAGTATCAACAATGACTCACGGTCATGCTAGACGCTAGTGTATGGATTCTCGTCACCACAGCCCATACACCGCACTCGATCACATAGCACCTAATCCTATTCCCTCAAGCTAGGATAGAACAAACACTTACCTTGAATGTTTATGAACAATTCAATCCGTGGCAATGCCTTTTCCTTTCAAATTTGGCTCCAATCCAATCGTATCTATACATAATTGATTTAATATCATCAATACTACTCAACAAACTAATTCATAAGGCCAATTACAACTTTTACAACATTCTGCCTGGAATAGTGAATTTCAACCCCGGGCCCACATGGTCGGAACTCGGGGTTCGGACCAAAATCCGGTTACCCATCCCCCCACGAGTTCACGTATATGATTTGTTTCAAAATCGGACCTCAATTCGAGGTCCAATTTCCCAATTTATGAAAAACCCTATATTCTACCAAAAACAAGAAATTCTACCATGAAAACCTTTGATTTCTATTGAAAAACATGTTTAATGATGTTAGGAATTGAAAGAATTAAGTAAAAAGTGACTTACAATTACTTTGAAGAAGAGGGTGCTCGTGAAAAATCGCAAATCGGTGTTTTTGGGGTGTGAAATGTGAAGAATGAAGCTGGAATTCGTGATTTACAGGTCTCTGTGTCCGCATTTGCGAACATGGGTTCGCAATTGCGAACCCCGACCAATTTCTGGAGTTTGAAAAATAAGCTAAGGCTGGGAAGCTCGCATTTGCGAACATTTGTTCGCATTTGCGAAGCCAAGGCAAATGCTGAGGCCTTCGCATTTGCGAACACTTGTTTGCATTTGCGAACAAGGCTGGGCTGAGGGGCCTTCGCATTTGCGAAGAATTCTTCGCATTTGCGAAGAATGCCTTTACACTGAAGGCCTCGCATTTGCGAGGTTTAGTTCGCATTTGCGAACCCAAACGGTCCTGGGCACCCTTCGCATTTGCAATCAAGGGTTCGCATTTGCGAACCCTGCCTTGATCTGCCACCTTCGCAATTGCGAGAAATGCTTCGCAATTGCGAAGCCAACAGCTGGATGAAAAACCAGCAGTGCAAAAATTCAGAATTTAATCCAACGGCCTATCAAATCTTTACCCGAGCCCCTCGGGCTCCAAACCAAACATGTACACAACATCAAAAACACATTACGAACTTGTTCGTGCGATCACATCGCCAATATCACATCGTTTTCATCAAATCAAGCCTCAAGTTCATGATTTTCATACTTTTGGTTTTCAAAACTTTCAAACTTGGAACTCAAGGTCCAAAACATATCAAACGACATCCGAATGTCACCAAACTTTGCAGAAAGCTCATATATAATATTTAAGACTTGTACCGGGCGTCGGAACCAAAATACGAGCCCGATACCAAGGTCAATTAATTCATTTTCCTTTAACAATTACATCAAAAACAATTTCACAGTAAAAATTCATAACTTGGGCTCTAGGCCTCAGAATTCGACTCCGGACACATGTCCAAGTCCCATATTTTCCTACGGACCTCTCGGGACCATTCAATCTCGGGTCCGGATCCGTTTACCAAAAACGTTGACCGAAGTCAACCATATCAATATTAATATCATTTTTATCCAAATTTCTCATAGAATTCATATTTTCTATCACAAAATATTTCCGGCTACATGCTCGGATCGTGCACGTAAATTGAGGAAACATAGAATGAGGTTTTCAAGGCCTCAAAAGCTCGAAATGATTAATAAGATAAGTGATGACCCTTTGGGTCGTCACAATCTCCACCTCTAAAACAACCGTTCGTCCTCGAACGGACAAAAGAAAGAAGTACCTGAGTCGGGAAACAAATGTGGGTAGCGGCTCCGCATATCAGACTCGGACTCCCAGGTCGATGCCTCAGGAGGCTGATCTCTCCACTGAACACGCACAGAAGGATAACTCTTCGACCTTAACTGTCAAACCTGCCGGTCTAGAATGGCCACAGGCTCCTCCTCGTAAGATAGATCATTGTCCAATTGGATAGTATTGAAGTCTAACACATGTATGGGATCGTCGTGGTATCTCCGAAGCATAGATACATGAAAAACTGGATGCACGACTGATAAGCTATGCGGCAAAGCTAGTCTGTAAGCCACCCCTCCCACTCTGTCTAGAATCTCAAATGGACCAATATACCTAGGGCTGAGGTTACCCTTCTTCGCGAACCTCATCACGTCCTTCATAGGTGACACTCGGAGCAATACTCGTTCACCAACCATGAAATCTACATCTCGAATCTTACGATCTGCATAAGTCTTCTGCCTGGACTGAGCTGAACGCAATCTCTCCTGAATAGTCTTGACCTTATCCAAGGCCTCCTGAACTAAGTCTGTACCCAACAACCGAGCCTCTCCCGGTTCAAACCATCCAATTGGTGATCGACATCGCCTACCATACAATGCCTCATACGGGGCCATCTGGATGCTAGACTGGTAGCTGTTATTGTAGGCAAACTCTGCTAATGGCAGAAACTGGTCCCACGAGCCTCCAAAATCAATAACACAGGCTCGAAGCATGTCCTCTAGAATCTGTATAGTCCTCTCGGACTGGCCATCCGTCTGAGGATGAAATGCTGTACTCAACTGAACCTGGGTGCCTAACTCCTACCTGGACCGCTCTCCAGAACCGCGAGGTAAACTGCGTACCCCGATCAGAGATAATAGATACTGGCACCCCATGAAGACGAACAATCTCCCTAATGTAAACTTTCGCTAACCTCTCCGACGAGTAGGAGACGGATACTGGAATAAAATGTGCTGACTTGGTCAGCCTATTAACAATGACCCAAATAGCATCAAATTTCCTCCGAGTCAAAGGAAGTCCATTAACAAAGTCCATAGTGATCCGCTCCCATTTCCACTCGGGAATTTCAATCCTCTGGAATACACCACAGGCCTCTGGTGCTCATATTTCACCTGCTGACAATTTAGACACCGAGTGACATACGCAATGATATCTTTCTTCATTCTGCGCCACCAATAGTGCTGCCGCAAGTCCTGGTACATCTTCGCGGCGCCCGGGTGAATGGAATACCGCGAACTGTGGGCCTCCGCTAAGATCAACTCTCGAATCCCTTCAACATTGGGCACACAAACTCGACCCTGCAATCTCAATATCCCATCATCATCTAGATTTACCTTTGTGGCACCTCCCCACTCTACTGTATCTCTCAAATCACGCAAATGAGGATCATCAAATTGCCTCTCACGGATACGCCCTAATAGAGAAGAACGAGCGACCGTGCAGGCTAACACCCTATTGGGCTCAGAAATGTCTAATCTCACGAACCGGTTGGCTAAGGCCTGGACATCTAGTGCTAATGGTCTCTGACTGACCGGAATGAATGCAAGACTACCCATGCTGGCAGACTTTCTACTTAATGCATCGGCCACCACATTGGCCTTACATGGATGATATAAGATAGTAACATCATAGTCTTTTAGCAACTCTAACCATCTCCGCTGTCGTAGATTCAACTCCTTTTGCTTGAACAAGTATTGTAGGCTTTTGTGATCAGTGTACACCTCACATGTCACACCATATAGATAATGCCTCCAGATCTTTAAGGCATGAACCACTGCTGCTAACTCAAGATCATGAACTGGATAATTCTTCTCATGTATTTTTAACTGCCTCGAAGCATAAGCGATAACCGTACCATCCTGCATCAATACCGCTCCAAGTCTTGTACGAGATGCGTCACAATAAACTATAAAAGGCCCTGCACCCGTAGGTAGTATCAACACTGGTACGGTGGTCAAGGCTGTCTTGAGCTTCTGAAAGCTCGCCTCACACTCCTCTGACCACTGGAACTGGACACCCTTCTGGGTCAACCCGGTCATCGGGGCTGCAATAGAAGAAAACCCCTCTACAAATCGACGGTAGTAACCTGCTAATCCCAAGAAACTCCGGATCTCAGTCACTGAAGCTGGTCGAGGCCAATTATGGACTGCCTCGATCTTCTTTGGGTCCACTTGAATACCTTCCACTGATACAATGTGACCCAAAAATGCTACCGAACTCAACCAGAACTCACATTTCGAAAATTTGGCATATAGCTGACTACCTTTCCAGAGTCTAGAGAGCCACCTGAGATGCTGCGTATGCTCTTCCTAACTGCGGGAGCATATCAATACGTTATCCATGGGTACTATCACGAGCCGGTCTAACTAGGGCATGAACACCACATACTTATACACATAACCATGACTTTGGCGAAAAATGTCGTCCCTAAATTACAACATTGCCAATTAAATACGTGTTGTCAAATACGTTATTCTACAAATCCCACTTTACTCAGAATGAGGTATGGTGACCTCGTGATTATTTTTTTGAATTAATGAGTCATATTTATACGCATCTGGGTGCTCGTCTCAAAGGCTAAGCTCAACGGTTTCAAAATAGAAATGGCTAAATATGAATAGAAACTATACAAGAATTGTCAAATAGTCCTAACGGGCATGACTCTTATTTACGAATGCAATATGAAAATATTAATTTCATAAAAGAAGAATTTTAAACACATAAACTCTTACGACCAGGACCCAGTCCTCATATGATATCCACCGCAGCTTGAAGCTCAGCTTAGAAATATTTCACATTATGCCAAAAATTAGAGGATCTCATCCTCAACTCTGAATCACAGTGCTTGCACATCATATCATCTGAAATTTTTCATTTCCTTTCTTTCTTCCTTTCAATAATTGTCCGTCAAAGATAATCACGACATAAAATGAACCCTCATACTGATAGGGCGCACAATTAACGGTTAAAATTAGTTATTCCGAGAATTATATCAAAACCCACTGTAATAAGTAATATAAAGTCACTTTTAGCCTCATGGATATTTTAGTGACTAACACCTAATAATAGGGATGTCTATCCTCATGTAATATCCCAACGTGAGTATTTCCATAAGCAGATTTGATGATTACGATGCTCACCCATGAATGGAGCATGTTAAAAGGGCTCGCCTAAACTTTTCTTTCAAATAATGAAAAACAAACCAAACCAAATTAAGGGAAAATTATTCTGTTTATAACAATCTGAATTATACATGTGATGACACCATCCGGTGTAGTGACCTCCCTCATACCATAAAAATTATATCAATGGTTGGGTCTCCACCTCTAGGATTTTCACCTCCACCTCTAACATCCTGACCTCTACATCTGGCTGGCCATGTAGGATAAATATTAACTGCAATGGAGCGTGTAGCTTGAGTGATTTCCTAAAATTATATTTCTCCAAAATTCCACATTCACAGCAATTTCTTTAAGGCTCAGTTAACTTGTCGTTCATGACAATATATATTCGGACACAGTCATTGTGACCTGGTACAACCGTTCAGATCGCATATACTACATATTGCAGAGAATCTCGGGGGTGACGTCTTCAGAACATTTTCTTAAAATAGAGTTTAGTAGATAGCATTGCGATGGCCGGCTTGCCCTCTTCGTAGGCTTGTCACAAACATCGACGGCCAATTATCTCTTTTGCTATGTTGGCTTAACACAGCTGAGCTACCCCAATTACTCATATACTCTTCGTCATTCTCTGGGAGCGATTCTTACCCCATGAAAAGAACCAACCTTAAATATGTATAAATTATTTGGAGGACCTTTCCATACCATATATATACATTCCAATAACTCATCATATTTGCCCTTCACAACTCCATCACATCGACCGGACGTCTAGGTCCGTTGAAACCTAACACGATTTATTAGGTGATCTCCTGATATAATTGCATCTTCCATTGGGACCATAACAGGTGTGGTAAATACATTATCTTCCCACTACTTCTGTTTGCCCTCTGTAGCACAGTAAAATGAACCCCCTCGCATTCGACTATTCCCACGTTCTGTAATTTCTCATAACAGCGGTCAAGCACAATCCCGTGGGTTCTCAAAAGATGCACCGCTGAAGGTGGTAGGGAAGAGTTTGGTGAAACCTATCCGACCTCTGTAAAACTTTTGAAGGCATAGTTGATCTATCACCAGCCTGTGCCATTGTTCGGCTGAAGAAGCGGTACGTGACTTCGCCATTCGTGGGAAGAAAAGAGTAGAAATTCAATTTAACATTTGAAGAATGAATTTGCACGATAAGAAAGAACAAATGAGAGACTTTTCCTAACTCAATAGACTCTGGAGGACAAGTACAGATGTCTCCGTACCTACCTCTCAAACTCTACTAAGCTTGTTCGTGAGCGGTGAGACCTATGTAACCTAGAGCTCTGACACCAACTTGTCACGACCCGGATTTTCCCCCAACATCGGCATCGTGATGGTGCCTACTCGTGGTAGCTAGGCAAGCCACTGTATTCATACTATCCTGTTTTTAATAAAATTTCATAATTAATTTATTAACAAACCATAACTTTAATTAAATAAGTGCGGAAGACATTATCGAAATAGTATTAAGCAGTTTCAAGGTAAAACCATACTGAAATCCTCTACCCAAGACATGGAGTCACCAACTCACGAACTACTACTGAATACTACACATAAAAGTCTGAAAGAAATATAACATAATCTGTTTGTCTCGGAACAAAGAGACTACAACTAGTAACATAAGTAAAGAGAGAGACGCCGGGCATGCGGACGTCTGCAAGCTACCTCAGTTTCAAATATGATCAACTCCCACGCAAAAGATTTACTGCTGCTGCTCCTGATCGTAACCTGGACCTGTGCAAAAATGCACAGAAGTGTAGTATCAGCACAACCGACCCCATGTGCTGGTAAGTGCCTGGCCTATCCCGGCGAAGTAGTGACAAGCCTAGGACCAGACACCCACATAAACCTGTGCAGTTCAATATATATATATATACCACAGAATAACGAGAAATAACCAAGTAATAACACAATAAGGAATATCTCAAAAGAACTCAACAATTAACAACAGTTAATAAGTTCACAAGGAAAACAAAGTATAATGGAAACACAAGTAATATCAAGTCAAGGAATAGCAAGTAGTTGCACGGCATCACCCTTCGTGCTTTTACTCTCATCCACACCAAATAAGCAAATAAAGTGCACGGCATCACCCTTCGTGCTTTTACTCTCATCCTCACATCCATAGTACGACATGATCCTTCGTACATGGTTCAATAACAAGGCACATCATGATCCTTCGTGCATAATCAATAAAATATGGCACGGCATTAACCTTCGTGCATAATCAATAACAAGGCACGGCATTAACCTTCGTGCATAAATAATAAATCAAGGCACGGCATTAACCTTCGTGCATAAATAATAAATCAAGGCACGACATCACCCTTCGTGCATTATCACTCTTCCTCACCCAAATAACAATCACAGTTAAGGGCAAAGAATGAAACAGTGAGTCATAAACCATCCCAACAAGGGCAATCAATAATCATCTTCACAACAAGTCCCGACAAGGAAAAACAATAACAATTCTACAACCCGGCAAGGGTTCAACAATTTATCTTCAAAATATCTCACAACAAGTATCAACAATGACTCACGGTCATGCTAGACGCCAGTGTATGGATGCTCGTCACCACAGCCCATACAACGCACTCGATCACATAGCACATAATCCTATTCCCTCAAGCTAGGATAGAACAAACACTTACCTCGAATGTTTATGAACAATTCAATCCGTGGCAATGCCTTTTCCTTTCAAATTTGGCTCCAATCCAATCGTATCTATACATAATTGATTTAATATCATCAATACTACTCAACAAACTAATTCATAAGGCCAATTACAACTTTTACAACATTCTGCCCGGAATAGTGAATTTCGACCCGGGCCCACATGGTCGGAACTCGGGGTTCGGACCAAAATCCGGTTACCCATCCCCCCACGAGTTCAAGTATATGATTTGTTTCAAAATCGGACCTCAATTCGAGGTCCAATTTTCCAATTTATGAAAACCCCTATATTCTACAAAAAACAAGAAATTCTACCATGAAAACCTTTGATTTCTATTGAAAAACATGTTTAATGATGTTAGGAATTGAAAGAATTAAGTAAAAAGTGACTTACAATTACTTTGAAGAAGAGGGAGTTCGTGAAGAATCGCAAATCGGTGTTTTTGGGTTGTGAAATGTGAAGAATGAAGCTGGAATTCGTGATTTACAGGTCTCTGTGTCCTCATTTGCGAACATGGGTTCGCAATTGCGAACCCCAACCAATTTCTGGAGTTTGAAAAATAAGCTAAGGCTGGGAAGCTCGCATTTGCGAACATTTGTTCGCATGTGCGAAGCCAAGGCAAATGCTGAGGCCTTCGCATTTGCGAACAAGGCTGGGCTGAGGGGCCTTCGCATTTGCGAAGAATTCTTCGCATTTGCGAAGAATGCCTTTACACTAAAGGCCTCGCATTTGCGAGGTTTGGTTCGCATTTGCGAACCCAAACGGTCCTGGGCACCCTTCGCATTTGCAATCAAGGGTTCGCAAATCCTTGATCTGCTACCTTCGCAATTGCGAGAAATGCTTCGCAATTGCGAAGCCAACAACTGGATGAAAAACCAGCAGTGCAAAAATTCAGAATTTAATCCAACGGCCTATCAAATCTTTACCCGAGCCCCTCGGGCTCCAAACCAAACATGTACACAACATCAAAAACAAATTACGAACTTGTTCGTGCGATCACATCGCCAATTTCACATCGTTTTCATCAAATCAAGCCTCAAGTTCATGATTTTCATACTTTTGGTTTTCAAAACTTTCAAACTTGGAACTCAAGGTCCAAAACATATCAAACGACATCCGAATGTCACCAAACTTTGTAGAAAGCTCATATATAATATTTAAGACTTGTACCGGGCGTCGGAACCAAAATACGAGCCCGATACCAAGGTCAATTAATTCATTTTCCTATAACAATTACATCAAAAACAATTTCATAGAAAAATTCATAACTTGGGATCTAGGCCTCAGAATTCGACTCCGGACGCATGTCTAAGTCCCATATTTTCCTACGGACCTTTCGGGACCATCCAATCTCGGGTCCAGATTCGTTTACCAAAAATGTTGAGCGAAGTCAACCATATCAATATTAATATCATTTTTATCCAAATTTCTCATAGAATTCATATTTTCTATCACAAAATCTTTCCGGCTACATGCTCGGATCGTGCACGTAAATCGAGGCAACATAGAATGAGGTTTTCAAGGCCTTAGAAGCTCGAAATGATTAATAAAATAAGTGATGACCCTTTGGGTCGTCACAAAATGGATTGGGTTGCGCGCCGTAGCGGTCATATTCATGCATTGCATTGCATTTAGCTATACCTGTTATGCTGTTAACTGATATTACTGGTTCTGATATTGCTGGTGCGGATATTGTACATGTTGATACTGGTGCGGGGTATTGTGTATAGCTTTACTTAGTGTTGTATTGGGTTTTCTTACCTTCGCTGTCTTACCCCTGCTTATTACCACTGAGTCTGGAAGTACTCACTTTACTCCCTACACCTTGTGTGCAAATCCAGGTACATCGCAGCCGAGTTGAGTCTATAGATACTTGGGCGATTAATTTTGGACAGTCGAGGTAGCTGCCAGCGTCCGCAGGACCTGACTCCCCAGTTTATTCTCATTTTGTTTAGTCTATTCCACACTTGCGTACAATTTTATACACTGTCATATCTTATAAATTCTGGTAGAGGCTCATGACTTGTGACTCCTTTTTCGTTGGGAGGTTATATTGGTTTGGGATGTCTAATCCCAGTGTGTTGAATATTTTCATTATTATAATATCACTGTTTATGCTTAAAAGGGGTTAATTGTGAGTTGATAGCTCCGTGTTTCTGTTGATTGGTCGGGCTGGCCTGGCAGTGTGCTGGGTGCCATCATGACCGGGTTTGGGGTTCTGACAAGTTGGTATCAGAGCCTAGGTTACTAGGCCTCATAAGTATTGAGCCGGTTGGTAGAGTCTCGTTGATCAATACAAGGACGTTTGTGCTTATCCTCGGGAGGCTGCAGACCTTTAGGAATACTCCTCATTCTTGGAATTCTTATCATGCGTACTTGATCCAGTTTTTATCATGCGTACTTGATGCGTACTTGATCCAGACCTTTCCATTTTTCACATGGAATTGATTGTGTTTTGCTATGGGGTACTCGATTTAGTAATCAGCAAGCCGTAAGTATGGCTTCCCCCCACAAGTTCTGTGGCAAACCAAAACGTATCAATAATACGTTCATCATCTCCTTTAATGAACGATTCTTTCTTTCTGCAATCCCATTGGATTGGGGCATGTAAGGGACTGTTGTTTGATGAATAATTCCATATTCTAAATATATTTGTTCAAAAGGAGATTCATATTCACCACCCCTATCACTTTTTATCATTTTGATTTTCTTGTTAAGTTGTGTTTCAACTTCATTTTTGTATTGCTTGAATGTGTCTATTACTTCATCCTTACTAATTAGTAAGTAAAATAGCAATATTGAGTACTATCGTCAATAAAAGTTATGAAATACTTCTTTCCACCGCGAGATGGTATTGAGTTCATGTCACAAATATCTGTGTGAATTAAGTCTAAAGGATTTGAATTCCTTTCAACCGACTTATAAGGATGTTTAAAATACTTAGATTCCACGCATACTTGACATTTTGATTTGTCACATTCAAATTTAGGCAATACTTCCAAAATATTCATTTTTCGTAAGGTTTTATAATTGACTTGACCCAAACGTATATGCCATAATTTATTTGACTCAAGTAACTAAGACGAAGCTGAAATTTTATTATTATTCTCAACAACCATTACATTCAGCTTGAAAAGGCCCTTAGTAAGGTAACCTTTTCCTACAAACATTTCGTTCTTACTTATTACAACCTTATCGGAAATAAAAACACATTTGAAACCATTTTTAACAAGAAGTCCAGTAGAGACCAAATTCTTCCTAATCTCGGGAACATGAAGGACGTTGTTCAAAGTCACAACTTTGCCGGAAGTCATTTTGAGAAATATCTTCCCACATCCTTTAATATTGGCCTTAGAAGCATTTCCCACAGAAATCGTCTCGTCGGGTCCAACAAGAGCATAAGTAGCAAATGTTTCTCTAACATCACAAACATGGCGAGTGGCTCAAGAATCAATCCACCACTTTTTAGGATTGCCTACCAAGTTGCATTCAGAAAGCATGGCACATAAGTCATTAACATCATCATGCTTTTCAACCATGTTTGCTTAACCATTCTTCTTGTCTTTCTTCGGAGCACGACACTCCATAGATTTGTGTTCGGGTTTTAGACAGTTGTAGCAGTTTCCACTGAACCGCTTCTTGCTTGGGTTGTATTTTGGTCCAGAAGCCTTCTTCCTCTTTTTGTTCTCTTCAACAATATTTGCTCCCATTATTGTTGAGTTTCCTCGGTCTCTCTTTTCAGTAGAGTTATTGTCCTCTTCGATTCTAAACCGAACAATGTGATCTTCAAGGGAGATCTCCTTGTGTTTGTGTCTCAAGTAGTTTTTGAAGTCCTTCCACAAAGGAGGCAACTTCTCAATCATTGCTGCTACTTGGAATGCTTCATTGATAACAAGACGTTCAATGAAGTTTTCATTAGTAAAAATACTAAGGTTACTATTGTTAACATCAATATTAATTTTATTTATACCTTCAGCAAGGAGATCGTGAATAATCACTTGCAATTCCTGGACTTGGATAATAACAGACTTGTTATCTACCATTTGTAGTCCAAAATCTTTGCAGCAACAAACTTCAACAACCCGGTATATTCAGTTTTGTATTTCTTTTCAAGCGTAGTCCACAGTTCCTTTGACGTTTCTACGCCACTGTAGACATTATACAAAGTATCATTCAGCCCGCTTAGAATATAATTCTTGCATAAAAAATCTGAATGCTTCCACGCCTCAACGATGAGAAAGCGTTCAGTTTCTGGAGTTTCGTCGGACAACACAGGAACATCTTCCTTGATGAACTTGTGGAGACTTAGAGTAGTCAAATAGAAGAACATCTTTTGTTGCCATCGCTTGTAATCAATCCCGGAAAATTTTCCGGGTTTCTCCGCCGATGCCAATGCTGCCGGAGTCGTTCGGCTTGTTGAGGCATTAACAGTCACCATTGGAACAGCTTGGTTCTCATTCTCATTAGTCATTTCCGTAAAAGAATGACACAAATATTAAAATCACATAGATTTTAATAGAGTACAAAACCACAAAGGTTTTACTCTTCCAGAAATAGTAAAAATAAATATAGAAATATATTAAATTCCTTAAGCTTGTTATTACACTATATTTGTAAAATAATTCTAGAAATATAAATAAATACAAACAAGAATATGTATAAACAAAAATGAAGAAACCAATTCGAGCCCACTGAATTCACTGTGTTTCCTTAAGGAATTTAATCCCCTCCTAGTACCCAAGGTTATGGATTATTTCCTCCTAGGATAGAACGAATTTCACACTAGTGTAGTGGTACTTCAAACCCCAGTGTTTCAGCGAACACAAAGTTCGGAAGCAAATTACACTTACTTTTCCTTTGTTTGATGCTAAACGTATGCAGAAGAAAAGAGAAGAAACTCAGAAATTCGTAGTCGAATTCTGAGCAGAATAGTGTTGTATTTATAGCCAAAAGTTGGGCTGAAATCTGAAGAGTCTCTTCAGAATGACTGTTTCTGCAAAACTGCCACAACATATACGCCATTGAATAAATGGCTATTTACTAAATAATAAATAGGGAAAATAAACAGGAAAAATTGATGGGTAGTTAAGTTTCTGTTACAAAAATAGAAAAATTGAAATTTGGATTTAATATTAATATTTATTTAATATTAATATTTAGTTATTAAAATAAATATTAAATAACATTTCTGTTAATATTTTATTATTAACAAATAAATTTGGTTCAAAAAGTTAGTCAATCGATCTATCATTTGACCAAATCCGAATCCGAATCCAAATCCAAATCCGAATCCGAAGCTGAAGCCAAAGCCGAGTCGAGTCAAGTCGAGCCGAGCCGAGCGAGCGATGATGACGATGGCGCGAGACTTGCTTTCTTCTCAACTCTTTAAGAGTTAGAAGAAGAGCAATTGCTTATATACCTATAAAAAACCTCTTCCTTATGGGACAATGCCCATTTACCAAGGAGTGGGAATTTGAAATTTCACTCAAAATTTCATTTTCCTCCATTTTCCATTCACCCTCTTTTAAATATTTAATATATTAATTAAATATTAAACCCAACAATCCCCCACATGAATGGGGAATGGCTATATCACAGAAGTATGCATGAAAAATAGTGTAATTCGTAAGTAAGAATTAATTGCATCTGGATAAGTAGGTTTCCCTTTGAACTTTCCATAGTGAACTTATGTCGGATATACTTGATCAATCGGTACATTTGATATCTTTGAATCATCAAACTTTGGTGTATACCTAGAAAACCACAAGTCACACAACCAACCCTTAACCATCTTTGGTTATCATTGTTGTGTTCGTTTCAGCCATGAACACCGCCTGGTTTCTTAAGTTTGTAGAGAACTGGCCTTATGAAAGTCTCCTCGAAGCGGCTAACACTTCACACTTACATAGGTGATTCCTAAACGTGTCATCCCGTAGATACACTATTTGATATACCCTGTATCAACTTTAGAAATCATTAAAAAGCCTTAATACTTTATCCTTGGTACTGAACATTGTCTTACAAGAGAATGGACCAAACGTTTATTTGACAATGTTGAACCGTCATAAATGACTTTGTTTGATCTCCTTCAACCTAGATCTTGGGATTTCTAGTCTTCTAGGTAGAGTTACCGCCACTATGACTTGTTCTCGACATTCCTATTCCCCTTGATGATTTCTCAACTACATCTCTAGTTAGGCCTTTTGTAAGTGGATCCGCCAACATTATCACTTGACTTTACATAGTCAATCGTGATAATTCCTCTAGAGAGTAATTGCCTAAAGGTTTTATGTTTTCGTCGTATATAACGAGATTTACAGTTATACATAACGTTCCCAGCCCTTCCAATTGCCGCTTGACTATCACAGTGTATGCATATTGGTGCCAAGGGTTTGGACCAAAATGGAATATCTTCCGAGAAATTCCGGAGTCATTCAGCTTCTTCACCGGCTTTATCCAAAGCTATGAACTCAGCCTCCATTGTAGAGCGGGCAATACAAGTTTGTTTGGACGACTTCCAAGATACCTCTCCTCCACCAATTGTGAATACATATCCACTTGTGGACTTGGAATCAGTTGATCTAGTGATCCAATTTACATCACAGTATCCCTCAACGATCGCAAGATATTTATTGTAGTGCAAAGCAAAGTCCTGAGTATGTACTAAGTACCCCAAAACTCGTTTCATGGCCATCCAATGAGATTGACCTGGATTGCTCGTATATCGACTTAATTTATTTATAGCATAGGCTATATCTGGTCGTGTACAATTCATGATGTACATTAAGCAACCCAACACACGAGCATAATCCAATTGTGATATGCTTTGGCCTTTGTTCTTTGCTAATGCAAGATTCACGTCAATTGGAGTCTTTGCAACTTTAAAGCTCAAGTGCTTGAATTTTTCAAGTACTGTCTTGATATAATGAGATTGTGACAACGCTAGACCTTGAGAAGTTTTATGGATCTTAATTCCCAGAATTGAATCATCAACTCCCAAGTATTTCATATCAAACTTGCTAGTTAGCATACGCTTAGTAGCATTTATATTGGCAATGTCATTACTCGGTATGAGAATATCATCCACATATAAGCAAACAATGACTATGTGATTTGGAACATTTTTAATGTACACACATTTATCACATTCATTTATCTTAAACCCATTTGACAATATTGTTTGGTCAAACTTTGCATGCCATTGTTTGGGTGCTTGTTTTAGTCCGTAAAGGGACTTAACAAGTCTACAGACCTTCTTTTCTTTACTTGGAAGTACAAACCCTTCTGGTTGTTCCATGTATATTTATTCCTCCAACTCTCCATTTAAGAAAGTCGTCTTAACATCCATTTGATGAATTTAAAGACCATAAACCGCAGCTAACGCTACTAACCTTCGTATGGACGTAATTCTTATAACTGGAGAGTATGTATCGAAATAATCAAGACCTTCTCGTTGTCTATTCCTTTTGACCACAAGTCTTGCCTTATATTTGTCAATAGTGCCATCATCTTTAATTTTCCTCTTAAATATCCATTTAGAACCCAACAGTTTATTTTCAGGAGGAAGATCAACCAATTCCCATGTATGTTTGTTCAATATGGATTCTATTTCACTATTGATTGACTCTTTCCATAACAATGATTCCGAAGAAGACATAGTTTCTTTAAATGTTTGAGACTCATTTTCCAATAAGAAAGTCACAAAATCAGGTCCAAATAAAGTAGACGTTCTTCGACATTTACTACGCCTTGGATCTTCTTGGTTAAGTGTACTTTCGTTTACTTCTTCTCGAGGTCGTTTAGATCCTTCACTAATCGACTCACATTCCTTTTTATACGGATATATATTTTCAAAGAACTCAACATTATCTTATTCTATAACCGTATTATTATGAATGTCAGGATTTTCTGATTTATGAACCAGAAATCGATATGCTTTACTATTAGTCGCATATCCTATGAAAATACAATCAACGGTTTTTGGTCCTATTTTTACCCTTTTGGGTTTAGGAACTTGCACTTTTGCCAAACATCCTCACACTTTAAAATAATTCAATTTGGGCTTCCTTCCTTTCCATCTTTCACATGGAATGGATTGTGTTTTGCTATGGGGTACTCGATTTAGTATTCGGCTAGCCGTAAGTACGGCTTGCCCTCACAAGTTCTGTGGCAAACCAAAACATATCAATAATGCGTTCATCATCTCCTTTTGTGATGACCCGGCCCGTCATCACGGGAATTACCACCCCGTTATGTTGAAATTGTATGTTTTATGCTTTTATTTCAATGTTAAAGTCTATCGGGTGAGTTAGGAGTGAATTGGATTGAAAATGAGGCATATAGCCTTTGTGAAGGAAACTTGAATAAGGAAAGTCAACCCGGAGTTGACTATTTGGTTAGAGGGCTCGGAATTGGATTCTAATGACTCGGTTAGTTCCGGAAGGTGATTTGTGACTTAGGGGAGCGATCGGAATTGAATTTGGAGGCCCGGTGTAGAAATAGGATTGAATTGGCTAAGGTTGAATTTTGGCGAAATCCGAACGGTAGGTGAGATTTTGATCCGGGGGTCGGAATGGAATTCCGACAGTTGCAGTAGCTCCGTTAGGTGATTTTGGATGTGCCTGCAAAATTTCAGGTCATTCGGACGTCGTTTAGTCGGGTTTTTGATTGATTGTGTAATTCGGAATGTTTTAAAGAATTTAGGCTTGAATCCGTGTGTAATTGGTGATTTTAATGTTTAGGATGGTGTTTTTATGATTGGAACAAGTTCGTATCGTGTTTTGGAGTATGTTGGTGGTTTTCGTTGGGGTCCGGGGGGCCTCGGGGTGTTTTCGGATGGTTAAACGGAAGTCATGGAAAATTGCAGGTTGGGATTTTGTTTCTGTTGTTTCCGCTCCTGCGGAATTATGGGCGCAGGACGAGTCCGCAGAAGCGGATATTGGAGCGCAGAAGCGCTTGTGATCGCGAAAGCGGAGCTGGGCCCGCAGGTGCGGCACCGCTGGAGCGGAAGGTGAGCCGCAGAAGCGGCCAAGGGCCATGGGGTGAAGGATCGCAGAAGCGGAAGGGTAGCCGCTTAGGCGAGTCCGCAGAGGCGGACGCCTAGTCGCAGAAGCGGGAAAACCCGCAGGAGCGATCGAATCTCCGCAGAAGCGGACGCGCAGAGGCGGTCCGTATATCGCAGAAGCGGAATTGGCCGGCTAGGCCTGGAACCGCTGAAGTGACCCTTTGGTCGCGGATACGGACTCGTAGGAGCGGAAATTCTTCCGCACAAGCGAAAATCGTTGTAAGTTAAGTGTATCAGAAGTTAGAAAAATTTCAGAACATTTCACATATTTGGGTCTCGGCTTTAGAGGCGATTTGGGCGATTTTGAAGAGAAATTCAAGGGAAATCATCAGGTAATCAACTATGGACTTAAACTATGATGAGTATGGGTAATATTGTGCAATTATATCATGAAAATGGAGGAATTTGGGGTGATTTATGGAAGATTTAACCCTAGACTTGAACTTTAGAAAATCAAGGTTTTGAATGGGCAAATGGAGTCCGAATTTGGTAAAATTGATATGCTTAGACTCGTATCGAGATGAGGATTCCGAATATGTGATTTTTGTAATTTTTCGACAAGTGTACCAAAAGTCGGGTTTTGACAACTTGTGGGTTTTGATATAAATTGGGTTATTTCGAATGAATTTCGTGAAATTAGCGTATATTGATGCATTATCTATGATTTTGAGCAGATTTGGCATCCGAGGAGATTGATTTGCGAGGCAAGCGCAAGGCGGATTGAAGCTTCTACCGGTTCGAGGTGAGTGGTAGTAGTAAACAATGCATTGAGGGTTTGAAACCCCGTACTAGCACTTTACAGTGCTATATTGAGATGAGACACGCGTTCTATGACGGGCGTGGTGACATTGTGATAGGGGGTTCGGACTTAGTCCTTCCCGGCTAATAGAATACTGTGTTGTATGACTGTTAATGAGACTATAACTGTACAATTGGGCTAATAGCCATGTTTGGGGCCTTGTGCCGATCTGTAGAGTATTAGGGAACCTATAGAGCTAGGTGACCCTTATATCGTGATTGGAAATATACACTCAGCCGTAGCTCTAGCTGTATAGCATAATATGAGCCCGTACTAGATGTGTACATTGAGAGAGATTATCTAGGGTGGAATTCCATGTTCTAGCTGAGTGGGCCTGAAAGGCCAAGTTTATATTGACTGAGACAGGGTCTAGGACCCACTGTGATATATTATATTGGGCCCGAGAGGCCAAGCATATATTGATTGGGATAGGGTCGAGGACCCATTATGAGGTATTATATATATACCTACATTGGATCGGGCTGCACGCCGCAACAGTATATACATTGGATCGGACTGCACGCCGCAGTAATATACATGTGATATACATGTGACATACATGTGGAACGGACTGCACGCCGCAGTATTATTGTGCTTGGGCTGTAGGAGCCCCTTCGGAGTCTGAGTCTGCACACATTCTCAGTGAGCACTGGTGTATATGATGGGATCGGGCTGCACGCCGCAGCAATATAGAAATATATACATATATATATTAGATCGGACTGCACGCCGCAGTAATATTTGTGTGGATCGTGCTGCACGCCGCAGTATTATAGTGCTTGGGCCTAGGGAGCCCCTCCGAAGTTTGTATACACCCCCAGTGAGCGCCGTCGACGTAAAATGGAGCGGGCCGCGCGCCGCAGCGGTATATGTATTGGAGCGGGCTGCACGCCGCAGCATTATACTTAATCATACCCTACTATCTACTTAAATACTTATACATTATAGACATAAGTATGTGTCTTTATATGTTGAGATGGCCGTACACCGTAGGGGTACGAGTGAGGGTTGGTTCGGGGTGGAATCTTGTAGAGATAAACGTAGATTGGAGGTTAGAGTACTACTATAGTGATGACGTACCTGTGAGGGTTGCCTTAGAACTGCTAAGTGATAGCACAGGATTTCTTACCTTCAGTTATTATTTATTATTGTTACTCACCGAGTTGAAATATACTCACCCCACTCCCCTGCACTTTCTGTGCAGATCCACAGGTGCCCGAGAGCAGTTGAGACATTGTAGCTGCTGATCCTTGTCTACTTTTGCGGAGATTACGAGGTAGCTGCCAGCGTCCGCAGAGCTTGTTTTCTCCTTCTTATTCATCTTGTTGATTTCCTATTTGCCTAGACTTGGTTGTATTAGGATGCTATTCTGTAGAGGCTCAGTCTCGTGACACCACGATATGTTTGGGACCGTATTTTGTATGTTTTACGTTCGGTTATTACCTGATATGATTAACTACTGTTTAAGTTTAATTTATTTAATAATTGGCTGGTTTAAGGGATAATATGGTCGGGCTTGCCTAGCATTGTGTTGGGCGCCATCACGACCAGGGTTTGGGTCGTGACAAGTTGGTATCAGAGCCTAGGTTAACAGGTCTCGCGAGTCATGAGCCGGTTGGTAGAGTCTCATGGATCGGTGCGGGGACGCCTGTACTTATCCTCAGGAGGCTACAAACCTTTTTAGGAAAAGTTTCAACTCTTGGAATTCTTGTCGTGCGATTACTTTTGACTTGAACTGAACTTTGACATTCTATTCTCTCGCAGATGGTGAGAACTCGATCATCCGGACGTGGAGGACGACCACCACTACCACCTGCTAGAGGCCGTGGACGCGGTCGTGGTCGTGGCGGAGTTAGGGCAGCTGAGGCAGTGCCAGCTGACCCACAGCCTCCAGTTGCTGAGATCCCAGCAGTACCAGTTCAGGCACCAGCTGTGCCCATTGTTATTCGGGTTCTACAAGAGACCCTAGCTCAGATATTAGCGTTTTGCACTCGCTTGGCACAGGTAGATTCAGCTACCACCGCAACAGCTACATCAGGGACCAGGGTGTGAGCACGTGATTTTTGCACTATGCAATAAAATTCCAAGATTAGAATAAATAATATTTTTGGGTGCAATTACATATCTTGATTGAAATTAGATACATTTGTGTGACAGGGTCCCAGCTATGACAGACGATGAGCAGCGTCATCTCGAGAGGTTCACCAGGTTATCTCCTCCAGTGTTCACTGGTGCTCCGGGCGAGGACGCCCAAGGTTTTCTGGATAAGTGTCATCGGATGCTTCATACGGCAGGGATATTGGAGTCCAGTAAGGTATCTTTTACTACCTTTCAGTTTCAGGGACCAGCCTTCGCTTGGTGGGAGGCTTATGAGCGCCGCAGGCCAGCCGGAGCAGCACCACTATCATGGCCGGAGTTCTCCACTATGTTCTTGGAGAAATGGGTGCCTCGATCTCAGAGAGAGGAGATGCGTAGGCAGTTTGAGGGTCTCCGTCAGGGGGACATGTCAGTGTCAGAGTATGAGATCAGGTTTACAGAGTTGTCCGGATATGCACCGTGGTTGGTTCATTCCGACAGAGAGAGGATTGGGCGCTTCGTGGACGGCCTCATTTATCCCATTCGTATTTCTGATGACTCGGGAGAGGGTTTTGAGTCATACATTTGAGGATGTTGTGGATATTGCTCGCGACATTGAGACAGATCGTCGCAGGGAGCGGGATGAGAGGGAGGCCAAGAGGCCTCGAGGAGCAGCTAGTTCCAGTGGCACTCAGACCAGAGGCCAGAGTCAGCAGAGCCGAGGTCGCTCTTTCAGGTCTTCGCAGTCGGGACGCTCAGATCGTCGCAGATGGTCACCTAGACAGGGTTATCAGGGTTCGCACCAGAGCCAGCCATCTCTCGGTGCCATGCCAGCTCAGAGTTCTTCACAGGCCCCATCCGCTCAGGGTTCATCTCGGCCTAGTTCATCGGCTGGTCACTCCAGCGCCAGAGGTCCTTATCAGTCTCAGTACCCAGCACCGGGGAGTTGCTACGAGTGCGGAGAGTTTGGGCACCACCGTAGGGAGTGTCCCCGTCTTGTTTCCAGATCTTATCAGCAGAGGGGGCAACCCTCGTCATCTGGTCCATCTACTTCAGCACCCGCCCCGCCAGCTAGGGGTGAGGGTCAGACAGCTAGGGGTCGCTCTCGAGGGGGAGGCCGATCAGGCGGACAGGCTAGATGCTATGCTTTTCAGGGCCGATCTGAGGCTGTTACTTCTGATGCTGTCATTACAGGTATTATTTCAATCTGCCACGGAGATGCCTCGGTATTGTTTGATCCCGGTTCTACTTATTCTTATGTGTCTACATATTTTGCTCCTCATTTGGGCACGACCCGAGGAGTCTTGAGCTGCCAGTGCATGTATCTACCCCGGTAGGGGATATTATTGTTGTGGACCACGTATACTGGTCCTGTTTGGTCACTATTGGAGGTCTGGAGACCCGAGTAGACCTGTTGCTTCTCAGCTTGATTGATTTTGATGTTATATTGGGCATGGACTGGCTATCTCCATGTCATGCTATTCTGGACTGTCATGCTAAGACAGTCACTTTGGCTATGCCGGGCATTCAGAGGATCGAGTGGCGAGGCACGACTGAGTATGTACCTAGCTGGGTAATATCTTTCCTCAAGGCCCAACGAATGGTTGGGAAGGGATGTCTCTCTTATTTAGCATTTGTGCGGGAGGTCGAGGCCCGGACTCCCAGTATTGATTCTGTTCCCATTGTGCGAGACTTTCCTGATGTGTTTCCCTCAGACCTGCCGGGCATGCCGCCGGACAGGGATATTGATTTTGGTATCGATTTGGTGCCGGGCACTCAGCCTATTTCTATTCCTCCGTATCGGATGGCACCAGCTGAGTTGAAGGAATTGAAGGAGCAGCTCCGGGAACTCCTAGATAAGGGGTTCATTCGGCCGAGTGTGTCGCCGTGGGGTGCACCGGTCCTGTTTGTTAAGAAGAAGGACGGATCTATGAGGATGTGTATTGACTATAGGCGCTAAACAAAGTAACAGTGAAGAATAAGTATCCTCTTCCTCGTATCGATGATTTATTTGATCAGCTCCAGGGAGCTAGGGTGTTCTCGAAGATTGATCTTCGTTCAGGCTACCACCAGCTGAAGATTAGAGAGTCTGACATTATGAAGACTGCATTCAGGACCAAATATGGTCACTATGAGTTCCTTGTGATGTCTTTTGGGCTGACCAACGCCCCAACAGCATTTATGCATCTGATGAACAGTGTGTTCAGGCCCTATCTTGATTCATTTGTGATCGTATTCATTGATGACATACTAGTCTACTCTCGTAGCCAGGAGGAGCATGCTCGACACTTGAGTATTGTGTTGCAGAGATTGAGAGAGGAGAAGCTGTATGCCAAGTTCTCCAAATGTGAGTTCTGGCTTGAGTCCGTGGCATTCTTAGGGCACGTGGTGTCCTGTGATGGTATTCAGGTAGATCCGAGGAAGGTCGAGGCAGTGCAGAGTTGGCCCAGACCGACCTCAGTTACTGAGATCCGTAGCTTTCTGGGATTGGCAGGGTATTATCGCCGATTCGTTCAGGGGTTCTCTTCTATTGCTTCACCCTTGACTAGATTGACTCAGAAGGGTGTTCCTTTCTTATGGTCCGAGGAGTGCGAGGAGAGCTTTCAGAAGCTCAAGACAGCATTGACCACAGCACCAGTCTTGATTCTACCGACAGCTTCAGATTCTTATACTGTATATTGTGATGCCTCAGGAGTGGGCATTGGTTGTGTGTTGATGCAGGAGGGTAGGGTCATTGCTTATGCTTCTCGTCGGTTGAAGCCCCACGAGAAGAACTACCCTGTTCATGATTTGGAGCTAGCAGCCATAGTTCATGCTTTGAAGATTTGGAGGCATTACCTGTATGGTGTCTCTCGTGAGGTGTTCACGGATCATCGCAGCCTTCAGCACTTATTCAGACAGAAGGACCTTAATTTGAGACGGCGGAGGTGGTTGGAGTTGCTTAAGGACTATGATATCACTATTTTGTATCATCCGGGAAAGGCCAATGTGGTGGCCGATGCCTTGAGTCGGAAGGCGGTTAGCATGGGCAGCCTAGCTTTCATCCCAGTTGGGGAGAGGCCATTTGCTTATGATGTTGAGGCCCTAGCCAATCGGCTAGTGAGATTAGATATTTCGGAGCCGAGTCGGGTGTTGGCTTGTGTTGTTTCTCGATCTTCCTTATATGATCGCATCGGGGAGCGACAGTATGATGACCCACATTTGCTTGTCCTTAAGGACAGAGTGCAGCATAATGATGTTAGAGATGTGACTATCGACAGTGATGGTGTTTTGAGAATGCAGGGCCGTATATGTGTGCCCAATGTTGATGGTTTGCGGGAGTTGATACTTGAAGAGGCACACGGTTCGCGGTACTCTATTCACCCAGGTGCCGCAAAGATGTACCAAGACTTGAGACAGCACTACCGGTGGAGGAGAATGAAGATGGATATTGTTAGGCATGTAGCTAAGTGCCTCAATTGCCAGCAGGTCAAATATGAGCATCAGAGACCGGGCGGTGTTCTTCAGCATATGGTTATTCCCGAATGGAAATGGGAGAGGATCACCATGGATTTTGTTACTGGGCTACCTCGGACAGCGAGGAAGTTTGATTCTGTATGGGTGATTGTTGATCGGCTGACTAAGTCCGCACATTTCATCCCGGTTAGTACTACTTACTCATCGGAGCGGTTGGCAGCGATCTTTATACGGGAGATTGTCAGGTTGCATGGGGTCCCGGTGTCTATTATATCTGATAGAGGCACTCAGTTCACTTCTCAGTTTTGGAGAGCATTTCAGCGGGAGATGGGTACGCGGGTTGAGTTGAGCACTGCATTTCACCCTCAGACAAACGGGCAGTCTGAGCATACTATTCAGATCCTAGAGGATATGTTGCGAGCATGTGTGATTGACTTTGGTGGTTCGTGGGATGAATTCTTACCACTTGCCGAGTTTGCCTACAACAACAGCTACCAGTCGAGTATTCAGATGGCCCCGTACGAGGCATTGTATGGCAGACGGTGTAGATCTCCCGTGGGATGGTTTGAGCCTGGTGAGGTTAGATTGATAGGGACTGAGTTAGTCCAGGATGCTCTGGATAGAGCAAAGTTGATCCGGGAGAGGCTTCGTACAGCACAGTCTCGTCAGAAGAGTTATGCGGACCGTAGAGTTCGAGAGTTGTCTTTCATGGTTGGTGACAGAGTATTGTTGATGATTTCACCTATGAAGGGTGTTATGAGGTTTGGGAAGAAAGGAAAGTTGAGTCCCAGGTACATTGGTCCTTTTGGGATACTCAAGAGAGTTGGAGAGGTGGCATATGAGTTAGCCTTGCCGCCCAGCTTATCTAGCGTTCATCCGGTATTTCATGTGTCTATGCTCCGGAAGTACATTGGAGATCCGTCTCATGTATTAGACTTCAGTACCATTCAGCTTGATGGTGATCTATCCTATGATGTGGAGCCTATTGCCATTTTGGGACGTCGAGTAAGAAAATTGAGGTCTAAGGAGATTGCATCAGTTAAGGTTCAGTGGAGAGGTCGACCCGTGGAGGAGGCCACTTGGGAGATCGAGCGGGAGATGCGGAGCGGATATCCTCACTTGTTTGAGACTTCAGGTATGTTTCTTGACCCGCTCGAGGACGAGCGTTTGCTTAAGAGGGGAGAATGTGACGACCCGGCCCGTCGTCACGGGAATTACCACCCCGTTATGTTGAAATTGTATGTTTTATGCTTTTATTTCAATGTTAAAGTCTATCGGGTGAGTTAGGAGTGAATTGGATTGAAAATGAGGCATATAGCCTTTGTGAAGGAAACTTGAATAAGGAAAGACAACCCAGAGTTGACTATTTGGTTAGAGGGTTCGGAATCGGATTCTGATGATTCGGTTAGTTCCGGAAGGTGATTTGTGACTTAGGGGAGCGATCGGAATTGAATTTGGAGGCCCGGTGTAGAAATATGCTTGAATTGGCTAAGGTTGAATTTTGGCGAAATCCGAACGGTAGGTGAGATTTTGATCCGGGGGTCGGAATGGAATTCCGACAGTTGCGATAGCTCCGTTAGGTGATTTTGGATGTGCCTGCAAAATTTCAGGTCATTCGGACGTCGTTTAGTTGGGTTTTTGATTGATTGTGTAATTCGGAATGTTTTAAAGAATTTAGGCTTGAATCCGTGTGTAATTGGTGATTTTAATGTTTAGGATGGTGTTTTTATGATTGGAACAAGTTCGTATCGTGTTTTGGAGTATGTTGGTGGTTTTCGTTGGGGTCCGGGGGGCCTCGGGGTGTTTTCGGATGGTTAAACGGAAGAAAATCATGGAAATTGCAGGTTGGGATCCTGTTTCTGTTGTTTCCGCTCCTGCGGAACTGTGGGCGCAGGAGCGAGTCCGCAGAAGCGGATATTGGAGCGCAGAAGCGCTTGTGATCGCGGAAGCGGAGCTGGGCCCGCAGGTGCGGCACCGCTGGAGCGGAAGGTGAGCCGCAGAAGCGGCCAAGGGCCATGGGGTGAAGGATCGCAGAAGCGGACTGGTAGCCGCTTAGGCGAGTCCGCAGAGGCGGACGCCTAGTCGCAGAAGCGGGAAAACCCGCGGGAGCGAGAGGATCTTCGCAGAAGCGGTCACGCAGAGGCGGCCCGTATATCGCAGAATCGGAATTGGCCGGC
>JASVEL010008233.1:0-85059 GCA_032618575.1 Nicotiana noctiflora
GACTAACACTAGTGGATTAGCCAAATATTCCTGAATCTTATCGAAGGTTTCTTGACATTCATCGGTCTATTTCACCGCTGCATCTTTCTTCAACAATTTGAAAATAGGCTTGCATGTTGATGTCAGCTGAGCAATGAACCTGCTAATATAGTTCAACCTGCCTAATAAGCTCATTACTTCCTTCTTGTTCTTCGGCGGAGGCAAATTCTGAATTGATTTTATCTTTGACAGATCTAATTCAGTGCCTCGCCAGCTTACTATAAATCCCAATAGCTTCCCTGAAGGCACTCCAAAATCACATTTTGCTGAATTAAGTTTAAGATTATATCTTCGGAGCCTCCGAAAAAACTTCCTCAAGTCTTTGACATGATCATATTGCTTATTGGACTTTATGATGACAGCGTCCACATACACTTCTATTTCTCGGTGCATCATATCATGAAACATTGTGGTCATTGCCCTCATATAAGTAGCTCCAGCATTCTTCAGCCCAAATGGTATCACTCTATAGCAGTATGTTCCCCAGGGCGTGATAAAAGCTGTCTTTTTTGCATCTTCTTCGTCCATTAGGATATGAAGATAACCCGCATAACAATCTACAAAAGAGCCAATTTCATTCTTGGAAAAATTGTCGATCAGTATATGGATATTCGGCAATGGAAAATCATTCTTTGGACTAGCGTTGTTGAGGTCTCTGTAGTCAACACACACCCTGGTTTTTCCGTCTTTCTTCATAACTGGCACAATATTTGCTAACCAGGTGGGGTATTTAGTAACTCGTATAACTTTCACCTCAAACTACTTATTAACCTCTTCTTTTATTTTCACGCTGATGTCCGTTTTGAACTTTCTTAATTTCTATTTTACCGGCCGGCACTCTGGATAAATGGGCAATTTATGTACCACCAGATCAGTACTGAGTCCGGGCATGTCATCATAGGACCAGGCAAATATGTCCTTGTATTCATGTAATAACTTTATTAGCTATTCTTTGAGGGAATCCTCTAGGTGTACGCTGATCTTTGTTTCCCGGACGTTATCCTTACTCCCCAGATTAATAGATTCTGTCTCATTTAAGTTCGGTTTGGGTTTTTCCTCATATTGATTCAAATCTTCACTAATTTCCTCCAGCGTTTCCTCATCTTCATATTCTATTTCACTTTCACTTTCAATCTCTTGTATAACTATTCGATTGTCAAGATCGGGCTGGGAATCCTTCATGCATGACATATCATCAGAATCAACGAATATTGAACTGTACAAAAAAGAAGAAAAAATAAAAAATAAGGCAAAGATGAAGAAAGAAGAAAAAATTGCATTTCATTGATATTTTTCAAAAGGATAATAGAGGTTGGATACATTTGATTTCAGTGGGGTGTGCGGATTACAAAATAAAACAGCTTTGGGAAAGATGAAATATTTTGAAAGCTAACTACCACAACTCCCTCCTGATCGGAAGAGGAGTAGCTTCCCAATTATTAAGTGCAACGCTGGGTCCCAAGAACTGCACATCCATCTTACTAGTCCCCTCACCCATCTCCAACATATTTACATCCCCGAACAGCATTTCAAACCTTGCGAGAAGCTCCGCATCTGGCCTTATTTCAGCATATGTCGACACAGTAGTTGTCAAACATCTTTGTGTACCAGGCCTAGTGAAGGTGTCGGATAATTTTGGAATTGATTTCGAGAGGGTCCAACTTTTCTTCTTCATTCTTTTGGATCTTTGTATGTCGGTATAAGTCAGTTTAAAGCCCAGGCCAAAGGTATCATTATTTCCCGGCAAGTGGACAGGCTGTGTTATTCCCTATAAAGCTATCCCCAAACCTTTTCCCGATGCGAACCCTTTTCTGATCATTTCTTTAGACACCATTACTGTTGTAGGTGCTACTGCAGGAATTGGCATGCTCTCCATTTCGGATATCTTGTTAACTATCACAGCATCCGTCACCTGATACACCCATAGACCTTTGTCCCGTTCGGTTTCTTCAAAAGGCATTATGGTGTTACAAGCATCCTTATCTCTATGTACTGTAATTTCCTGCTGTTCCCATTCAAAGTTTAACATCTGGTGCAGGGAAAATAGTACAGCTTTGGCCGCATGGATCTACGGACATCCCGGTAATAGATTATAAGAAACAGTGACATCCAATACCTGGAACTCCATGGTAAAGTCCACCCGTCCAATGGTGACTTCCAGCATAATGTCTCCCAAAGTATTTTTGCTTCCTCCGTCAAACCCCCGTACACTCACACTATTTCGACGGATTCTATTAGGACTAATATTCAGTGTTCCCAGAGTTGAGAGTGGACAAATGTTTGCACTCGACCCGTTGTCTACTAGGACCCGAGTCACCACAGATTCTTCGCTTTTGACGGTGAGATAAAGTGCTTTGTTGTGCTCCGTCCCTTCAATTGGCAATTCATTATCCGAGAATGTTATCTTTTTCGTCTCAAATTTTTGTTAGAGATCTTTTCAAGATGGCAAACTGATATTTTCTCGGGGAAATGTGCTTCGTTCAGAATCTTTAACAACGTTTTCCTGTGCTCTTCTGAGTGGATTAACAATGAAAGCAATGAAATTTGTGCAGGCATTTTTCTCTACTGCTCTACTATTGAATAGTCTTGAGCTTTTATCTTCTTCAAAAACTCTTCTACTTCTTCTTTAGGAACCGGTTTCTTCACATGATTCTCCTTTACCACTTTCGGTTTCCTCAACTCTTCCGGGGCAAAGCATCGCCCCGAACGAGTTAGGCCATGTGTTTCATTGACCTCTCCTGTAACCTTCTTTCCCCTGTACATCACTGTTACTTTGTTGTAGTTCCAAGGTATGGCTTAAGTATCTACCACTGCCATTTGCACCACCGGTTTAATCACTAAAATTTCCACGTATGCTCCTTTTACTGTTAACAACGGTTTGGCTCCTCGCACTATAATTTTCATAGTTTCAACCACTGGCAGCTTTTTCATTGGTAACTCGTCTATCACTTTCTCTTTCTCAACCTCTTTCTCCACTTTGCTATTGGCTTTTATCATCATCACCGAGTGGGACGGTTTCTTGCTGCTTTCTCCTTGCTATAACTCTATCATGTGCATCTCATGATGATCTAGTAATGGATTCCGAGTAATATTAGGAGTCTCTGTAGCCTGCATCTCGATCCTCCTAGTGTCAATGAGCTCCTCTATAGCAGATTTCAAGTGCCAACACTTTTAAGTATCGTGCCCTGGCGCCCCCGAGCAATATTCACATCTGACTGACTGGTCAATGTTTCTGGGTGGTGGGTTTGGATGTTTTGGCTCAATTGGGCTTAGCATCCTCAATTCCTTCAGGCGATGATAAAGACTGGTGTAAGACCCCCCCAATGGAGTGAATGTTTTCTTTGCTTGGTCTCTGTTTCTCACTTCCGAATCTGGATGGAAGCTGGGTCTATTTGGATTTTTATATGTTCTGGAAGGTGGGTAGGTGTTTTGTGTGTGGTAGACATTTTGTGGAGTTTGGGCTCGCCATACATGTGGAGGCGGTGGGTAATATTGAGCATATGGGATGGAATAATGTGGCGTACTGGGTGGATAATATGGTGGATGTGGGTTGTAAAGTGATGGTGGGTATGATTGGTACGGACGAGGTAGGTGATGGTATGTATTTTGGCCCCGAGACCACGGTCTACTGTCAACTACTGCAACCTCTTCCTTATTCTTTTTACAAATAGATCCCCCATTTCCGGTTTGTATCGCCTGGTTCGTGGGCTTGATAGCCGAAAAGTTCATGATTTTATTGGTTTTCAATCCTTCCTCTACGAAATTCCCCATTTTCACCACTTCATTAAAAGCTTTACCAATAGCTGATACCGGATGACCATAGTAAGTTTGCTCTATGGCCTGTAGAAAACAATCTACCATTTCTGTTTCTTTCATAGGAGGATCCACTCGTGCTGCTTGTTCCCTCCATCTAAAGTCGTACTCCCGAAAACTTACCCCGGGCTTCTTTTCCATCTTTGTTAGCGACAACCTGTCTGGAATTATCTCCATGTTTTACTGAAAGTGGTTAGCAAATGATTGAGCGATATAATCCCAGATGAACCATTAAGTGTGATCCTGAGGTGTATACCACTCCAGCGCAGAACCGCTCAAACTTTCGCTAAAATAAGCCATCAACAATTCATCTCTTCCCCCCTACACCACGCATCTTGCTACAATAACCCTTGAGATGGGCAACCGGATCCACGTGTCCATCGTACATGTCGAACTTAGGTAGCTTGAATCCAACCGGGAGCTGCACTTCTGGAAACAAACACAAATCTTTATATGCGATGCTCACTTGGCCTCCTAGACCTTGTATGTTACGGAACGATTGTTCTAAACTTCTCATCTTCCGTGCCATTTCTTCTTGCTCCAAGTTCCTGACGGGCTTTTCTTCCGTCATCTCCATAAGTGGGGTATAAGAGTCATGCTGCCAGAATGTTGGCTCCGGCGGATAGTAATGTGCGTCTTGCATGTGGAACACTGGTTCACTTGATGATTTAAGCAGAGCAACAGGCGGTGGTGCCAAATATACGTGGGTGACCTGTGGTGGTTGAGGTGGAATCTGTTTGGACAGTGGTGGTTGTCCCTGTGAAGTTGTGGCATAGTAGTGTTGGTAATTTGGGTACATCGAGGATGAGTTCATGGTAGGTGGTTCAAGATTAGGATTTGCGGGAGGGACATATGCTGGATTGGATGGATATGTGGGTAAAGGTTGACCCCTGGACCAGGCTTGGTACATTTTCGACATTTGCTGCTTTAGCTTATACATCTCCTCTTTCATATCCGCAACATCCACAACCTCTTCTTCCTATACTGGGTCCATGATAGTAGGTTCAGTCTTTTGAGTCACAGCCTTAGACATAGCTTTTGATCGTGTGTTGTAACAATGATGTGCCAGAATAGCAGTTGCCACCTGAAATCTGATACTCATCAACAACAACACTTGTTAATAGTTAGTTTACAGAGGGGTAAAATGTAACGATTAAAAATCACAACTTTTGCCCTTGATCATTATGCACCATTCCGGCATTTATTCCCTTTTTGAATCAACATTCATTTCTTTTTTTTTCATTCACTTTTTCTTTTTCATTCATCTTTTTTTTTTCTTTTTTTTCTTTTCTTCTCTCTTTGTTTCTATTTTCAATTTTACTCTTTTGTTCCTACATATTTTCCTATCGCCCAGACAATTGGTATATAAAGTGGAAAAAGATTGACAACAACTTCTTTTGAACTTTTTTCATTGATACTCAAAAACATTGAATACAAAATGACGTTGTGCTACTAATGCAAAAGGAATACATATACAAAATGCATGCCCTATGAGTACATTAATGCTCCTAATGCCCGTGAAACATCGTTCGGTCTTGCCGCGGGCCTATATGCTAATCGACTTTGGAGTTTATCTAGGTCAGATTTTACAAAGAACTTTACAGCTGATGCAAATATTGCCTGGGACATATCTTCACACAATTGGCATTTTCTGGTGATGTACTGAGCAATATTGATGATTCTTTCTCGAATGACCCCTTTTTCTTGAAGCAGCCTGCTGATCTGTTTGGCGCGAACGTCTAAGGTTTGTTGGTTCTCTTTATGTAGTTGTTGTAACTCAAATTCTATCGAGTCATAGTCGTGTAACAATGCTCTCTTTCTTTTTTAAACTCTTTGATCATCTTGCTACTTTTGACTGCGGCTGTAATGACTTTCTTTCTCAATCGAGCTACCTCAACTTCGTGTTAATCTTGTAGTTGCTGAACCATTCTAGCCCTTTCCTCGGCATCTCTAGCCAGTTGTTTCCGAACCCTGACTAACTCCTTTTCTGCTTTATCAAGATTGAAGCTGTAGTAATTTACTTTGCACCAATGATTTTCAATCAATTTCTCATCTCGGGCTAGGCGAACTGGGGTCTCGGATACAATTTTCATTTATGCAACTTGAGCCTTTAAGATTTCATTCTTTTTTCTCAGTTGCTTCTTTTCTCCTTCGTTGGATGCTGCCTGTAAACTGCTCTTGAATTGGAGATCTCGAAACTGCTTTTCTAGCAAGCTGATCTTGGCTCTATACTCATTTTCTCTGGCCTTCCAATTTCCGTATTCCTTAGACAGCTTGGCCACATCTTGAATTTGAGGCCTTTTCAATGGTCTATCATGCTCAATATCCCGACGATACCATGCGGCATACCCTGGCGATACTTCTCCCTGAGCTCTATTTTCCACACAAGTATTTACCTTTAAACTTTGGCACTCATTCCAAATCTGTCGTATCTTTGCTTCCGGGAATTGTCCGTCCGGACTAATCTCTATTGCTTGTAAACTGAGGTCCCCATCTTTCGGTATAACTTGATATCTTCCAAGCTTTCGTAGGACCCTGTACGGTGTATAAGGCTGGATGCTTTTTAGGCCAATGATCAAGAAATGTAACCCTTCTGTCGGCATGTATATCAGCTATGATCATTGGCACCAATGTGCAATTATCTTGTACGAGCAAAGTGCTGGCCACCTCGGCGACTCTTGTATCAATATGCCCATCCTTTAGTGGGAATATAATTAGCCCGAGAAATGCAGGCGAATCGTCTATGTTCCTCCCATTTGGATCGGTTTGACTTACTACAAAGTTTGTTCGTAGGGTCATTGAAACCCGCGACATGTCCATATCTACTATAGATGAAATTTAAGAAGCAAAACCCATTAGCCAAATCCTCATTGTGGACTTCCGAGCAATCTTCAGAGAGTCGAGGAATCGGTGCACTGTTATCGCTCTCGGAGCCACCGGATATTTCTCTTTTAGGGGGACCTCATTTTTCCCTATATAGTAAGCAACTTCCTCAAGAGTAGGAGTGAGTTCGAAGTCCGATAAATGTAGGACGTTGTGTGCAGGATCCCAGCATGCGACAAGTGCTCGAATTATATCACCTCGGGGAATTACGTCCATTAATCCTGTAAGGTCTTTCAAGTAACTTTTGACCTAATCTTGTCCTTCATGTCCCATGTCGTTCCACCATAATCTTAGCTCCAAAGGGATTTTGTTCATTAAAGTGAAGGGTTCATTCTATATTGTGCTCATCCTGCACATTTATTAAAGGCAATTTTATTTAGAAAAAAGAAAAAATATTTTTTTATTCAAAGCCAATTTTCATTTTCAGGTTTTATTTTGAAAAAGAAAAAGGCATGATTTTTGAAGTGGCCATTTTTGCCAAAACAGCCTTCCGGTGTCCTTTCGGAACATTCGGCTATTTCCAAAAATAGCGATCACCTCAATTATTTGAAACTAAATTTTTTTTTTGTCATTTTCTAAAAGGGTGGTTGGACCCGTTCAAGGGTTGCCTATGTATTCCACCTAATGGCGAGAATCAAACATGCGTAGTTCAGTCAGATTATTTGACCAATTATTTCAACAATAATGTTTTCCCTATTTTCTGATTTTCTTTTCGATTTTCCAACAACATTTAGCTAATATCTCTCTTTTTTTTTCAAAATATTTTTTTGCCTTCCTCGGGAATTTGCCGGTTCGCATAATGATCCAAGACAATTAAAATGCAACATATAATATGCTCGGTCTTTTATTACCGGGTCATCTGTCCTAGACGGACCCAACCCCTATGTTGAGTCCCCTAAGTTAGTTATGATGAAAATAATCGCCCTAGACCTATGTTCAATATCTTATAGTTTCATAGAGTGCTAGACCGTGTATCCGAGTGGACAACTCGGATCGAGGAGGGGGCTACGTACCGGTAACCTGTGGGGTCATTCGGCTTTGTAACTTATTCGGCCTTTGTTTCTTATTTTGGGTAAAACTTAACAGAAAGGGGAGTCTCAACCAGTAAGCACATCCCCGGAGGTGAAGAAGATAAGGGTTTTCGGCACAATTTATATATACAATCAACATAATATCAAAGCGATAAACACGTAGCATGTTGGTCAAAGCATGTAACAAAGTCAAATAATACCGTGAATGACAATTCTAACGAGCTTAAATTTTTAATCCCTGAACTAGAGTTCTGGGTTGCTGATCCCCAACAGAGTCGCCAGAGCTGTCGCACCTCCCTTTCTACTACCTTTTTAGTGTAATTCCGGATCAAGAGAATAAGGTATACCTCGATATTATGAATACCCCGGGAAGGATATAATAACAACAAGGAGGGTGTTTTTCCAAATAAAGGACAATCAGTTCAGGATTTTATTAATAATTTTAAAGTCGCCACTTGGGAAAATAATGATGTCCCAAGTCACCGGTTAATTCCGAATCCGAGGAAATTGACTATGTTTTTATCAGTCTGCACAATGAGAAATCTGGATAAGGAATTCTGTTAACCCGGGAGAAGGTGTTAGGCACTCCGGATTTCGTGGTTTTAGCACGATCGCTCAACTGTCATTTTTGGTCTCATATAACTTATTACATGCCTTTTAACAATATGTACGTGTTTCAACTTTAATATTTTTATGAAAACGTATTTCGATTCATACCGTAACCAGTACGCCTGTGACCTTTAACACGTTTTGGCTTCGCCAGGATTTATGATTTGAGTCACATCAAATGTGCACTCGTATTAGGGAAAGTATATTTTAAGTCGTGCCTAAATCGTCTATCGGCTTTTTAATATTTTGGAAAGGTCGTAAAATTATCTAGCAACCTTCCCGAGTCTAACATATATATAATTTACTTATTTATTTGGGGGCCTGGCTATTTTGTTTTCAATGTGAGGCTCGTCCCATTTTAATTTTAGCATCCAATCCTAATATGTATATACTATGTGTTTCTATTTTTGGTTTTTCTCCTAGTTCATTGCTTTTCAGAACTTAACTCCAGGCCCTTATTTCTATTTACACTGGCTTGGATATTCTGGGCTTATATTTAATGTATCAATTTACATTCCTTGGTATTGACAACCCAGGAACTCGCCAAAACATGTTCATCAGAAAGCCCAATATCATTTTCACATAATTCTGGGCTTTCGCAGTATATTAGGCCCATATCAGATAGCATCATAGAAGAGTAATATAAATTGGAACTCGTTGAATACATAGAGGATCGATACTAAGAAAAATAAGCACTTAAACTATTTTATTCAATAAACAGAAGAGGAATACAGAATTACAATAGTGAACTTCAGACTTTAAATGTTCAATGTGAATGAAGTCTGATTAACAAACTGTTTTTGTTTTCATATGTAACAACTATTTTTAAACTAATGAATCTAGCTACTTCGTACCTAAAGCTAATCAGTATTATTATTATTTACTAACATGCTAAACTCAATTATTTGCAGTATTCAGAGAACTAACTAAATGATTAAACATAAAACTATATTAACATGATATGTGACTTCATTTTAACCGCAGTGTTTCATTGACTACTAATATTGTTCAGATTAATCTAATTAGTTTCGATTTAAATTAACTACTGCATATTAATATTTTTAACTGTCTACTTATATGTCTTTTTGTTTTTATATCAGATTAATGATTACCCTAAATAATTATCTAAGTGATTTTTGACTAACACTGCTATACTAATCTACTTACTACACTATTACATTGTTTTCAGTTTATCCATACCTCATACGAGTTAATTATACAACATGTCCTATCGAATTACAATTTAAGCTAAGTTATAATCTACCTACAACAGCTAAATCCAGAAATCAATAACATAATTTGTAACAATTTGATAGTTTATTTCTTCACTTCAACTCCAATTGCAATTACATGGTTCGAATCGTATACCTGATTCAGCAACAGAAAAACTAATGAGTCTAGGGAGATGAAGGCAGGAAATAAGCAGGTAGACCACAGCGAACAATGCAACAACAATAGGAGAGATTGATTCACAGCAACACAAATAAGTTTCAGCAATCAAATTGAATCCCAGGCACATCAAAGCAATATCCAGCAGAAGACAGTAAAAACCAGTAGAATAGCAATAGATTCCATACAGCTTCCAAAAATAAGCTTCGACTAACCCACACAGAATTGCTATTTGTATCTATATGAGTATATCTCTGAATATTAGTTCAAAAATCCAGCCCTTTAATCAGGGTTGAGTGAGGTCTATTTATAGGTAAAGTTTGTGAAAATTTTGGAGGGGAAATTTGGAAAGTTATTTCTAGTTTCCTCCCTTGAATTCTTTTAGTTGTTACACTTCAATACCCTTTTTCAGATTTGAATTTGCCTTCCACCTTGTGCTGGAAGGTTCTATTTGATTATATTTTGGGTGTATTACTAGTATACCCCCACTTTCTAAGGTTATTTACTGAGTTGCCTTTTATTTGGGTCTATTATACCCTTAGTTTTGTGCAATATTGCAGAAATCATAGGCCAAAATGTCTTAAATGTCCTTATAGGCTCTATTAAATCCACAATTATGCCATTTTCTCTTCCTATTATACCCTTAATGGCAACTGCTATTTACCCGACCTTATTCAGGTCTAGGTGTGCTCTTTCATCTGTTATTTAATTACTGGCCAGTTGTTATATTAGTCTCTAAGACTTGGCCAGATTTGAACTTCAATTTTATTTCAGTTTTAGCCTCTTTTCTTTTCGTTTTCAGTATTATAATTGATTTTCAAGACTAGCCTGCTTATTTACCAAAGTCTAAATTTTTTAAAGTTTAGCCAGTCCAATGTTTGGACTTGGCTTTTGCAAAATTAGTCAATTACTAATCATTGGCAACTTATAATTAGTTAAGATCTTAGCCAATTTCAGATTTAAGTATGATTATTATAAAATTGGTCATTTTCAGAACTAGCCATTTGAATTTAAACCTAAAGAATTACAGAGTTAGTCAGTTACAATACTAACCACTTGTGACGACCCAAAGGGTCATCACTTATTTAATTAATCATTTCGAGCTTCTGAGGCCTTGAAAACCTCATTCTATGTTGCCTCGATTTACGTGCATGATCCGAGCTTGTAGCCGGAAAGATTTTGTGATAGAAAATATGAATTCTATGAGAAATTTGGATAAAAATGATATTAATATTGATATGGTTGACTTCGGTCAACATTTTTGGTAAACGGATCCGGACTCGAGATTGGATGGTCCCGAGAGGTCCGTAGAAAAATATGGGACTTGGACATGCGTCCGGAGTCGAATTCTGAGGCCTAGAGCCCAAGTTATGAATTTTTATGTGAAATTGTTTTGATGCAATTATTAAAGGAAATAAATTAATTGACCTTGGTATCGGGCTCGTATTTTGGTTCCGACGCCCGGTACAAGTCTTAAATATCATATATGTGATTTCTGTAAAGTTTGGTGACATTTGGATGTCGTTTGAGATGTTTTGGACCTTGAGTTCCAATGTTAAGAAGTTTTGAAAATCAAAAGTATGAAAATCATGAGTTTGAGGCTTGATTTGATTAAAACGAAGTGATATTGGCGATATGATCGCACGAACAAGTCCATAATGTGTTTTGAGGTTGTGTACATGTTTGGTTTGGAGCCCGGGGGGCTCGGGTAAAGATTTGATAGGCCGTTGGATGAAACTCTGAATTTTTGAACTGCTGGTTTTTCACCCAGCTGTTGGCTTCGCAATTGCGAAGTTTTCTCGCAATTGCGAAGGGGGACGGGCTCGCAAATGCGAACATTCATCGCAAATGCGAAGGTCCCCCTTTGGCCCAGCCTTGTTCGCAAATGCGAACAATTGTTCGCATTTGCGAAGGTCCCCAGTGCCAGCCTATGTTCGCAAATGCGAACAAAAGTTCGCAAATGCGAACATCCCCCATTATGCCTTGGTTCGCAAATGCGAACTATTGTTCGCAAATGCGAACACTGCCTTATACAAGCATGTGTTCGCAAATGCGAACATTAGTTCGCAAATGCGAACTGTTCGCAAATGCGAACAAATGTTCACAAATGCGAACTTCCCACCCTTAGCTTAATTTTCAAACTCCATAAATTGGTCGGGGTTCGCAATTGCGAACCCATGTTCGCAAATGCGAACACAGAGACCTGAAAAACACGAATTTCAGTCATTTCTTCACATTTTACAAAACCAAAACACCCATTTGCGATTCTTCAAGGATTTCTGCTTCATCAAAATGATTGTAAGTCACTTTTTACTTAATTCTTTCAATTCCTAACATCATTAAACATGTTTTTCATAAGAAATCAAAGATTTTCATGGTAAAATTCTTGTTTTTGTTAGAAAATAGGGTTTTTCATAAATTGGGGAATTGGACCTCGAATTGAGGTCCGATTTTGAAACAAATTATATATATGAACTCGTGGGGGAATGGGTAACCGGATTTTGGTGCTAACCCCGAATTCCGACCATGTGGGCCCGGGGTTGAAATTCACTATTCATGGCAGAATGTTGTAAAAGTTGTATTTGGTCTTAAGAATTAGTTTGTTGAGTAGAATTGATGATATTAAATCAATTGTGTATAGATACGGTTGGATTGGAGCCAAATTGAAAGAAAAGACATTTCCACGGAGTGAATTGTTCATAAGCATTCGAGGTAAGTGTTTGTTCTATCCTAGCTTGAGGGAATAGGATTATGTGTTATGTGTTATGTGATCGAGTGCGGTGTATGGGCTGTGGTGACGAGCATCCATACACCGGCGTCTAGTATGACCGTGAGTCGTTGGAAAATGATATTTTGAGATATATTACAGGTGAATTGTTATTGTTCTCCCTTGTTGGGACTTGTTGTGAAGGTAATTATTGATTGCCCTTGATGGGACGATTTATGAATTGATGTTTCTTTCTCTGCCCTTAACTGTGATTGTTATTTGGGTGAGGAAGAGTGATAAAGCACGAAGGGTGATGCCGTGCCATGTTTATTTATTTATGCATGAAGGTTAATGCCGTGCCATGTTTATTTATTGATTATGCACGAAGGATCATGCCGTGCCCCGTTATTGAACCATGTACGAAGGATCATGCCGTACTATGGATGTGAGGATGAGAGTAAAAGCACGAAGGGTGATGCCGTGTACTTTATTTGTTTATTTGGTGAGGATGAGAGTAAAAGCACGAAGGGTGATGCCGTGCAATTGCTTGCTATTTCTTGAAGTGATATTATTCGTGTTTACATTCTACTTTGTTTTCTTTGTGAAATTATTCACTGTGGTTAATTGTTGAATTCTTTAAGATATTCCTTATTGTGTTATTACTTGATTATTTCTTGTTATTTTGTGTTACACACATATATATTGAATTGCACAGGTTTATGTGAGTGTCTGGTCCTAGGCTTGTCACTACTTCGCCGGGATAGGCCAGGCACTTACCAACACATGGGGTCGGTTGTGCTGATGCTACACTTCTGTGCGTTTTTGCACAGGTCCAGGTTACGATCAGGAGCAGCAGCAGCAGTAAATAGATTGCATGGGAGTTGATCATATTTGAGACCGAGGTAGCTTGCAGACGTCCGCAGGCCCGGCGTCTCTTTCTTTATTTATGTTATTAGTTGTAGTCTCTTTGTTTCGAGACAAACAGAATTATGTTATATTTCCTTCAGACTTTTATGTGTAGTATTCCATAGTAGTTCGTGAGTTGGTGACTCCACGTCTTGGGTAGAGGATTTCAGTATGATTTTCACCTTGCGATTTGTTATTTCCATTTCGATAAAGTATTCCGCATTTATTTAATTAAAATTGTGTTAAAAATAGGATAGTATGAATACAATGGCTTGCCTAGCTACCACGAGTAGGCGCCATCACGATCCCGATATTGGGGGAAAAATCCGGGTCATGACAAGTTGGTATCAGAGCTCTAGGTTACATAGGTCTCACCACTCACGAACAAGCTTAGTAGAGTTTGAGAGGTAGGTACGGAGACGTCTGTACTTGTCCTCCAGAGTCTATTGAGTTAGGAAAAAGTCTCTCATTTGTTCTTTCTTGTCATGCGACTTGTTCCTCAAATACTGATTGAATTTCTATTCTGTCCTTTCGCAGATGGTAAGGACACGCGCTTTTTCGTCCGCTAACCAACAGCCCGAGCCCCAGGCAGCTCCCGTGAGGGGCAGGGGCCAAGGCCGTATCAGAGGCCGTGGTAGGGGTAGAGCTCAGCCCCAGGCAGCTACTCCGGAGGTGGAGCCTCATATTGAGATTGACGAGGAGGTTCCGATCCCAGCAGCTCCAGTGGGCCCAGCTCAGGTCCCAGGAGAGGCTTTATTTACCCCGGATCTCCGGGATGCTTTGGTCGGAATAGCGGGATTTATGGACAGCATTGCCAGAGCGGGTTTATTATCAGTTGCACCAGCCGCTTCTCAGGCCTGGAGGAGGGGCCCAGACTCCTATTGCTCATACTCCGGAGCCAGTAGCTCCTCAGCCTCAGGCACCAGTAATTCAGCCAGCTGTGGCCACTCAGTCAGGTACCACAGCTTATGCCGGCGATGGAGCGGCCATGACTTTCGATTCGTTATGGAGGCTTGATCGGTTCTCCAAGCTATTTACCACTACATTCAGTGGAGCCGCATCAGAGGATCCTCAGGACTTTTTATTCGGTTGCCATGAGATTCTCAAGACTATGGGGATCGTGGAGACAAACGGAGTTGACTTCTGTACCTTCAGACTTGCAAGATCCGCCAAGACTTGGTGGAGAGATTATTGCTTGACTAGACCAGCAGGGTCCCCAGCTTTATCATGGGATCAGTTTGCGGAACTATTTATGGAGAAGTTTCTCCCTGCTACTTAGAGGGATGTACTTTGGAGGCAGTTTGAGCGCCTCCATCAGGGCACTATGACAGTTACACAGTATGAGACGAGATTTATTGACTTGGCTCGTCATGCAGTGGTGATACTTCCCACGGAGCGGGAGAGGGTCCGCGGATTTATAGATGGGCTCAATCAGCCGATTAGACTCCAGATGGCTATGGGTGTGGGAAGTGACATATCATTTCAGGAGGCAGCCAATGCAGCACGCAGAGTTGAGATGGCTCTCGCTAGAGGAGGCGGTTATTCTTCGGATAAGAGGCCTCGTCATTCGGGTAGGTTTGGTGCTTCTTCCTCTGGTAGCAGAGAATCCTTTGATAGAGGCCGGTCCTCCGGGCCTTTTCATTCCGCCCTTCGAGCTTCGCAGGGTGGATCGGGTGATCGTGGTTCTCGGGGCATTATTCGGACCGGTCTCCTATTAATGCTCAGCCTCTTCAGAGTGTTCGTGGAGGCCATTCGGGTCGTCAGGGCCAGCAGCCCTATCAGTCTAAGAGTTGCTACGGTTGTGGTGACCCAGGTCATTTTATCAGGAATTGCCCTCTAGCAGCGGGCAACTCTCAGCAGCGAGGTCCTCGTCCTATGATTCAGGCCCCAGCTGACCCTCAGCCTGCCCAGCCAGCCAGAGGCGGGGGTAGAGATTATAGAGGTGGAGGTGGAGACCGTAGAGGTGGAGACCGTCCAGCGAGAGGTAGAGGTCAGCCAGTTGATGGTCGTCCTAGAGACGCAGCTCAGAGGGGAGGTGCAGATCCCCGATTCTATGCTTTACCAGCCAGGCCAGAGGAAGAGGCATCAGATGCTGTGATTACAGGTACTATTCTTGTGTGTGGCAGAGGTGCTTCAGTATTATTTGACCCTGGATCTACCTATTCCTATGTGTCTTCCTACTTCGCAACGTATTTGGCTGTGCCCAGCTATGCTCTGGATATTCCAATTTATATGGCTACACCAGTGGGTGACTCCATTGTAGTTGATCGGGTGCATCGTTCGTGCATAGTTATATTTGGGGGTCTTGAGACCCGTGTTGATCTGTTGCTTTTGGATATGGTAGATTTTGATGTCATATTGGGGATGGACTGGTTGTCCCCATACCATGCTATTCTTGATTGTCATGCTAAGACTGTCACCTTAGCCTTGCCAGAATCACCCCGATTAGAGTGGAAGGGTACCTCAAGCCACTCCGTTCGCACTGTTATTTCCTATGTTAAGGCTCGACGTATGGTCGAGAAGGGGTGTCTAGCTTATTTGGCTTATGTTCGTGATTCCGGCGCAGAAGTTCCTTCCATTGATTCAGTCCCTATTGCACGGGAGTTTCCGGAGGTTTTTCCTTCAGACCTGCCGGGCATGCCACCCGACAGGGATATTGATTTCTGTATTGATCTGGCACCGGGTACTCGGCCCATCTCTATTCCACCCTATCGTATGGCCCCGCCGGAACTAAAAGAGTTGAAAGATCGGTTGCAGGACCTTCTTGAGAAGGGCTTTATCAGGCCCAGTGTTTCCCCCGGGGAGCACCTGTGTTATTTGTAAAGAAGAAGGATGGCTCGATGCGGATATGTATTGATTACCGGGGAGTTAAACAAGGTGACTATCAAAAATAAATATCCACTCGCCGAGGATTGATGATTTGTTTGACCAACTCCGGGAGCAAGGGTATTCTCTAAGATAGACTTGAGATCGAGGTACCATCACTGAAGATCAGGGCGGTCGACATTCCTAAGACGACCTTTCGCTCTAGATATGGGCATTATGAGTTCTTGGTCATGTCCTTCGAGTTGACCAATGCCCCCAGCAGCATTCATGGAGTTGATGAATCGAGTATTCGGGCCTTACTTAGATCTGTTCGTGATAGTTTTCATAGATGACATCCCGGTGTACTCCCGCAGCCAGGAAGAGCACGAGCAGCACCTCAGAGTGGTTCTTCAGACTCTGAAAGATAACCGGCTATATGCCAAATTTTCTAAATGTGAGTTCGGGTTGAGTTCGGTAGCATTTCCTGGGTCACATTGTATCGGTGGAAGGTATTCGGGTAGACCCAAAGAAGATTGAGGCGATCCAGAATTGGCCTCGACCCAGCTTCAGTGATCGAGATCCGGAGTTTCTTGGGATTAGCAGAGTTACTACCGTCGTTTTGTAGAGGGGTTTTCTTCATTGCGGCCCCGATGACCGGAGTTGACCCGGAAGGGTGTCCGGTTCCGGTGGTCGAGAGAGTGTGAGGCGAACTTTCGAAGCTCGAAGACGGCCTCGACCACCTCACCGGTGTTGGTACTACCTACGGGTGTAGGGCCTTATACAATTTATTGTGACGCATCTCGTATAGGGCTTGGAGCGGTATTGATGCAGGATGGTAAGGTTATCGCTTATGCTTCGAGGCAGTTAAAGATACATGAGAAGAATTATCCAGTTCATGATCTTGAGTTGGCAGCAGTGGTTCATGCCTTAAAGATCTGGAGGCATTATCTATATGGTGTGACATGTGAGGTGTACACTGATCACAAAAGCCTACGGTACTTGTTCAAACAGAAGGAGTTGAATCTACGACAGCGGAGATGGTTAGAGTTGCTAAAAGACTATGATGTTACTATATTATATCACCCAGGTAAGGCCAATGTGGTGGCCGATGCATTGAGTAGAAAGTATGCCGGCATGGGTAGTCTTGCATATATTCCGGTCAATCAGAGACCATTAGCTCTAGATGTCCAGGCCTTAGCCAACCGGTTCGTGAGATTAGACATTTACGAGCCTAGCAGAGTGTTAGCCTGCACGGTCGCTCGTTCTTCCTTATTAGAGCGTATCCGTGAGAGGCAATTTGATGATCCTCATTTGCATGAGTTGAGAGATACAGTACAGCGGGGAGGTGCCACACAGGTAAACCTAGATGATGATGGGGTATTGAAATTGCAGGGTCGAGTTTGTGTGCCCAATGTCGAAGGGATTCGAGAGTTGATCTTAGCGGAGGCCCACAGTTCGCGGTATTCTATTCACCCAGGCGCGCCGCGAAGATGTACCAGGACTTACGGCAACACTATTGGTGGCGCAGAATGAAGAAAGATATCGTTGCGTATGTCGCTTGGTGTCTAAATTGTCAGCAGGTGAAATATGAGCACCAGAGACCTAGTGGTGTATTCGAGAGGATTGAAATTCCCGAGTGGAAATGGGAGCGAATCACTATGGACTTCGTTACTGGACTTCCTTTGACTCGGAGAAAATTTGATGCTATTTGGGTCATTGTTGATAGGTCTGACCAAGTCAGCACACTTTATTCCGATATCTGTCTCCTACTCGTCGGAGAGGTTAGCGGAGGTTTACATTAGGGAGATTGTTTGTCTCCATGGGGTGCCGGTATCTATTATCTCCGATCGGGGTACGTAGTTTACCTCGCGGTTCCGGAGAGCGGTTCAGGGAGGAGTTAGGCACCTAGGTTCGGTTGAGTACAACATTTCATCCTCAGACAGATGGTCAGTCCGAGAGGACTATTCATATTCTAGAGGACATGCTTCGAGCCTGTGTCATTGATTTCGAATGTTAGTGGGACCAGTTTCTGCCATTAGCAAAGTTCGCCTACAATAATAGCTACCAGTCCAGCATCCAGATGGCCCTGTATGAGGCGTTGTATGGTAGGCGATGTCGATCTCCAGTCGGATGGTTTGAGCCGGGGAAGGCTCGGTTGTTGGGTACAGACTTAGTTCCGGAGGCCTTGGATAAGGTCAAAATTATCCAGGAGAGATTGCGTGCCACTCAGTCCAGAGAGAAGACTTATGCGGATCGTAAGGTTCGAGATGTAGATTTCATGGTCGGTGAGCAAGTATTGCTCCGAGTGTCGCCTATGAAGGGCGTGATGAGGTTCGGGAAGAAGGGCAAGCTCAGCCCTAGGTATATTGGCCCATTTGAGATTTTAGACCGAGTGGGAGGGGTGGCTTACAGACTAGCTCTGCCGCCTAGCTTATCAGCCGTGCATCCAATTTTTCATGTATCTATGCTTCGGAGATACCACGGCGATCCCACACATGTGTTAGACTTCAGTACCGTCCAATTGGACAATGATATATCCTACGAGGAGGAGCCGGTGGCTATTCTAGACCGGCAGGTTCGACAGTTGAGGTCGAAGAGTTATCCTTCTGTGCGTGTTCAGTGGAGAGGTCAGCCTCCTGAGGCATCGACCTGGGAGTCCGAGTCTGATATGCGGAGCCGCTACCCACACTTGTTTCCTGACTCGGGTACTTCTTTCTTTTGTCCGTTCGAGGATGAACGGTTGTTTTAGAGGTGGAGATTGTGACGACCCAAAGGGTCATCACTTATTTTATTAATCATTTCGAGCTTCTCTGAGGCCTTGAAAACCTCATTCTATGTTGCCTCGATTTACGTGCACGATCCGAGCTTGTAGCCGGAAAGATTTTGTGATAGAAAATATGAATTCTATGAGAAATTTGGATAAAAATGATATTAATATTGATATGGTTGACTTCGGTCAACATTTTTGGTAAACGGATCCGGACCCGAGATTGGATGGTCCCGAGAGGTCCGTAGAAAAATATGGGACTTGGACATGCGTCCGGAGTCGAATTCCGAGGCCTAGAGCCCAAGTTATGAATTTTTATGTGAAATTGTTTTTGATGCAATTATTAAAGGAAATAAATTAATTGACCTTGGTATCGGGCTCGTATTTTGGTTCCGACGCCCGGTACAAGTCTTAAATATCATATATGTGATTTCTGTACAGTTTGGTGACATTTGGATGTCGTTTGAGATGTTTTGGACCTTGAGTTCCAATGTTAAGAAGTTTTTAAAATCAAAATTATGAAAATCATGAGTTTGAGGCTTGATTTGATTAAAACGAAGTGATATTGGCGATATGATCGCACGAACAAGTCCATAATGTGTTTTTGAGGTTGTGTACATGTTTGGTTTGGAGCCCGGGGGCTCGGGTAAAGATTTGATAGGCCGTTGGATGAAACTCTGAATTTTTGAACTGCTGGTTTTTCACCCAGCTGTTGGCTTCGCAATTGCGAAGTTTTCTTGCAATTGCGAAGGGGACAGGCTCGCAAATGCGAACATTCATCGCAAATGCGAAGCCCCCTTTGGCCCAGCCTTGTTCGCAAATGTGAACAATTGTTCGCATTTGCGAAGGTCCCCAGTGCCAGCCTATGTTCGCAAATGCGAACAAAAGTTCGCAAATGCGAACATCCCCCATTATGCATTGGTTCGCAAATGCGAACTATTGTTCGCAAATGCGAACACTGCCTTATACAGCATGTGTTCGCAAATGCGAACATTAGTTCGCAAATGCGAACTGTTCGCAAATGCGAACTTCCCACCCTTAACTTAATTTTCAAACTCCAGAAATTGGTCGGGGTTCGCAATTGCGAACCCATGTTCGCAAATGCGAACACAGAGACCTGAAAAACACGAATTTCAATCATTTCTTCACATTTTACAAAACCAAAACACCCATTTGCGATTCTTCAAGGATTTCTTCTTCATCAAGACGATTGTAAGTCACTTTTTACTTAATTCTTTCAATTACTAACATCATTAAACATGTTTTTCATAAGAAATCAAAGATTTTCATGGTAAAATTCTTGTTTTTGTTAGAAAATAGGGTTTTTCATAAATTGGGGAATTGGACCTCGAATTGAGGTCCGATTTTGAAACAAATTATATATATGAACTCGTGGGGGAATGGGTAACCGGATTTTGGTTCTAACCCCGAATTCCGACCATGTGGGCCCGGGGTTGAAATTCACTATTCATGGCATAATGTTGTAAAAGTTGTATTTGGTATTAAGAATTAGTTTGTTGAGTAGAATTGATGATATTAAATCAATTGTGTATAGATACGGTTGGATTGGAGCCAAATTGAAAGAAAAGACATTTCCACGAGTGAATTGTTCATAAGCATTCGAGGTAAGTGTTTGTTCTATCGTAGCTTGAGGGAATATGATTATGTGTTATGTGTTATGTGATCGAGTGCGGTGTATGGGCTGTGGTGACGAGCATCCATACACTGGCGTCTAGTGTGACCGTGAGTCGTTGGAAAATGATATTTTGAGATATATTATAGGTGAATTGTTATTGTTCTCCCTTGTTGGGACTTGTTGTGAAGATAATTATTGATTGCCCTTGATGGGACGATTTATGAATTGCTGTTTCTTTCTCTGCTCTTAACTGTGATTGTTATTTGGGTGAGGAAGAGTGATAAAGCACGAAGGGTGATGCCGTGCCATGTTTATTTATTTATGCACGAAGGTTAATACCATGCCATGTTTATTTATTGATTATGCACGAAGGATCATGCCGTGCCCCGTTATTGAACCATGTACGAAGGATCATGCCGTACTATGGATGTGAGGATGAGAGTAAAAGCACGAAGGGTGATGCCGTGTACTTTATTTGTTTATTTGGTGAGGATGAGAGTAAAAGCACGAAGGGTGATGCCGTGCAATTGCTTGCTATTTCTTGAAGTGATATTATTCGTGTTTACATTATACTTTGTTTTCTTTGTGAAATTATTAACTCTGGTTAATTGTTGAATTCTTTAAGATATTCCTTATTGTGTTATTACTTGATTATTTCTTGTTATTTTGTGGTACACACATATATATATTGAATTGCACAGGTTTATGTGAGTGTCTGGTCCTAGGCTTGTCACTACTTCGCCGGGATAGGCCAGGCACTTACCAGCACATGGGGTCGGTTGTGCTGATGCTACACTTCTGTGCGTTTTTGCACAGGTCCAGGTTACGATCAGGAGCAGCAACAGGAGTAAATAGATTGCGTGGGAGTTGATCATATTTGAGACCGAGGTAGCTTGCAGGACGTCCGCAGGCCCGGCGTCTCTTTCTTTATTTATGTTATTAGCTGTAGTCTCTTTGTTCCGAGACAAACAGAATTATGTTATATTTCCTTCGGACTTTTATGTGTAGTATTCCGTAGTAGTTCGTGAGTTGGTGACTCCACGTCTTGGGTAGAGGATTTCGGTATGATTTTCACCTTGTGATTTGTTATTTCCATTTCGATAAAGTATTCCGCATTTATTTAATTAAAATTGTGTTAAAAACAGGATAGTATGAATACAATGGCTTGCCTAGCTACCACGAGTAGGCGCCATCACGATCCCGATGTTGGGGGAAAAATCCGGGTCGTGACACCACTCTTATTACTTGTTTCAATTGTAACCATTTTATGTTATTTTCATTTCTAGCTAATTATACTACTTAACATGCTTTCAAAATTAGCCAATTTTCTAACTACTAATCTATTACAGCTATAACCAATATCCCCTAAGCACATTAGGCTTAATAACAGTCAAATAACACAAAATTATTACAGATACAACCCTTTCATATTAAATTGCACACATAGCCACAAAATCTGAATCATTTGCCCTTTAAGCAAAACTCAGAGGGGAAATTTGAATATTGTTGAATTTCAATCAAACAACTTCATAATTCAGACTTCAAGCATAGCATGTCAATTTAACACAAAAGGCATAATCATAATATCTTTCATATCAAAGGATAACAGAAACCCTAAAATACTCGAGTATATTTTATTAAGGTGTAATAGACATTATTATCAAAGAGACCAAAGAAGCATGTTATAGAGTTATACTAGAAATTATTTCAAGGAAAGAAACTAATCTAAAACATGCGCATGACTAATCGACTAAACAGAATCAGAACTTAAACATAAAAGCATGCTAAATCAAAACAGAAAAGAAATGAAGATGAAGAGAAATCGGGTAAACCCTTAACATGCAAATGAAATAATTAACAGAGAAGAACACAAACATCAATATTCAATAAACACAGAAAAATAGAAAGTAAAGGGTAGGGAACTTAGCTCGCAGGATTTCTCTCCTGAGCTATTCCCCATTTCTTTTTCTTTTTTCTTGTTCCTTTTTCCTTTTTTTTCTTTCTTTTTCAGTTTTCTTCTCAGACTTCAAGTTGAAGTCTTTTATTGTATTTTATCTGCAAAGACGGGTTCATGCGTGTTTAAAAGAGGGTTTTGATTTGGGGTTAAGTTTTGAATCGACCGGAGTAAGGGTTCCGGTGACTTGTTTTTGAAGATTCGAGCAGTTGGGGTGAGATTCGAAGATAATAGCTTATGTGGGGTGATGGATCAGGAGATGAGGGTTCAACGGTGTTAATTTGGGAGCTGGTGTCATACTTTTGTTGTCACTGGAGAAGAACTTCGATGACCGGAATTTCAAGAAGTTGGGGGTTTTGGGATTTCTTGGGTGGTCTATGGTGGTATGGGGTAGAGGAGTAAGAAAAGAGAGGTTTGGGGGTATAAGATGGCCGGAGATGGCCATGAGAGGCGTCCATGGCCGGCGATGAGAAGAGAAAAGGAAGAATACGAAGCAGAGGGGGCTAGGGTTAGAGATACATGAGAATTGCCGGTTTCTGAAGAGACCGGACCCTTATATACTCGTTACGTTTGATGAGTTTCTGGCCGTTGGATCATTGATGATCAATGGACAGGATTGAATGCTCCAAAACAACAACGTTTTGTTTTAATTGTAGACTTGCTTATCTCCGTCAGATCTTACTAAATGGACGACCCAGATTAATTCCTAGAACTGTGTCATTTTATTTTAAAACAGAGATTTGAATTCAGCCGTTAAATCAACTATATGAACGGCTCAGATTGATTCTTATACTAGAAACTGGACCGGGCCTCTTTTTAACTTGTGCCACTATGTATTTGGGCTAGTATTTTCAAATTCTAGCCCAATTTTATTGTATTTTTGTATTTTCCTTGTATTTAATTATTTTTATGTATTTTCTTTATTGTATCTTTATTTTCTAGTTTGTATTCTTTTTCAATTATTCAAATTCTTTTTATTCCCTATTTTTTCCAATTTTCTGATTTTTTTTTGCTATTTTTTCTTTAATTTTTGGTATTATTGTATTTTTTGCTAATTTTCTTTAAATTCCTTTAATTGTGATACTTATATTTAACCTATTTTTTTTTAATTTTTTAATTTTCATTTCTAATTGTTCACACACACAAATGCATCTTATTTCAAACAGACATATAATTGCACACAAAAATATTATTTATTTTAATTTTAAAATTTTATCGCTCCGGGCAAAAAATCACGTGCTCACACTCTCCTCTATCACAAATAATTTTTCGTATGACCTACAGACACAAACTTGTGGTGAAATCGACCTTTAACTTGCTGATCATTCCTCCAACAATAAAATGCAACATATGATTACCTATGAACAAACAGGTTCTCTTTGTTGAAATTCTAATACATACACAGAGCCAGCGCAGCGGAAATTAAACAAGGAACGTACCTTCGGCCATGATTGTTCAAGTGTTGTGGAATCGCCTCGTAAAACTTTGACAGAAAAACCTAGAGCCTTCTAGCCTAAGCCTATCGTTGGATGCCAGACCGATGGAGTCACAGACGTATTTATAGGTAGGCTAGGGACTCTTAGGCAAATACTTTAGCCCTAGGGACTTCTCCATAAATTATAATTACCCTAGGGACTACTAATATATGGTAATTTCTTTCCATCAAAGAAACTACCATATATGCATAACCACAGAATATTATCTAATATATATTATTTCCTTTGGGAGAGAAGGTAAATAATTTATTACCATATATGTGGGCCACACTAGAAATTCTAGAAAATATGGTAATTTTCTTACATTCTCCCACTTGGCCCACATATTTAAAATTAGATAATCCTTTATGAGTGATAAACATATAATATGGCCACAAACTTTATCACTCAACTAAGAGTTATGCGACAATCACTTTAACTAGAATATATTATTACACGAATCATGGCGGTCATGCTTTTAAACAAACACTTCCTTCCATGTATTACTATGCATAACATATTCTAATAAAGTGTCTAACAACTTTATGAATGAGCTTAATATAAGTCATTCAGAGTCCAACTTTATTGATCCAATGATCACAAATAATACATGAAAAACCAAAAGTGTGCACTGTCATGTATATCAAAATAAACATAATGTCTAGACAAACTGTTAGAGAGCAAAGCAAGACTAAATTGAGCTACTAAGCCCCATATGGGTTACATGATCCTTGAAAATATTAGCCGGCAGACCTTTAGTCATAGGATCAGCAATCATCAAAGTAGTACTAATATGCTCAAAATTCACATCTTGCTTCTTCACATAGTCTCTAACCATCAAGTACTTTATGTCGATGTGCTTGCTTCGGCTGCTACTTTTATTATTCTTTGAAAAATAAACTGCAGCTGAATTGTCACAAAAGATTCTCAATGGCCTTGAAATGGAATCGACTATCCTAAGGCCGGAAATAAAGTTTTTCAACCATAACGCCTGTGATGTAGCTTCATAGCATGGCATAAATTCAGCTTCCATTGTGGATGTTGCAACAATGGTCTGCTTGACACTTCTCCAAGATACAGCACCTCCAGCAAGGAGAAAAATGTATCCCGAAGTAGATTTACGAGTGTCTTTACATCCACCCAAATCAGAGTGTGAATATCCAATCACCTTCAATGAGTCAGAGTATTTGTATGTGAGCTTAAAATCCTTGGTTCCTTGCAAATATCTCAAGACCATTTTACCAGCTTTCCAATGGTCAAGACCAGGGTTACTTTGATATCTGCCAAGCATTCCTACCGCAAAAGAAACATCAGGTCTAGTGCAGACCTGTGCATACATAAGGCTTCCAACAAGCGAAGCATAAGGAATGTCTTTCATTTGGTCTTTTTCCGATGCATTTTGTGGACATTGATTAATGAGAATTTGTCACCTTTAATTATGGGTGCTGCTATAGGTGAACAGTTCTTCATCCCGAATCTTTCCAGAATTCTTTCAATGTAGGCCTTTTGAGACAGTCCAAGTAATCTTTGGGATCTATCTCTATGAATCTCTATGCCAATGACATAGGAGGCTTCACCCATATCCTTCATCTCAAAATTCTGGATAAGGAACTGTTTAGTCTCGTGCAACAATCCCAAATCACTACTTGCAAGTAAAATATCATCCACATATAGGACCATAAAAATATATTTGCTCCCACTTATCTTAAGGTATATACATTGATCAATGACGTTCTCCGTAAATCCAAATGAAGAAACAACATTGTGGAATTTAATATACCATTGGCGGGAAGTCTGTTTTAGCCCATAAATGGATTTATTTAACTTGCAAACAAGGTGACTTTTGTCCTTACCATAAAATCCTTCAGGTTGACTCATGTATACCTCCTCTTCAAGATCTCCATTCAGAAAAGATGTTTTCACATCCATTTGATGTAACTCTAAATCAAAATGAGCTACTAATGCCATGATTATTCTCAATGAATCCTTCTTTGATACCTGGAGAGAAGGTTTCATGGTAATCAATGCCTTCCCTTTGAATAAAACCCTTGGCTACAAGTCTGGCTTTATATCGTTCGATATTACCCGATGAGTTTCTTTTAGTTTTAAAGACCCACTTGGAACCTATGGTAGAGGATCCCTTTGGTAATTCGACGAGATCCCAGACTTTATTCTTAGCCATAGATTCTAACTCTTCTTTCATGGCATCATACCAAAATGTGGAGTTTTCTCCACTCATGGCTTGTGAAAACGAGCATGGATCATCTTTTAGTCCAATATCAAAATCAGACTCTTGGAGATACACAATATAGTCACTAGAAATTGTTGATTTTCTAATTCTTGAGGATTTTCTCACTCCCACTGGTTCTGACACTTCTTCAGCGGGTTCAGGTAAAGTGGGTTGATCTTGCTGTGGCTCCTCAAGTGGTGGTGGCTCTTGAACTTGTTGTTGTTCGGATAATTCATGAGAATTTCTCTGAGAAACATTCAAGTTCCCAATATATAAAGGTACCACGGCGTTATGTTGTAATTACATAATTCATGCTTTTATATCAGTGTTAGAGTCTATCGGGGAAGTTAGAAGTGAATTGAAATGAAAATGAGGCATATAGCCTTTTTGAATGAAACTTGAATAAGGAAAGTCAACCCGGAGTTGACTATTTAGTTAGAGAGCTCGGAATCGAATTCTGATGATTCGGTTAGTTTCGGGAGGTGGACTATGACTTAGGGGAGTGATCGTAATTGAATTTGGAGGCCCGGTGTAGAAATAGGCTTGAATTGGCTAAGGTTGAATTTTGGCGAAATGCGAACGGTAGGTGAGATTTTGATCCGGGGGTCGGAATGGAATTCCGACAGTTGCAGTAGCTCCGTTAGGTGATTTTGGATATGTCCGCAAAATTTCAGGTCATTTGGACGTCGTGTGGTCGGGTTTTTGATTGATTGTGTAATTCGTAATGTTTTAAGGAATTTAGGCTTGAATTCGATGTGAATTATGGGTTTTGATGTTATTAGACGTGTTTTGAGGATTGGAACAAGTTCGAATAAGGTATTAAGATGTGTTGGTGTGTTTGGATGAGGTCCCGGGCGCCTCGGGGTGTTTTCGGATGGTAAATCGGGAGAAAAACATGGAAAATTGCAGGTTTGAAGAGTTCTGGTTCTGTTGTTTTCGCTCCTGCGGAAATGGGGGCGCAGGAGCGAGCCCGCGGGAGCGGAAAATGAGCACAGAAGTGCTGGGGTTCGCTGAGGCGGATCCTGGTCTGCAAGGGCGGCACCGCAGGTGCGGAAGGAAAGACCGCAGGCAGAGGCGGATTTTGGTCCGCAGAAGCGGAAATCGCGCCTGTGTTAAAAAAATAACAGAAGAGTTAAAATTTCATAAGTTGCAAAACATTTGGGGCTCGGTTCTTGGAGGCGAATTGGGCGATTTGGGCGAGAAATTTCTGGGAGATCACCAGGTTATCGTCGGAGGTGAGTTTTATGGTTCCTTTACGCGTTTTTATCATGAAATCCTTGGTTAAATCCCTGTAAATGGAAGATTAAAGGTGGGTTTGAGCCCTAGGCCTAAATTAAAGAAAAACACCGATTTGAGTGGGCAAATGGAGTCCGATTTTGGTAAATTTTATATGCCTAGACTCGTATCGAGATGAGGATTCCGAATATGTGATTTTTGTAATTTTTCGACAAGTGTACCAAAAGTCGGGTTTTGACAACTTGTGGGTTTTGATATAATTTGGGTTATTTCGAATGAATTTCATGAAATTAGCATATATTGATGCATTCTCTATGATTTTGAGTAGATTTGGCACCCGAGGAGATTGATTTGCGAGGCAAGCGCAAGGCGGATTGAAGCTTCTACCGGTTCGAGGTGAGTGGTAGTAGTAAACAATGTACCTGAGGGTTTGAAACCCCGTACTAGCACTTCACAGTGCTATGTCGAGATGAGACACACGTCTTGAGACGAGTGTGGTGACATTATGATTGGGGGTTCGGACTTAGTCCTTCCCGGCTAATAGAATACTGTGTTGTAAGACTGTTACTGATATTATAACTGTACAATAGGGCTAAAAGCCATGTTTGGGGCCTTGTGCCGATCTGTAGAGCATTAGGGAACCTATAAAGCTAGGTGACCCTTATATCATGTTGGAAACATACACTCAGCCGTAGCTCTAGCCGTATAGCATAATATGAGCCCGTACTAGATATGTACATTGAGAGAGATTATCTAGGGTGGAATTCCCTGTTCTAGCTGAGTGGGCCTGAAAGGCCAAGTCTATATTAACTGAGACAGGGTCAAGGACCCATTGTGATATATTATATTGGGCCTGAGAGGCCAAGTACATACTGACCGGGATAGGGTCGAGGACCCATTATGAGGTATTATATATATACCTATATTGGATCGGGCCGCACGCCGCAGCAGTATATATATTGGATCGGACTGCACGCCGCAGTAATATACATGTAATATACATGTGGAACGGACTGCACGCCGCAGTATTATTGCGCTTGGGCTGTAGGAGCCCCTTCGGAGTCCGAGTCCGCACACATTCTCAGTGAGCGCTGGTGTATATTATGGGATCGGGCTGCACGCCGCAGCGGTATAGAGATATATACATATATATATTGGATCGGACCGCACGCCGCAGTAATAATTGTGTGGATCGTGCCGCACGCCGCAGTATTATAGTGCTTGGGCCTAGGGAGCCCCTCCGAAGTCTGTATACACTTATTTTATTAATCATTTCGAGCTTTCGAGGCCTTGAAAACCTCATTCTATGTTGCCTCGATTTACGTGCACGATCCGAGCATGTTGCCGGAAAGATTTTGTGATAGAAAATATGAATTCTATGAGAAATTTGGATAAAAATGATATTAATATTGATATGGTTGACTTCGGTCAACGTTTTTGGTAAACGGATCCGGACCCGAGATTGGATGGTCTCGAGAGGTCCGTAGGAAAATATGGGACTTGGACATGCGTCCGGAGTCGAATTCTGAGGCCTAGAGCCCGAATTATGAATTTTTATGTGAAATTATTTTTGATGCAATTATTAAAGGAAATAAATTAATTGACCTTGGTATCGGGCTCGTATTTTGGTTCCGACGCCCGGTACAAGTCTTAAATATTATATATGTGATTTCCGTAAAGTTTGGTGACATTTGGATGTCGTTTGAGATGTTTTGGACCTTGAGTCCCAAGTTTGAAAGTTTTGAAAACTAAAGGTATGAAAATCATGCATTTGAGGCTTGATTTGATGAAAACGAGGTGATATTGGCGATGTGATCGCACGAACAAGTTCATAATGTGTTTTTGAGGTTATGTGCATATTTGGTTTGGAGCCCCGAGGGCTCGGGTGAACTTTGGATTGGCCACGAGATCAATTTTTCATGTTAGAAGTTGCTGTCTGCAACTGGTCTGCAGAGTTCGCAAATGCGAACAATAGTTCGCAAATGCGAACTCCCCACTATTCTGCAGAGTTCGCAAATGCGAACAATAGTTCGCAAATGCGAACTCCCCCCCTATTGTGTCCGTGTTCGCAAATGCGAACAATAGTTCGCAAATGCGAACTTGACCCTTCTGTGCCTGTGTTCGCAAATGCGAGCTATAGTTCGCAAATGCGAACTGGCCACTATTCTGCCTGGGTTCGCAAATGCGAACAATAGTTCGCAAATGCGAACCTCCCCATATTTAGCTTGTGTTCGCAATTGCGAACAATAGTTCGCAAATGCGAACTTCCCAAGTTTTGCCTTGGCTTCGCAAATGCGAAGAAATGTTCGCAAATGCGAACTTCCCACCCTTAGCTTATTTTTCAAACTCCGGAAATTGGTCGGGGTTCGCAATTGCGAACCCATGTTCGCAAATGCGAACACAGAGACCTGAAAAACACGGATTTCAATCATTTCTTCACATTTTTACAAAACCAAAACACCCATTTGCGATTCTTCAAGGATTTCTTCTTCATCAAATCGATTGTAAGTCACTTTTTATTTAATTCATTCAATTCCTAACATCATTAAACATGTTTTTCATTAGAAATCAAATGTTTTCATGGTAAAATTCTTGTTTTTGTTAGAAAATAGGGTTTTTCATAAATTGGGGAATTGGACCTCGAATTGAGGTCCGATTTTGAAACAAATTATATACATGAACTCGTGGGGGGATGGGTAACCGGATTTTGGTCCTAACCCCGAATTCCGACCATGTGGGCCCGGGGTTGAAATTTACTATTCATGGCGAATGTTGTAAAAGTGGTATTTGGTATTAAGAATTAGTTTGTTGAGTAGAATTGATGATATTAAATCAATTGTGTATAGATACGGTTGGATTGGAGCCAAATTGAAAGAAAAGACATTTCCACGGATTGGATAGTTCATAAGCATTCGAGGTAAGTGTTTGTTCTATCCTAGCTTGAGGGAATAGGATTATGTGTTATGTGTTATGTGATCGAGTGCGGTGTATGGGTCTGTGGTGACGAGCATCCATACACTGGCGTCTAGTATGACCGTGAGTCGTTGGAAAATAATTATTTTGAGATATATTGCAGATGAATTGTTATTGTTCTCCCTTGTTGGGACTTGTTGGGAAGATTATTATTGATTGCCCTTGATGGGACGGATTATGAATTACTGTTTCTTTCTTTACCCTTAACTGTGATTGTTATTTGGGTGAGGAAGAGTGATAATGCACGAAGGGTGATGCCGTGCCATGTTTATTTATTTATTTATGCACGAAGGATCATGCCGTGCCCTATTATTGAACCACGTACGCAGGATCATGCCGTACCATGGATGTGAGGATGAGAGTAAAAGCACGAAGGGTGATGCCGTGTACTTTATTTGCTTATTTAGTGAGGATGAGAGTAAAAGCACGAAGGGTGATGCCGTGCAACTGTTTGCTACTTCTTGAATTGATATTACCTGTGTTTACATTACGCTTTGTTTTTCCTTGTGAAATTATTAACTGTGGTTAATTGTTGAATTCTTTAAGATATTTCTTATGGTGTTAATACTTGATTATTTCTTGTTATTTTGTGGTACATATATATATATATTGAATTGCACAGGTTTATGTGGGTGTCTGGTCCTAGGCTTGTCACTACTTCGCCGGGATAGGCCAGGCACTTACCAGCACATGGGGTCGGTTGTGCTGATGCTACACTTCTGTGCGTTTTTGCACGAGTCCGGGTTATGATCGGGAGCGAGCAGCGGCAGTAAGTAGATTTCGTGGGAGCTAATCATATTTGAGACCGAGGTAGCTTGCAGACGTCCGCAGGCCCGGCGTCTCTCTCTTTATTTATGTTATTAGCTGTAGTCTCTTTGTTCCGAGACAAACAGAATTATGTTATATTTCCTTCAGACTTTTATGTGTAGTATTCCATAGTAGTTCGTGAGTTGGTGACTCCACGTCTTGGGTAGAGGATTTTAGGATGATTTTCACCTTGTGAATTGTTATTTCCATTTTGATTAAACATTCCGCATTTATTTAATTAAAATTGTGTTAAAAACAGGATAGTATGAATACGGTGGCTTGCCTAGCTACCACGAGTAGGCGCCATCACGATCCCGATGTTGGGGAAAAATCCGGGTCGTGACAAGTTGGTATCAGAGCTCTAGGTTACATAGGTCTCACCACTCACGAACAAGCTTAGTAGAGTTTCAGAGGTAGGTACGGAGACGTCTGTACTTGTCCTCCAGAGTCTATTGAGTTAGGAAAAAGTCTCTCATTTGTTCTTTCTTGTCGTGCGACTTGTTCCTCAATTACTGATTGAATTTCTATTCTGTCCTTTCGCAGATGGTAAGGACACGCACTTCTTCGTCCGCTGACCAGCAGCCTGAGCCCCAGACAGCTCCCGTGAGGGGCAGGGGCCAAGGTCGTATTAGAGGCCGTGGTAGGGGTAGAGCTCAGCCTCAGGCAGCTACCCCAGAGGTGGAGCCTCATATTGAGATTGAAGAGGAGGTTCCGGTTCCAGCAGCTCCAGTGGGCCCAGCTCAGGTCCCAGGAGAGGCTTTATTTACCCCGGATCTCCGGGATGCTTTGGTCAGAATAGCGGGATTCATGGACAGCATTGCCAGAGCGGGTCTATTATCAGTTGCCCCAGCCACTTCTCAGGCTGGAGGAGGGGCCCAGACTCCTATTGCTCATACTCCGGAGCCAGTAGCTCCTCAGCCTCAGGCACCAGTAATCCAGCCAGCTGTGGCCACTCAGTCAGGTACCACAGCTCATGCCGGCGATGGAGCGGCCATGACTTCCGATTCGTTATGGAGGCTTGATCGGTTCTCCAAGCTATTTACCACTACATTCAGTGGAGCCGCATCAGAGGATCCTCAGGACTTTTTATTCAGTTGTCATGAGATTCTCAAGACTATGGGGATCGTGGAGACAAACGGAGTTGATTTTTGTACTTTCAGACTTGCAGGATCCGCCAAGACTTGGTGGAGAGATTATTGCCTGACTCGACCAGCAGGGTCCCCAGCTCTATCATGGGACCGGTTTGCGGAACTATTTATGGAGAAGTTTCTCCCTGCTACTCAGCGGGATTTACTTCGGAGGCGGTTTGAGCGCCTCCATCAGGGCACTATGACAGTTACACAGTATGAGACGAGATTTATTGACTTGGCTCGTCATGCGGTGGTGATACTTCCCACGGAGCGGGAGAGGGTTCGCGGATTTATAGATGGGCTTAATCAGCCGATTAGACTCCGGATGGCTATGGGCGTGGGGAGTGACATATCATTTCAGGAGGCAGCCAATGCAGCACGCAGAGTTGAGATGGCTCTTGCTAGGGGATGCGGTTATTCTTCGGATAAGAGGCCTCGTCGTTCCGGTAGATTTGGTGGTTCTTCCTCCGGTAGCGAGAGAATCCTTTGATAGAGGCCGGTCCTCCGGGCCTTTTCATTCCGCCCTTCGAGCTTCACCGGGTGGATCGGGTGATCGTGGTTCTCGGGGGCATTATTCGGACCGGTCTCCTATTAATTCTCGGCCTCTTCACAGTGTTCGTGGAGGCCATTCGAGTCGTCGGGGCCGGCAGCCCTATCGGTCCGAGAGCTGCTACGGCTGTGGTGACCCGTGTCATTTTATCATGAATTGCCCTATAGTAGCGGGCAACTCTCAGCATCGAGGTCCTCGTCCTATGATCCGGGCCCCAGCTGACCCTCAGCCTGCCCAGCCAGCCGGAGGCGGGGGTAGAGATTTTAGAGGTGGAGGTCGAGACCGTAGAGGTAGAGACCGTCCAACCAGAGGTAGAGGTCAGCCAGTTGATGGTCGTCCTAGAGACGCAGCTCAGAGGGGAGGTGTAGATCCCCGTTTCTATGCTTTACCAGCCAGGCCAGAGGCAGAGGCATCAGATGCTGTGATTACAGGTACTATTCTTGTGTGTGGCAGAGGTGCTTCAGTATTATTTGACCCGGGATCTACATATTCCTATGTGTCTTCCTACTTCGCACCGTATTTGGCTGTGCCCAGGCTATGCTATGGATATTCCAGTTTATGTGGCTACACCGGTGGGTGACTCCATTGTAGTCGATCGGGTGCATCGTTCGTGCGTAGTTATATTTGGGGGTCTTGAGACCCGTGTTGATCTGTTGCTTTTGGATATGGTAGATTTTGATGTCATATTGGGGATGGACTGGTTGTCCCCATACCATGCTATTCTTGATTGTCATGCTAAGATGGTGACCTTAGCCTTGCCAGAATCACCCCGACTAGAGTGGAAAGGTACCTCAAGCCACTCCGTTCGCACTGTTATTTCTTATGTTAAGGCTCGACGTATGGTCGAGAAGGGTGTCTAGCTTATTTGGCTTATGTTCGTGATTCCAGCGCAGAAGTTCCTTCCATTGAGTCGGTCCCTATTGCACGGGAGTTTCCGGAGGTTTTTCCTTCAGACCTGCCGGGCATGCCACCCGACAGGGATATTGACTTCTGTATTGATTTGGCACCGGGCACTCCGCCCATCTCTATTCCACCCTATCGTATGGCCCCGCCGGAGTTAAAGGAGTTGAAAGATCAGTTGCAGGACCTTCTTGAGAAGGGTTTTATCAGGCCCAGTGTTTCCCCCTGGGGAGCACCCGTATTATTTGTAAAGAAGAAGGATGGCTCGATGCGGATGTGTATTGATTACCGGCAGTTAAACAAGGTGACTATCAAAAATAAATATCCACTGCCGAGGATTGATGATTTGTTTGACCGGCTCCAGGGAGCGAGGGTATTCTCTAAGATAGACTTGAGGTCAGGCTACCATCAGCTGAAGATCAGGGCGGCTGACATTCCTAAGACAGCCTATCCCAACTCCTTTAGAGTTTGCGGCTCCATCAAAGAAAAGCTTCCATCCCGGTTCCTCCGTTGATTCCAGCTCACACTACAAGAAAAAGCCTTATTAGGGACCAATATTTAACGACGAGGTTCGAATGTGGTCCCTAAAAGTACACTAATAGGGATGAGAATATATGCTGGTCCTTAATTCTCGAATTTTTCATTAAATCGATGGAGGGAATTAAAGTGTAGTTCATTAAAAAGTTGCAATCTGGTCCCTAAATCATACAATTTTAGCGGGAAAAAAGGCGCCACACCAAATTAGACTAAAATATAAAAAACATAACTTAAAAATCTTTATCTTTTTCAAGGAAATAAGAAACCTTAGCTGGATACCACTTACGGCTCATCTCCCTCAAAGAAATTAAAATCCCTAAATCACTACCCTCTAAACCTAAATCTGTATATTCATCTAAAAGTCTATGAATGACGGTATGTATACTGAAACCACAACTACATTTTCTACTCTTCATCTCTATCAAGGTAGGTTTACAACCCATTTGTGCAGGTTTGGGAGAAAATTAAACTAGGAATGAACGACTATCTCACCAAAAGTAAGCACACTTTCATTTGAGAAAACCTTTACCTATTACTTCTCATATGGGTTTTTGCTAAATCTAGGGTTTTAAAGATACTTTTGTCATTAGCGATTCTATTTTGTGGTTGCCCAGCAAGATTTTATAAAATCTGTTTCTTTTCAAGATTACGTTTTCTTGCGTGCCCCCTTTTTGAATTGTTTGTAAAAGCCTTTTCTTTGTTTAGTTTTCTTGAAATTTGTTCTTCATTTTCTATACTCTCTTCGTTAGTTTCTGAAATTAGTTCTTCTATCATTTAAGTGATAATGATACTGCTGTCTGCTGTAGCTAAGGGTATATGATGATAAATCGAGAGATGGTACTTAACAAAGGTTATACCATTAGTGAAGTACCTGATAAACAATTAAGCATGTTAACATATATGCATCACAATAGAAGTGTCTTTAGTTCTTGCCTTTGTCTTTGTTAGAGGACTGCAGTTATATGTTTACATACTTATTAAGAAGATTCTTTTAGGGTCTCTCTCATTTCACTGTTATTTCAGGAAAATAAGTTCCACTTTTTCTTTTTACATATTCTTCAAATCCTAGATCAAAACTGATCTTGTATTATTGAGGATGAGGATGTGCAGTATAGAATCAAACTGACCAGTCAGAACTCTTTACATTTCCATCTTTATTTTTTATTTTTGTAGAAAAAATACATCTTATGAGGTTACTGAATTAAGTAAATATATTTCTCGTCATGTGATATAACTCCTTTACCCTGTTAATTTTTTATCTTCAACTGTGGACTAAAAATCGTATTATTAAGGTACACATTATATGTGTTTTAGTTGTAATATAACTTTAGCTATCCTGGAGTTACCATCAATTGGTAAATATTCCATGAACACCAGCTCTAACCAATTTAGAGCTTCTTGATTTTCTCATCAATTGCTCATTGTATTAGCGTCAGGAGGCCAAGGATGACTTTAGCTATCCTGGAGTTACCATCCAATTGCTATTTTTAGCATCATATATGGTCTTTCAGCCCCCATACAATAATTATATGCACAATGGATTATAAAGATCTAACAATGTACAACATGATGTCCTCTTTTAAGAATTCTGTTTTTTTTATTATTTTGAAGTACTTATGACTTGCTAAATTAACATGATAATTATACTTAACTATTGATTCTGCTAGCTTTTTACAAAAAAACATATTGTCAGAATAGTCACAGAGATGATGACTGAAGAGTCAAAAGAAACGATAACTTAAAAATTTTGAGAACTAAGAATTGCTGGACATGAGCAATGCTTGAAAGTTTTTCGTTTTGCATATATTCTTATCGAGTGAATTGTGTATTTTTAACTCTTTAGTTCTTGTATTATTTCTCTTATCTATGGCAAGTTGGATAGGTCACTCCCTCGGGTTAGTTTGCGCAGGTTTTTTGTGCCTTTTACTCAACATTGTATTTTTCATTTATTAATTTTCTACATATACTTACTTGGTAGTAGTTTTTATTTTCTTCTACAACATGTTACACTTCCTTATTTGTAGTCAAGTCATTTTAAATACGGAACAGACCATCTTGCTTGGCTTCAGCCTGTAATTGATAGGTTCTGTGATATATTTGTCAAAAGAGTTAAAAAAAAAGCCCATGAGAGAGCATAAGCGGGTAAGGTGATCAATCTTCAAAGTCGATGCATCTATCTACTGAGTGAATGCATCACCTTATGTCCAATATTATTTCATGGAAGAAAAATAGTGTACTTATTTGCAAATGCTCAATTCTCTAAATGTAGATATTTAGTAATCTTTTGGATGTCTTGTGAGGCTTTGTTCCTCAATAAACTTATCAACTTGACAATGTTGCTCCTTTTTCCTTTAATCCCGTTAAAGGCTTGAAATCTTCAGTTAGAAGGGATGGAAGATATTTGGCCTTGAACTTTTCTTGCAGCCTTATAGTTGTATTTATGAAATTTGAAACCAAAGTGACAGAAAAAGGGGAGGTCTATTAGCTTGGTTGATGCATGTCTTATTGTATCAAATTAATCATGGTTTAGCGTGTAGCAAAAAATGTATTGGTAGTTTTTGACTTTGCTATCAATATTTTTCTTGAAAGCATTATGATTTCTACACAGCCCCTGTAATCAAGAGTCTGAGAAATGAGAATCCTCTGGTATCAAGAGACGGAGGCAGAGAAAAAGTCAAGATTTTCAATTTTCGACACCCTATTTTAAAGTAAATAATGTGATGACCTATGTGTTTGCATATTAAACTTGTGCAAGGGTAGAGCTTATACTACTTTAGCACGAAAGATGATTGTGCTTCTGTCAAGAGTACTTGTGATTATTACCTTTAGCCAAAAAATTATTTCATACTTGTATTTAATATTTTAACACGGATAGTAGATAAAATTATCCTTGAACAAATTTTCCAAAGTTCTAATTCAATTTTTTGTTTGAGTTCATGCATTCCCTTTCGCGGCGTTGTTTAACTTTTGAAGTGTATATGATCACACTTGATGAATTTGCGCAAGTAGTTAAATCATTGTTGGGGTAAAATTATAAAACATTCTTTAACCAGTTATTCATGTTGATCTTTATTGGTTTTTTTTGAAGAGAAATTTTAATACTTGTTACAGGTTTTGGAGATTGAAGATTACAAGTAAAAAAGCTTATTTGGCGGGCGTACGAGTTGACTATCATTTTGCTAGGAATGTTGGATAAACTTTGTATAATATCTAGGGATGTTAACTAGATTTTTTATGTGTGTTAATGTCAACAATATTGTGATTGCTTAATTGAAGTATACATGTAAATGACAGCATTAATGGAATTTTAATTAATTTTTTGTAAAGAAAAATTTATCTCTATATTATCAGGTTTTCTTTTACAAATTGTATTTGAATGAAATAAGTAAAATTAATGTGATTCCTAAATTATTTTAGGGACCAGAATAATTGGTCGCTTAATATTTCACAACCCGATTAACATGTCGATTAACTTATATTTTGGGACTAGAAATATGGTCCCTAAATGTGTTTTAGGGACCAGGATTTCAACTGGTGTCTGAAGAGATTTTACGACAAGACCCAAATCTCAGAGTGGTTCTTCAGACTCTGAAAGATAATCAGCTATATGCCAAATTTTCTAAATGTGAGTTCTGGCTGAGTTCGGTAGCATTTCTGGGTCACATTGTATCCGTGGAAGGTATTCAGGTAGACCCAAAGAAGATTGAGGCAGTCCAGAATTGGCCTCGACCAGCTTCAGTGACTGAGATTCGGAGTTTCTTGGGATTAGCAGGTTACTACCGCCGTTTTGTAGAGGGGTTTTCTTCTATTGCAGCCCCGATGACCAGGTTGACCCAGAAGGGTGTCCAGTTTCAGTGGTTAGAGGAGTGTGAGGCGAGCTTTCAGAAGCTCAAGACAGCCTTGACCACCGCACCGGTGTTGGTACTACCTACGGGTGCAGGGCCTTATACAGTTTATTGTGACGCATCTCGTACGGGGCTTGGAGCGGTATTGATGCAGAGGATGGTAAGGTTATCGCTTATGCTTCGAGGCGGTTAAAGATACATGAGAAGAATTATCCAGTTCATGATCTTGAGTTAGCGGCAGTGGTTCATGCCTTAAAGATCCTGGAGGCATTATCTATATGGTGTGACATGTGAGGTGTACACCGATCACAAAAGCCTATAGTACTTGTTCAAGCAAAAGGAGTTGAATCTACGACGGCGGAGATGGTTAGAGTTGCTAAAAGACTATGATGTTACTATATTATATCACCCGGGTAAGGCCAATGTGGTGGCCGATGCATTGAGTAGAAAGTATGCCGGCATGGGTAGTCTTGCATATATTCCGGTCAATCAGAGACCATTAGCTCTAGATGTCCAGGCCTTAGCCAACCGGTTCGTGAGATTAGACATTTCTGAGCCTAGCAGAGTGTTAGCCCACACGGTCGCTCGTTCTTCTTTATTAGAGCGTATCCGTGAGAGGCAATTTGATGATCCTCATTTGCGTGAGTTGAGAGATACGGTACAGCGGGGAGGTGCCACACAGGTAAATCTAGATGATGATGGGGTATTGAAATTGCGGGGTCGAGTTTGTGTGCCCAATGTCGAAGGGATTCGAGAGTTGATCTTAGCAGAGGCCCACAGTTCACGGTATTCTATTCACCCAGGCGCGCCGCGAAGATGTACCAGGACTTACGACAGCACTATTGGTGGCGCAGAATGAAGAAAGATATCGTTGCATATGTCGCTCGGTGTCTAAATTGTCGGCAGGTGAAATATGAGCACCAGAGACTTGGTGGTGTATTCCAGAGGATTGATATTCCCGAGTGGAAATGGGAGCGGATCACTATGGACTTCGTTACTGGACTTCCTTTGACTCGGAGGAAATTTGATGCTATTTGGGTCATTGTTGATAGGTTGACCAAGTCAGCACACTTTATTCCAATATCTGTCTCCTACTCGTCGGAGAGGTTAGCGGAGGTTTACATTAGGGAGATTGTTCGTCTCCATGGGGTGCCAGTATCTATTATCTCTGATCGGGGTACGCAGTTTACCTCGCGGTTCTGGAGAGCGGTCCAGCGGGAGTTAGGCACTCAGGTTCAGCTGAGTACAGCATTTCATCCTCAGACGGATGGCCAGTCCGAGAGGACTATTCAGATTCTTGAGGACATGCTTCGAGCCCGTGTTATTGATTTCGGAGGCTCGTGGGATCAGTTTCTACCATTAGCAGAGTTCGCCTACAATAACAGTTACCAATCTAGCATCCAGATGGCTCCGTATGAGGCGTTGTATGGTAGGCGATGTCGATCACCGGTTGGATGGTTTGAACCGGGAGAGGCTCGGTTGTTGGGTACAGACTTAGTTCAGGAGGCCTTAGATAAGGTCAAGACTATTCAGGAGAGATTGCGTTCAGCTCAGCCTAGGCAAAAGACTTATGCGGATCGTAAGGTTCGAGATGTAGATTTCATGGTTGGTGAACGAGTATTGCTCAGAGTGTCGCCTATGAAGGGCGTGATGATGTTTGGGAAGAAGGGCAAGCTCAGCCCTAGGTATATTGGCCCATTTTAGATTCTAGACAGAGTGGGAGGGGTGGCTTACAGATTAGCTTTGCCGCCTAGCTTATCAGCCGTGCATCCACTTTTTCATGTATCTATGCTTCGGAGATACCACGGCGATCCCACACATGTGTTAGACTTCAGTACTGTCCAATTGGACAATGATCTATCCTACGAGGAGGAGTCGGTGGCTATTCTAGACCGACAGGTTCGACAGCTGAGGTCGAAGAGTTATCCTTCTGTGCGTGTTCAGTGGAGAGGTCAGCCTCCTGAGGCATCGACCTGGGAGTCCGAGTCTGATATGCGGAGCCGTTACCCACACCTGTTTCCTGACTCAGGTACTTCTTTCTTTTGTCCGTTCGAGGACGAACGGTTGTTTTAGAGGTGGAGATTGTGACGACCCAAAGGGTCATCACTTATTTTATTAATAATTTCGAGCTTCCGAGGCCTTGAAAACCTCATTCTATGTTGCCTCGATTTACGTGCACGATCCGAGCATGTAGCCGGAAAGATTTTGTGATAGAAAATATGAATTCTATGAGAAATTTGGATAAAAATGATATTAATATTGATATGGTTGACTTCGGTCAACATTTTTGGTAAACGGATCCGGACCCGAGATTGGATGGTCCCGAGAGGTCCGTAGGAAAATATGGGACTTAGACATGCGTCCGGAGTCGAATTCCTGAGGCCTAGAGCCCGAGTTATGAATTTTTATGTGAAATTGTTTTTGATGCAATTCTTAAAGGAAATAAATTAATTGACCTAGTTATCGGGCTCGTATTTTGGTTCCGACGCCCGGTACAAGTCTTAAATATTATATATGTGATTTCTGTAAAGTTTGGTGACATTTGGATGTCGTTTGAGATGTTTTGGACCTTGAGTCCCAAGTTTGAAAGTTTTGAAAACTAAAGGTATGAAAATCATGCATTTGAGGCTTGATTTGATGAAAACGAGGTGATATTGGCGATGTGATCGCACGAACAAGTTCATAATGTGTTTTTGAGGTTATGTGCATATTTGGTTTGGAGCCCCGAGGGCTCGGTGAACTTTGGATAGGCCACGAGATCAATTTTTCATGTTAGAAGTTGCTGTCTGCAACTGGTCTGCAGAGTTCGCAAATGCGAACAATAGTTCGCAAATGCGAACTCCCCACTATTCTCCAGAGTTCGCAAATGCGAACAATAGTTCGCAAATGCGAACTCCCCCCTATTGTGTCTGTGTTCGCAAATGCGAACAATAGTTCGCAAATGCGAACTTGACCCTTCTGTGCCTTTGTTCGCAAATGCGAGCTATAGTTCGCAAATGCGAACTGGCCACTATTCCGCCTGAGTTCGCAAATGCGAACAATAGTTCGCAAATGCGAACCTCCCATATTTAGCCTGTGTTCGCAATTGCGAACAATAGTTCGCAAATGCGAACTTCCCAATTTTGCCTTGGCTTCGCAAATGCGAAGAAATGTTCGCAAATGCGAACTTCCCACCCTTAGCTTATTTTTCAAACTCCAGAAATTGGTCGGGGTTCGCAATTGCGAACCCATGTTCGCAAATGCGAACACAGAGACCTGAAAAACACGGATTTCAGTCATTTCTTCACATTTTTACAAAACCAAAACACCCATTTGCGATTCTTCAAGGATTTCTTCTTCATCAAATCGATTGTAAGTCACTTTTTATTTAATTCTTTCAATTCCTAACATCCTTAAACATGTTTTTCATTAGAAATCAAATGTTTTCATGGTAAAATTCTTGTTTTTGTTAGAAAATAGGGTTTTTCATAAATTGGGGAATTGGACCTCGAATTGAGGTCCGATTTTGAAACAAATTATATACATGAACTCGTGGGGGGATGGGTAACAGGATTTTGGTCCTAACCCCGAATTCCGACCATGTGGGCCCGGGGTTGAAATTTACTATTCATGGCGAATGTTGTAAAAGTGGTATTTGGTATTAAGAATTAGTTTGTTGAGTAGAATTGATGATATTAAATCAATTGTGTATAGGTACGGTTGGATTGGAGCCAAATTGAAAGAAAAGACATTTCCACGGATTGGAAAGTTCATAAGCATTCGAGGTAAGTGTTTGTTCTATCCTAGCTTGAGGAAATAGGATTATGTGTTATGTGTTATGTGATCGAGTGCGGTGTATGGGTTGTGGTGACGAGCATCCATACACTGGCGTCTAGTATGACCGTGAGTCGTTGGAAAATAATTATTTTGAGATATATTGCAGATGAATTGTTATTGTTCTCCCTTGTTGGGACTTGTTAGGAAGATTATTATTGATTGCCCTTGATGGGACGGATTATGAATTACTGTTTCTTTCTTTACCCTTAACTGTGATTGTTATTTGGGTGAGGAAGAGTGATAATGCACGAAGGGTGATGCCGTGCCATGTTTATTTATTTATTTATGCACGAAGGATCATGCCGTGCCCTATTATTGAACCACGTACGAAGGATCATGCCGTACCATGGATGTGAGGATGAGAGTAAAAGCACGAAGGGTGATGCCGTGTACTTTATTTGCTTATTTAGTGAGGATGAGAGTAAAAGCACGAAGGGTGATGCCGTGCAACTGTTTGCTACTTCTTGAATTGATATTACCTGTGTTTACATTACGCTTTCTTTTTCCTTGTGAAATTATTAACTGTGGTTAATTGTTGAATTCTTTAAGATATTTCTTATGGTGTTAATACTTGATTATTTCTTGTTATTTTGTGGTACATATATATATATATTGAATTGCACAGGTTTATGTGGGTGTCTGGTCCTAGGCTTGTCACTACTTCGCCGGGATAGGCCAGGCACTTACCAGCACATGGGGTCGGTTGTGCTGATGCTACACTTCTGTGCGTTTTTGCACAGGTCCAGGTTACGATCAGGAGCAGCAGCAGCAGTAAGTAGATTGCGTGGGAGCTAATCATATTTGAGACCGAGGTAGCTTGCAGACGTCCGCAGGTCCGGCGTCTCTTTCTTTATTTATGTTAATAGCTGTAGTCTCATTGTTCCGAGACAAACAGAATTATGTTATATTTCCTTCAGACTTTTATGTGTAGTATTCCATAGTAGTTTGTGAGTTGGTGACTCCACGTCTTGGGTAGAGAATTTCAGTGTGATTTTCACCTTGTGTTTTGTTATTCCGCATTTATTTAATTAAAATTGTGTTAAAAACAGGATAGTATGAATACAGTGGCTTGCCTTGCTACCACGAGTAGGCGCCATCATGATCCCGACGTTGGGGAAAAATCCGGGTCGTGACAGAGCCCCTCCGAAGTCTGTATACACCCCCAGCGAGCGCCGTCGACGTTAAATGGAGCGGGCTGCGCGCCACAGTATTATTGCGCTTGGGCTGTAGGAGACCCTTCGGAGTCCGAGTCCGCACACATTCTCGGTGAGCCCCGGTATATATTATGGGATCGGGCCGCACGCGCGCAGCGAGTATAGAGATATATACATATATATATTGGATCGGACCGCACGCCGCAGTAATAATTGTGTGGATCGTGCTGCACGCCGTATTATTATAGTGCTTGGGCCTAGGGAGCCCCTCCGAAGTCCGTATACACCCCGGTGAGCGCCGTCGACGTTAAATGGAGCGGGCGGCTGCGCGCCGCAGCGGTATATGTATTGGAGCGGGCCGCACGCCGCAGCATTATAATTAATTATATCCTACTATCTACTTAAATATTTATACATTATAGACGCAGAGGTATGTGTCTTTATATGTTGAGATGGCCGTACACCGTAGGGGTACGAGTGAGGGTTGGATCGAATAAGAATCTTATAGAGATAAATGTGGTTTGGAGATTAGAGTATTACCATAGTGATGACGTACGTATGAGGGTTGCCTTAGAACCGCTAAGTGATAGCACAGGAGTTCTTACCTTCAGTTATTATTTATTATTGTTACTCACCGAGTTGAAATATACTCACCCCACTCCCCTGCACTTTCTGTGCAGATCCACAGGTGCCCGAGAGCAGTTGAGACATTGTAGCTGCCGATCCTTATCTACTTTTGCGGAGATTACGAGGTAGCTGCCAGCGTCCGCCAGAGCTTGTTTTCTCCTTCTTTATCATCTTGTTGATTTCCTATTTGCCTAGACTTGGTTGTATTAGGATACTATTCTGTAGAGGCTCAGTCTCGCGACACCACGATATAGTTGGGACCGTATTTTGTATGCTTTACATTTCGTTTATCACCTGACATGATCATTCACTGTTAAGTTTAATTTGATTAATAACTGGCTGGTTTAAGGGTTAATATGGTCGGGCTTGCCTAGCATTGTGTTAGGCGCCATCACGACCAAGGTTTGGGGTCATGACAAGTTGGTATCAAAGCCTAGGTTAACAGGTCTCGCGAGTCATGAGCCGGTTGGTAGAGTCTCGTGGATCGGTGCGGGGACGCCTATACTTATCCTCGGGAGGCTTCAAACCTTTTAGGAAAAGTTTCAATTCTTGGAATTCTTGTCGTGCGATTACTTTTGACTTGATCTGAACTTTGACATTCTATTCTCTCGCAGATGGCGAGAACCCGATCATCCGGACGTGGAGGACGACCACCACTACCACCTGCTAGAGGTCGTGGACGCGGTCGTGGTCATGGCGGAGTTAGGGCAGCTAAGGCAGTGCCAGCTGACCCACAGCCCCTAGTTGCAGAGGTGCCAGCAGCACCAGATCAGGCACCAGCTGTGCCCATTGTTATTCCGGGTCTACAGGAGACCCTGGCTAAGATACTAGCAGTCTGCACTGGCCTAGCACAGGCGGTTTCAGTCACTACTCCAGCAGCTGCATCGGGGATCGGGGGTGGTCATCAGACCCCCGCAGTACGCACTCCAGAGCCAGCAATGCAGGGCTTATAGACACCAGAGGCTCCTCCAGTTCAGCCTGTGGTACCTGTTCAGCCAGCAGATCAGATTCAGGGGGACAAGGTCCCAGCTATGACAGACGATGAGCAGCGTCGTCTCGAGAGGTTCACCAGGTTATCTCCTCCAGTGTTCACTGGTGCTCCGGGCGAGGACGCCCAAGGTTTTCTGGATAAGTGCCGTCGGATGCTTCGTACGGCAGGGATATTGGAGTCCAGTGGGGTATCTTTCACCACCTTTCAGTTTCAGGGACCAGCCTTTGCTTGGTGGGAGGCTTATGAGCGCCCCAGGCCAGCCGGAGCAGCACCACTATCATGGCCGGAGTTCTCCACTATGTTCTTGGAGAAATGGGTGCCTCGATCTCGGAGAGAGGAGATGCGTAGGCAGTTTGAGGGTCTCCGTCAGGGGGACATGTCAGTGTCAGAGTATGAGATCAGGTTTACAGAGTTGTCCAGATATGCACCGTGGTTAGTTCATTCCGACAGAGAGAGGATTAGGCGCTTCGTGGACGGCCTCATTTATCCCTTTGGTATTTTGATGACTCGGGAGAGGGTTTTGAGTCGTACATTTGAGGATGCTGTGGATATTGCTCGCGACATTGAGACAGATCGTCGCAGGGAGCGGGATGAGAGGGAAGCCAAGAGGCCTCGAGGAGCAGCTAGTTCCAGTGGCACTCAGACCAGAGGCCAGAGTCAGCAGAGCCGAGGTCGCTCTTTCGGGTCTTCACAGTCGGGACGCTCAGATCGTCGCAGATGGTCTCCTAGACAGGATTATCAGGGTTCGCACCAGAGCCAGCCAGCTCTCAGTGCCATGCCAGCTCAGAGTTCTTCACAGGCCCCATCCGCTCGGGGTTCATCTCGGCCTAGTTCATTAGCTGGTCACTCCAGCGCCAGAGGTCCTTATCAGTCTCAGTACCCAGCACCGGGTTGTTGCTACGAGTGCGGAGAGTTTGGGCACCACCGAAGGGAGTGTCCCCGTCTTGTATCCAGATCTTATCAGCAGAAGGGGCAGCCCTCGTCATCTGGTCCTTCTACTTCAGCACCCGCCCCGCCAGCTAGGGGTGAGGGTCAGACAGTTAAGGGTCGCTCTCGAGGGGGAGGCCGATCAGGCGGACATGCTAGATGCTATGCTTTTCAGGGCCGATCTGAGGCCGTTGCTTCTGATGCTGTCATTACAGGTATTATTTCAGTCTGCCACAGAGATGCCTCAGTATTGTTTGATCCCGGTTCTACTTATTCTTATGTGTCTACATATTTTGCTCCTCATTTGGGCACGACCCGAGGGAGTCTTGAGGTGCCAGTGCATGTATCCACCCCGGTAGGGGATACTATTGTTGTGGACCACGTATACCGGTCCTGTTTGGTCACTATTGGAGGTCCTGGAGACCCGAGTAGACCTGTTGCTTCTCAGCATGATTGATTTTGATGTTATATTGGGCATGGACTGGCTATCTCCATGTCATGCTATTCTGGACTGTCATGCTAAGACAGTCACTTTGGCTATGCCGGGCATTCGGAGGATCGAGTGGCGAGGCACGACTGAGTATGTACCTAGCAGGGTAATATCTTTCCTCAAGGCCCAACGAATGGTTGGGAAGGGATGTCTCTCTTATTTAGCATTTGTGCGGGAGGTCGAGGCCCGGACTCCCAGTATTGATTCTGTTCCCATTGTGCGAGACTTTCCTGATGTGTTTCCCTCAGACCTGCCGGGCATGCCGCCGGACGGGGATATTGATTTTGGTATCGATTTGGTGCCAGGCACTCAGCCTATTTCTATTCCTCCGTATCGGATGGCACCAGCTGAGTTGAAGGAATTGAAGGAGCAGCTCCAGGAACTCCTAGATAAGGGGTTCATTCGGCCGAGTGTATCGCCGTGGGGTGCACCGGTCCTGTTTGTTAAGAAGAAGGACGGATCTATGAGGATGTGTATTGACTATAGGCAGCTAAACAAAGTAACAGTGAAGAATAAGTATCCTCTGCCTCGTATTGATGATTTATTTGATCAGCTCCGGGGAGCTAGGGTGTTCTCGAAGATTGATCTTCGTTCAGGCTACCATCAGCTGAAGATTAGAGAGTCTGACATTATGAAGACCGCATTCAGGACCAGATATGGTCACTATGAGTTCCTTGTGATGTCTTTTGGGCTGACCAACGCCCCAGCAGCATTTATGCATCTGATGAACAGTGTTTTCAGGCCCTATCTTTATTCATTTGTGATCGTATTCATTGATGACATACTAGTCTACTCTCGTAGCCGGGAGGAGCATGCTCGACACTTGAGTATTGTGTTGCAGAGATTGAGAGAGGAGAAGTTGTATGCCAAGTTCTCCAAATGTGAGTTCCGGCTTGAGTCCGTGGCATTCTTAGGGCACGTGGTGTCCTGTGATGGTATTCAGGTAGATCCGAGGAAGGTCGAGGCAGTGCAGAGTTGGCCCGGACCGACCTCAGTTACTGAGATCCGTAGCTTTCTGGGATTGGCAGGGTATTATCGCCGATTCGTTCAGGGGTTCTCTTCTATTGCTTCACCCTTGACTAGATTGACTCGGAAGGGTGTTCCTTTCTTATGGTCCGAGGAGTGCGAGGAGAGCTTTCGGAAGCTCAAGACAGCACTGACCACAGCACCAGTCTTGATTCTACCGACAGCTTCAGGTTCTTATACTGTATATTGTGATGCCTCAGGAGTGGGCATTGGTTGTGTGTTGATGCAGGAGGGTAGGGTCATTGCTTATGCTTCTCGTCAGTTGAAGCCCCACGAGAAGAACTACCCTGTTCATGATTTGGAGCTAGCAACCATAGTTCATGCTTTGAAGATTTGGAGGCATTACCTGTATGGTGTCTCCTGTGAGGTGTTCACGGATCATCGCAGCCTTCAGCACTTATTCAGACAGAAGGACCTTAATTTGAGACAGCGGAGGTGGTTGGAGTTGCTTAAGGATTATGACATCACTATTTTGTATCATCCGGGGAAGGCCAATGTGGTGGCCGATGCCTTGAGTCGGAAGGCGGTTAGCATGGGCAGCTTAGCTTTCATCCCAGTTGGGGAGAGGCCATTTGCTTATGATGTTCGGGCCCTAGCCAATCGGCTAGTGAGATTAGATATTTCGGAGCCGAGTCGGGTGTTGGCTTGTGTTGTTTCTCGATCTTCCTTATATGATCGCATCAGGGAGCGACAGTATGACGACCCACATTTACTTGTCCTTAAGGATAGAGTGCATCATAATGATGTTAGAGATGTGACTATCGACGGTGATGGTGTTCTGAGGATGCAGGGCCGTATATGCGTGCCCAATGTTGATGGTTTGCGGGAGTTGATACTTGAGGAGGCACACGGTTCGCGGTACTCTATTCACCCAGGTGCCGCAAAGATGTACCAAGACTTGAGACAACACTACTGGTGGAGGAGAATGAAGATGGATATTGTTAGGCATGTAGCTAAGTGCCTCAACTGCTAGCAGGTCAAGTATGAGCATCAGAGACCGGGCGGTGTTCTTCAGCGTATGGTTATTCCCGAGTGGAAATGGGAGAGGATCACCATGGATTTTGTTACTGGACTCCCTCGGACAGCGAGGAAGTTTGATTCCGTATGGGTGATTGTTGATCGGCTGACTAAGTCCGCACATTTCATCCCAGTTAGTACTACTTACTCATCGAAGCGGTTGGCATCGATCTTTATTCGGGAGATTGTCAGGTTGCATGGGGTCCCAGTGTCTATTATATCTGACAGAGGCACTCAGTTCACTTCTCGGTTTTGGAGAGCATTTCAGCGAGAGATGGGTACGAGGGTTGAGTTGAGTACAGCATTTCACCCCCAGACGGACGGACAGTCTGAGCGCACTATTCAGATTCTGGAGGTTATGTTGCGGGCATGTGTGATCGACTTTGGTGGTTCATGGGATGAGTTTTTGCCACTTGCTGAGTTTGCCTACAACAACGGCTACCAGTCGAGTATTCGGATGGCCCCGTACGAGGCATTGTATGGCGGACGGTGTAGATCTCCCATCGGATGGTTTGAGCCCGGCGAGGACAGATTGATAGGGACCGAGTTAGTTCGGGATGCTCCGGATAGAGCAAAGTTGATCCGGGAGAGGCTTCGCACGGCACGGTCTCGCCGGAAGAGTTATGCGGACCGTAGGGTTCGAGAGTTGTCTTTCATGGTTGGTGATAGAGTATTGCTTGAAGGTTTCACCCATGAAGGGTGTCATGAGGTTCGGGAGGAAAGGGAAGTTGAGTCCCGGTACATTGGTCCTTTTGAGATACTCGGGAGAGTTGGAGAGGTGGCATATGAGTTAGCCTTGCCACCCAGCTTATCCAGCGTACATCCAGTATTCCATGTGTTTATGCTCCGGAAGTACATCGGAGATCCGTCCCATGTATTAGACTTCAGTACCATTCAGCTTGATGGTGATCTATCCTATAATGTGGAGCCTATTGCTATTTTAGGTCACCAAGTAAGGAAGCTGAGGTCGAAGGAGGTTGCATCAGTTAAGGTTCAGTGGAGAGGTCGACCTGTAGAGGAGGCTACTTGCGAGGTTGAGCAGGACATGCGGAGCAGATACCCTCAGCTATTTGAGACTTCAAGTATGTTTCTTGACCCGCTCGAGGACGAGCGTTTTCTTAAGAGGGGGAGAATGTGACGACCCGGCCCGTCGTCACGGGAATTACGACCCTGTTATGTTGTAATTACATAATTCATGCTTTTATATCGGTGTTAGAGTCTATCGGGGAAGTTAGGAGTGAATTGAAATGAAAATGAGGCATATAGCCTTTTTGAAGGAAACTTGAATAAGGAAAGTCAACCCGGAGTTGACTATTTAGTTAGAGAGCTCGGAATCAAATTCTGATGATTCGGTTAGTTCCGGGAGGTGGACTGTGACTTAGGGGAGCGATCGGAATTGAATTTGGAGGCCCGGTGTAGAAATAGGCTTGAATTGGCTAAGGTTGAATTTTGGCGAAATCCGAACGGTAGGTGAGATTTTGATCCGGGGGTCGGAATGGAATTCGACAGTTGCAGTAGCTCCGTTAGGTGATTTTGGATATGTCCGCAAAATTTCAGGTCATTCGGACATCGTTTGGTCGGGTTTTTGATTGATTGTGTAATTCGGAATGTTTTAAGGAATTTAGGCTTGAATTCGATGTGAATTATGGGTTTTGATGTTATTAGACGTGTTTTGAGGATTGGAACAAGTTCGAATAAGGTATTAAGATGTGTTGGTGTGTTTGGATGAGGTCCCGGGGGCCTCGGGGTGTTTTCGGATGGTAAATCGGGAGAAAAACATGGAAAATTGCAGGTTTGAAGAGTTCTGGTTCTGTTGTTTTCGCTCCTGCGGAAATGGGGGCGCAGGAGCGAGCCCGCAGGAGCGAAAAATGAGCGCAGAAGCGCTGGGGTTCGCTGAGGCGGATCCTGGTCCGCAAGGGCGGCACCGCAGGTGCGGAAGGAAAGACCGCAGAAGCGGTCTGGGCTCGTGATGGGAGGATCCGCAGAAGCGGAAGACTTGTCGCCTAAGCGAGTCCGCAGGAGCGGACTCTGATGCGCATAAGCGGTAAGGCTCGGAGGAGCGGAAGGGGGTTTTGCAGGAGCGGTCTCGCGGGAGCGAGACCTGGGCCGCAGAAGCGGAGCTGGGCGGCTAGGAGTATTTTCGCAGAAGCGACCATTTGGTCGCAGAGGCGGCCTCGCAGAGGCGGATTTTGGTCCGCAGAAGCGGAAATCGCGCCTGTGTTAAAAAAATAACAGAAGAGTTAAAATTTCATAAGTTGCAAAACATTTGGGGCTCGGTTCTTGGAGGCGAATTGGGCGATTTGGGCGAGAAATTTCTGGGAGATCACCGGGTTATCGTCGAAGGTGAGTTTTATGGTTCCTTTACGCGTTTTTATCATGAAATCCTTGGTTAAATCCCTGTAAATGGAAGATTAAAGGTGGGTTTGAGCCCTAGGCCTAAATTAAAGAAAAACACCGATTTGAGTGGGCAAATGGAGTCCGATTTTGGTAAATTTTATATGCCTAGACTCGTATCGAGATGAGGATTCCGAATATGTGATTTTTGTAATTTTTCGACAAGTGTACCAAAAGTCGGGTTTTGACAACTTGTGGGTTTTGATATAATTTGGGTTATTTCGAATGAATTTCGTGAAATTAGCATATATTGATGCATTCTCTATGATTTTGAGCAGATTTGGCACCCGAGGAGATTGATTTGCGAGGCAAGCGCAAGGCGGATTGAAGCTTCTACCGGTTCGAGGTGAGTGGTAGTAGTAAACAATGTACCGAGGGTTTGAAACCCCGTACTAGCACTTCACAGTGCTATGTCGAGATGAGACACACGTCTTGAGACGAGTGTGGTGACATTATGATTGGGGGTTCGGACTTAGTCCTTCCCGGCTAATAGAATACTGTGTTGTAAGACTATTACTGATATTATAACTGTACAATAGGGCTAAAAATCATGTTTGGGGCCTTGTGCCAATCTGTAGAGCATTAGGGAACCTATAGAGCTAGGTGACCCTTATATCATGTTGGAAACATACACTCAGCCGTAGCTCTAGCCGTATAGCATAATATGAGCCCGTACTAGATGTGTACATTGAGAGAGATTATCTAGGGTGGAATCCCCTGTTCTAGCTGAGTGGGCCTGAAAGGCCAAGTCTATATTGACTGAGATAGGGTCTAGGACCCACTGTGATATATTATATTGGGCCTGAGAGGCCAAGCATATATTGACTGGGATAGGGTCGAGGACCCATTATGAGGTATTATATATATACCTATATTGGATCGGGCTGCACGCCGCAGCAGTATATATATTGGATCGGACTGCACGCCGCAGTAATATACATGTAATATACATGTGGGACGGACTGCACGCCGCAGTATTATTGCGCTTGGGCTGTAGGAGCCCCTTCGGAGTCTGAGTCTGCACACATTCTCAGTGAGCACTGGTGTATATTATGGGATCGGGCTGCACGCCGCAGCAGTATAGAGATATATACATATATATATTGGATCGGACTGCACGCCGCAGTAATATTTGTGTGGATCGTGCTGCACGCCGCAGTATTATAGTGCTTGGGCCTAGGGAGCCCCTCCGAAGTCCGTATACACCCCCAGTGAGCGCCGTCGACGTTAAATGGAGCGGGCTGCGCGCCGCAGCGGTATATGTATTGGAGCGGGCTGCACGCCGCAGCATTATACTTAATTATATCCTACTATCTACTTAAATATTTATACATTATAGACAGAGGTATGTGTCTTTATATGTTGAGATGGCCGTACACCGTAGGGGTACGAGTGAGGGTTGGATCAGAGTAAGAATCTTATAGAGATAAATGTGGTTTGGAGATTAGAGTATTACCATAGTGATGACGTACATATGAGGGTTGCCTTAGAACTGCTAAGTGATAGCACAGGAGTTCTTACCTTCAGTCATTATTTATTATTGTTACTCACCTGAGTTGAAATATACTCACCCCACTCCCCTGCACTTTCTGTGCAGATCCACAGGTGCCCGAGAGCAGTTGAGACATTGTAGCTGCCGATCCTTATCTACTTTTGCGGAGATTACGAGGTAGCCTGCCAGCGTCCGCAGAGCTTGTTTTCTCCTTCTTTATCATCTTGTTGATTTCCTATTTGCCTAGACTTGGTTTTATTAGGATGTTATTCTGTAGAGGTTCAGTCTCGTGACACCACGATATGTTTGGGACCGTATTTTGTACGTTTTACGTTTCGGTTATCACCTGATATGATCATTTACTGTTTAAGTTTAATTTGATTAATAACTGGCTGGGTTAAGGGATAATATGGTCGAGCTTGCCTAGCATTGTGTTGGGCGCCATCACGACCAAGGTTTGGGTCGTGACAGAAACATTCAAGTTCCTAATATATAAAGGTACCACGGGTGGTTCCCTTATCTCTTCCAATTCCACCCTTTGAGTCAAACCACTCCCACTCTCTTCATGATCCTCAAGAAATTTAGCATTTCTAGCTTCAACAATTTTAGGAGAATGAGAAGGACAATAAAACCTAAATCCTTTAGAGTTAACCGCATAGCCTATAAAATAACCGCTTATTGTTCTTTCATCCAACTTTTTTAGTTGTGGGTTATAAACCCTCACTTCAGTTGGACATCCCCAAACGTGTAAATGATTTAAACTAGGTTTCCATCCTTTCCATAACTCAAAAGGTGTCTTGGGGACATCCTTGGATGGAACCCTATTTAAAATATACACAGCGGTTTTTAAGGCTTCACTCCACAAGGATAAAGGTAAACTTGATCTGCTAATCATGCTTCTTACCATGTCCATTAATGTCCGGTTCCTTCTTTCCGCCACACCATTTTGTTGTGGTGTTCCTGGCATGGTATAATGAGCAATTATACCTTCACTTTCAAGGAACTCAGCAAATGGACCCTTAACTTGTCCCTTATCTGTGTACCTACCATAATATTCTCCACCCCTATCGGATCTTACAATTTTGATCTGAGCACCAGTTTGTTTCTCTACTTCTGTTTTGTAGACTTTAAAAGCATCAAGTGCTTCTGATTTATTAAACAGAAAATAGAGATACATATATCTTGAATAGTCATCAATAAACGAGATAAAATATCTCTCACCATTCAAGCAAGGGGTAGGAAAAGGTCCATATATGTCTGTATGTATGATCTCAAGTAATTGAGAACTCTTTTTGGCACCTTTAGTTGATTTATTGGTCTGCTTACCCTTTATGCAGTCCACACAAGTCCCAAAGTCAGAAAAATCAAGAGTTTTTAGAACTCCATCATTAACCAACCTTTTGACTCTATCAATAGAGATGTGTCCCAATCTCTTGTGCCAAAGACTAGATGAGTTCTCATTGGTAATACATCGCTTAGTGCCAATTTCTTTATCATGCAAAGTTAAAACATTGCATTCAAATGTGGGGTCTAGCTCAAGTTTATATAAAGTTCCATTCAAATTTCCAAAACCAATAACTTTATTATCTTTCAAAAGTTTCACATAAGGATAATGAAAATTCAAATCATATCCACTAATCGATAGTCTTGAAAGAGAAATTAAATTTCTAGAATATTCTGGAACATAAAAAGTATTTTCTAAATCTAAGTGAAAACCATCCTTCAAAATGAGCCTATAAGTCCCCACGCTTTCCACACGTGAACGCGTCCTATTGCCCGAATAGACGTATTGTTCACTTCCTATTGGCTTCCTCTGAGTTAGAAAGCCCTGCATGATTTTGGCAATGTGAATTGTAGCACCAGAATCAATCCACCATGTATTATCGGAAACTTCAGTAAAATTAGATTCATAACATACAAAGGTAAAATTACCTTTCTTTTCAAGCCATTTCTTATATTTCAGGCAATCTTTCTTCCAGTGTCCCTTCTTCTTACAGAAACAACAAACATCTTTGTCAAATGTGCTTTTCTTCTTCATGGGAACACTTTTGCCTTTCTTTGCATTTCTCTTACCATGAGTCACCATATTAACATTTTCAGGTGTCTCATGCTTCAACCTCTCTTTTTCTTGAACAGACATGGTCAAAAGTTCATTGATTGACCATTTATCCTTATGTGTGTTGTAAGAAATCTTAAACGGACCATATTCCGCAGGAGGTGAGTTGAGAATGAAATGCACAAGAAATGGTTCAGACATATCAACCTCAAGGGACTTGAGTTTAGCAGCAATGTCTCTCATCTCCATAATGTGCTCACGCACTGTACGACTTCTGTCAAAAGCCATACTTGAGAGCCTCTTCATAAGGGTGCTGGCCAATGCCTTGTCAGAGCTTACGAATTGTTCATCAATTGCCTTTATGTAAGCTTTGACCTTATCGCTATTAGGGATAGAACCCCTAATGCTTTGGCTTATGTGAGCTTTTATGAGCATTAAACTTAAGCGATTAGATCGCTCCCACCGCTCATAACTAGCCTTAGCAGCTGGCGTACTTGATTCCGTGGGGATAGGTGGTTCATCCACACGGAGCGCCAGGTCCAGATCCGAGTACCCTAAAGTGAGAAGGACTTTCTCCTTCCATTCAACATAATTGTCACCAGAAAGCATTGGAATTCGAGCATTCTCATTAAAAATAGCGGTAGGAAAAGTGGTAAAGACTGCAAAACAAGGATAAATATACATAAGCTATGAAGTACAGTCCATCAAAAGTGAATCGCGTAAAATACCGATTCATAGTAAATTCTAGACCTTCCCGTGGGCAGAGGTTGCAACCCATGCATAGAATTTACTAACTTTATTAGACTAGTAAACCAAAATATATAAAAATTTATCTGTACCTGTGGGCATAAGATAATTTTCAACTAAAAGGTTTACTATCTCATTCCAATTAATCTCACCGGAATGGTTACCTCCCTGTAGGGCCGGGTTGCCATTTTAATGAGATAACTGGACTAAGTAGATGTCATTATAATTTTAATCACTAAACTCTATGTGATTAAACAACTTAACTTCTTTTATATCAAGTACTCAAGATGCTGTGGCTACTCCTAAGTACGTCACATAAAAGAACACTCAAAATAACATCTTAAAATAATTAACCTTAAACCATATGTTTATTGGTTTCAAAGCAGGTACATACAATGCTTATACTATTCCAAGAATCAAGTCTTATTCCTATAACTAACCTAAATATTATAAGAATCTCATTGAAAAGTAGCAAATTTCTTTACAAGTAAACAATTGCTTTACTTAAATGAATAAATTTTTTCATTCACGTCTAATACACGACTAAGAAAATATTGATCATGATGAATCTGTACTAAACATGATTCATGCGTCTAAAAGGAAAAACTGTTACGGCATCAAATATTATTGTTTTCTAAGAAATAAGGGTGACTCAAGAAGAAATTAAATTAATTCCATATAGTGTAGTATACTTGGAACATGATTCATGACTTTCTGGCCAACAAGTTAAAGAGCTTAAAGGAATAATATTACTGTTTCTATAAAAATAGTTTAAGAGCTCGTTATAATTCCCAAATAGCAAAATAATATCTCAAAGGTTTAAAATATTGGCTCATTCTCTTATTTAATTATGCAGTCTTGGTCTAGGATGATTTAGACAAGAGGGGTTGCTCTGATGGTAAGCAACCCCCACTTCCAACCGAGAGGTTGTGAGTTCGAGTCTCCCCAAGAGCAAGGTGGGAAGTTCTTGGAGGGAAGGATGCCGGGGTCTATTTGGAAACAGCCTCTCTACCTAGGGTAGGGGTAAGGTCTGCGTACACACTACCCTCCCCAGACCCCACTAAGTGGGATTATACTGGGTTGTTGTTGTTGGAATCCAAACTAAGAGAATCATAAAACGAAAATATCAAACTTGGGTCCGATATTGAGAACGAGTAGAAGGAAAAAATAGAGATGCCAAGAGATTTATCAAACAATATGAAATAGTGAAACATATGACCAACCATATAGATTGTATCAGGCCTTTATTTAACCCGTTAAACTATTAAATTGAAAGCCTACACAAGATGGTATAACTTTAGTACACTAGTACTGTTTCAGTTATTCAGTCATACAAGAATTTAAACTGCTATATATTGAGTCAATAGATTTTCCCATCACTGAACAAACTAGCTAAAGGGTTGCTCTGATACCACATGTTGAAATTCTAATACATACACAGAGCCAGCGCAGTGGAAATTAAACAAGGAACGTACCTTCAGCCATGATTGTTCAAGTGTTATGGAATCGCCTCGTAAAACTTTGACAGAAAACCTAGAGCCTTTTAGCCTAAGCCTATCGTTGGATGCCAGACTGATGGAGTCAGAGGCGTATTTATAGGTAGGCTAGGGACTCTTAGGCAAATACGTTAGCCCTAGGGACTTCTCCATAAATTATAATTACCCTAGGGACTACTAATATATGGTAATTTCTTTCCATCAAAGAAACTACCATATATGCATAACCACATAATATTATCTGATATATATTATTTCCTTTGGGAGAGAAGGTAAATAATTTATTACCATATATGTGGGCCACACTAGAAATTCTAGAAAATATGGTAATTTTCTTACACTCTTAAGCCTCATATTTTTCCATCATTTCTTTCTCATACCTTTTTCTTCCTTCTGAACCCTCTAAGTGTCCTCATTGGAGACGTACAATGACAGAAGTGTATAATGCCCTTATGGCTAACCACACATGGAATTAGTTCCCCGCCCCTTTGATTCTAATCTTATTGGTTGTCGTTGGGTGTATAGAATTAAACAAAAATCAGATGGTTCTCTTGAGCGTCTTAAAGGTCGTCTTTTGGCTCAGGGTTAAAATCAACAACAAGGACTGGACTATGATCAAATATTTAGTCCTGTGGTAAAATCAGTCACCATTCGTACAGTTCTTGCTCTTGCTTCTTCTAAACGATGGCCTGCTAATCAATTAGGTGTTAAGAATGCTTATTTGAATGGCAATCTTAATGAACTGGTATGTATGAAAAAGACTAGTGGATTTGTTCATCCACAATTTTCTCTCATGTTTGTCGATTGAACAAATCTTTTTATGGCTTAAAGCAAGTCTCTAGAGCGTGGTTTCAACGGTTCACTTCTTTTCTTCTAACTCATGATTTTTATAATAGCTTCTTAGACTCCTTTCTCTTTATTTACAAACAAAATTCAGACGTTGATGTTCTTTTTGTTTATGTTGATGATATTCTTCTTAATGCATCCTCTCCTTCATTGCTTCAAACTTTAACACAAACTCTCAAGTCTAAATTTTTTACTAATGATTTGGTGTTAGTTAACTTTTTCCTTGGTATTTTCATTAGTGCTCGCGATGGCGGGTATTTCTTTGTCAGTCAAAATATATCAAGGACCTTCTTAGTCATTCCAATTTACTATCATCAAAGCCAAATTCAACACCTATTTCTCTCAAATCATCTCAACATTTAAATGACTCTCTTTCATTTTCTGATCCAACTCTTCGTAGGAGTCTTGTAGGTGGTGTTCAATACCTAACGTTCACTCACCCCGACATTTCTTTCGCAGTTAATTAAGTTTCTCAATTTATGCATTCTCCCCTTGATAGTCACTATACTACAGTAAAACAAATTTTACGCTACTTGCACGGAACTTTGAATCATGGTTTATTTGTTGCTGGTGGTTCTTTTGGCAGTTTCCAATGTTATACTGATGTGGATTGATATAACTCGCCTTTCTACTTCGACATACCAGTTGTCCTATAACTCGCCATTCTACTTCGACATAAAAAGAAGTTATTTCTTGATCAAGTGCTGAAGTTGAATATAGATCAGTTGCTCATGCTGCAGCTGAATTCACTTGATTACACGCCCTTCTCCGAAATCTTCACATATGTAACTTCACCTTCAATAATTTTTGTGATAATGTTAGAACTATTTATTTGGCTCACAATCCTATCCAACATGCTCGCACCAAGCATATTGAAATTAATGTTCATTTTGTGTGTGAAAAGATTGCACTAGGTACTCTCCAAGTTCAATATGTTGCAAGTCAAAATCAATATGCTTATTTGTTAACCAAAGCAGGTCCTTCTCCGTGATTGTTATTTCTACGTGATAAGCTCTATGTTCTTTTTGATCATGCATCACTTAAGGGGGAGTAATAGATATTATATCCAACAATAGATTAGTCATTCTTATGTACAAGTAAAATACTATAAATATCTCCATATACTACGATAGATATGGTGTGAAATACACATTGTTACATGCATGTGTCCATGCTTTTTAAGCGTACTTGTTAATTATTTCCAACGGATATAATCATGCTGAATCCTGCTACCTACAAAGTCTTAAGTCAAAGATTATGCATATTACAAGATAATGCTGAAATATTTGGCCACAAGGCAATTTTAAAAAGTTTTGTTCTTATCACCATATGGTATTTTGTATTAATTGGCTTGACTAATCTAGATTTGGACCTTGTATGACTTGTTAAAGAGAGAAGCACACTTTACCAATAATTTCTTCTTTATCAATGCTTGAAGTTGAGACCTTTGTTTAAGGAAGAAAGTTGAGAGGGATTTGGAATTTTTGGAAGATATATACGAAGAGGTGGCTCTTGCATATAAATTTTACGGGTTCAAGTAATTTTTTTTACATATATCTATACTCCTCAATCTATCAGACTTGAAAATTATGAAAGAATACATCGTGAAGAAAGAAAAAAAAAAAGAAAAAGAAAAAAAATACTCAATTAATACGCAAATAATGACACCTTATATATCATGGGTGCACCAAATTCTAGAAAAAGAAAGGAAAAATAACAAGATAAACATAAGATTTAACTTTCAACCTCAGTTAAATGGGTACACCAACAAAAACATCATATGGTACATTAAGCGTGAATGCACACAAACATAGTTTATGTATTTTAAAAACGTATAATATTACTAGCGTAAATTACTTTGAATAGGTAAATCAATCATTTGTTAATCCTCTCATACCTACTAATTGATGTAGCTGAGATGCATTTTCTTCAGTTCTAAAGAAAGACATTATATGAACTGGAGTAAAATGGTCAGTCATCCTAAAATTAGGATTCATTTCTCGTCGCAAATATTCATTTGTAGCGTATCATATTTCAATGAATTGAAGTAATTTTTCTATCGCGTGTACATTCCCATGATAATGGCTATTTTTGTTGGGTTTGTTATTTAATAATTAATAATAAAAGAGGTATGAATGAAAAATAGTGGAAAAAAATAGAGGGATGACCCGCGACCCAACTCGGTCTAGCCTGTTTTTCTTTCCCGAATTAATTTAAATTTATTTTAAATTTTCCGCAAAAATACCAATAGCCATGACTGTTCTGAAAGGTTGCAAACTTCTTCAGAGGGTCACACCTGTTCCAACAATCATGACTATTCTGAAAGGTTGCAAACCTCTTCAGAAACAACACTAGTTGGGAACCCAAGTTCAGGAGCTTCAACTTATTTTTCATGACCTTATAGCTGAAGGTATGGTCGTGAATGAAGCATTTCAAGTAGCTTCTATGATTGAAAAATTTCCTCCTTCGTGGAGAGATTCAAGAACTATCTGAAGCACAAATGCAAAGAAATGAAGTTGGAAGATCTTGTGATACATCTAAAGATCGAGGAAGACAACAAATCAACCGAGAAGAAGTCTCGTGGGAATTCAACGATAATGAGAGCTAGTATAGTTGAAGAGACTGCTCCAAAAAGTATGAAGGGGAAGAGGTCTTCTTGACAAACTAAGGAGCAGAACAAAAAGAAATTCAAGAGCAGCTGCTACAACTGTGGAAAAGTCCGTCACAAAAGCCCAGATTGTTGTCTCCCGAAAAAGGATAAGAAGAAGGGACAAGCCAACATAGTGGAGAATAATAATAAGATTGATGATCTTTGTGCAATGCTTTCAGAATGCAATTTAGTTGGAAATTCGAAGGAGTAGTGGATTGACTCTAGAGCCACTCGACATGTTTGTGTTGTCAAAGAAGCATTTGCGACTTACCCTACTGCCTGTCCGATAGAAGAAGTTTCCATGGGAAATAATGTAACAGCCAAGATTGATGGTTATGAGAAAATATTCCTGATGATAACTTCGGGCAAGGTGTTAATGCTCAACAACGTTCTTCATCATGTTCCTACTATTAGGAAGAATTTAGTTTGTATTTATTTACTGGTAAAGAATGCATTCAAATATGTATTTGGTTATAATAAAGTTGTTTAAAGCAAGAACGAAATGTATGTTCGAAAAGACTACCTGACAGAGGGCCTGTTCAAACTCAATGTAATGGTTGGTGCTAGTATGAATAGAATTCCAGCTTCTTCTTATTTATTGGAGTCAAATGATTTAAGGAATATTCGTTTAGGACATGTCAATTATAAAACCATGTGAAAATTAATTAATTTAAAAGTATTGCCTATATTCGAGTGTAATAAATCAAAATGTCAAATATGTGTTGAATCTAAGTTTGTAAAACATCCTTATAAGTTTGTTAAAAGGAGTTCAAATCCTTAAGACTTAATTCATACTGATATTTGCGATATGAAGTCGACACCATCTCAAGGTGGGAAAAAGTATATTATTACTTTTATTGATGATTGCACTAGATATTGTTATGTTTTTTTGCTTAATTGTAAGGATGAAGCAATTCAAGCATTTTACGCAATACAAGACTGAAGTAGAAAATCAATAAAACATCAAAATGATTAGAAGTGATCGAGATGGAGAATATGAATCTCTGTTTGCAGAAATATATTCAGAATATAGAATTATCCATCAAACTACTGCATCTTGCACACCTCAATCCAACAGAATTGTGGAAAGGAAAAATCGGGCATTAAAAGAAATGATGAATTCTTTATTAATAAGTTCCGGATTACTGTAGAGTTTGTGGGGGGGGGGGAAGCTATCCTTACAGCTGACTGAATACTCAATAGAGTACCCCACAAAAAAACATAACCTATTCCATATGAAAAATGAAAACAAAGAAAACCCAACTTGAAATATTTCAAAGTGTGGGGGGTGTCTAGCAAAGGTACATGTTCCTTTACCTAAAAAGTTAAAATTGGACAAAAAATAGTAGATTGCGTTTTCATTAGATATGCTACAAATAGTAAAGCATGTCGATTTTTGGTTCATAAATCAGATAATTCTGAGATTCATGTTAATACGGTAATGGAGTTAGATAATGCTGAATTATTTGAAAGCTTCTATCCGAATAAAACTGAAAGCGATTTTTTAAGTGAAAAACCTAAACGCCTCGGGAAGACCAAAGTAAAATAATCCAAGTATAAAAGATCTAAGGCGTAGCAAACGTCAAAGAAAATCTACGTCATTTGGACAAGATTTTGTGACATTCTTGCTTGAAAATGAGCCTCAAACTTTTGAAGCAGCTATGTCGTCTTCTAATTTAGTATTTTGGAAAGAGGCGGTCAAAATAGTGAGATTCAATCAATTTTAGATAATCATACATGAGATTGGTTGATCTTCCTCCAGGAAATAAGCCTGTAGGTTCGAAATGGATCTTTAAACGGAAACTTAAAGCTGATGGCACTATTAACAAATATAAGGAAAGATTTGTTGTTAAATGTTATAGACAAAAGGAAGGCCTTGATTACTTTGACACTTACTCGCTAGTAATGAGGATAACATCTAATAGGGTGTTAGTGGCACTAGCGGCCGCGTATGGTCTTGAAATCCATCAAATGGATGTTAAAACGACTTTCCTAAATGGAGAATTGGAGGAAGAAATTTACATGGAAAAACCTGTGGCTTTTGTGGTTCCTGGTAAAGAAAAGAAAGTGTGCAAACTTGTTAAGCCGTTTTATGGACTTAAACAAGCACCCAAATAATGGCATGCAAAATTTGACCAAACAAGGCTAGCAAATAGATTTAAGATCAATGAGTGTGATAAATGTGTTTATATTAAAAATACTCCAAGTCATGAAGTCATTGTTTGTTTATATGTTGATGACATGTTGATAATAAGCAAAAGTATTGCAGATATAAATGCTACAAAGCGCATGTTAGCTAGCAAATTCGACATGAAAGACTTATAAGTTGCTGATGTGATCTTAGGAACCAGAATTCGCAAGACTTCACAAGGTCTAACATTATCACAGTCTCACTACATTGAGACGATACTTGACAAGTTCAAGTATTTGGATTTCAAAATTGCCCAACTCCAATTGACGTGAGTTATGCACTTCAAAAGAATGAAGGTGAATGTTACTCACAACTGAACTATGCAAGAGTATTGGGAAGTTTGATGTATATTATGAATTGTACGCGACCAGATATAGCAAACTGAGTCGGTTTACAAGTAATCCTAATCAAATACAATTGATGGAAATGAAACAAGTTTTGGGATATCTAAAACATACCCAAAATTATGCTTTGCATTACAGCAAATATCCTTCCATGATCGAGCGATATAATGATCCAAATTGGATCACCGAATCATCTGAAGTTAAATCCACGAGTGGATATGTTTTGATAATTGGGGGTGCAGCAGTATCTTGGAAATCATCTAAAAACGTGCATCGCCCGTTCTACAATTGAATCTAAATTCATAGCTTTAGATAAGGTCGTCGAGGAAGCTTGTCACGACCCAACCCCACCTAGTCGTGATGGCGCCTCTCGTGAAGACGAGGCCAGCCAATAGTACGTTAACTCCTCAAATATCTGATAGTTAGTAATAATAAATAAGCCTAAAGCAATAATATTGAAATCAGCAATACGGACATAGCTACAATAACAATCAAAAGCCAACCCAAATCCAGCCTGCAATCGGGGTGTCATGAATCATGAGCTACTACATAGTTTGAAGGAAATATTACTAGTCTGTATCTAAGAACATAGTCTGAAATAACCAAAAATACACATGATAAGTAAGAAATTGAGCTGTGAACGTCGACGGCTAAATCGTCTCTCCAGGTCCGCCTGGTCTGGAAGGGAGGATCAGCACTCAAGAACGAACTGAGCTATACCTGTATCTCCACACACATTGCAGGGAGTAATGTGAGTACTCCGACCCAGTGAGTAATAAAATATAATATTTGAGAACGTAAAATCCTACAAAGGCCCAATTTATGCTATATCAAGCTGGAAAATCAGGTAAACAGTAGAAACCAGTGAAATACAGAAAACTCTTTGAAAACAGTTATAAAAAATTATTCTCAATCATTAAGGGATACACAAGAACCTGCCCCTTGGGTGCCATATCAACTCTCAGTATAGCATCAGCACCGTGGGCTACGTATCAATCACTCAGTAGAATATCAGCCCATCGGGCTCACTCTCACTCATATGGGTACCCCGCGCTCACTATGGGTGTGCAGACTCTGGAGGGGCTCCTACAGCCCATCAATAAACAAGGCCTGAAAGCCTGAGCAACATCAATGCGAGGCCTGGAAGCCTACTCACAATACACTCGAGGCTTTAAAGCCTCCTCACATAACACTCGAGTCCTGAAAGCCTCCTCACATAACACTCGAGGCATGAAAGCCTCCTAACATCACTCATCATATCCTCACACATGGCCCGCAACCTCTATCAATCCAAAAATATAATCAAAATCCCATCGGACATCAGCAAAACAATCATACTCAGCTCAAACAATAGTTGAAATATTAGTTAAAACTCCAGGTTTGATTAAAATATGGATGAGTTCATGAAATAGTGAAATCACATGGACTGAGTTCAAATAGTATTTCAAATAGTTAGGAAAACAGTGATCGTAACTCATAAGGAGTTCATACAATCGGCAATAAACCCAAATCATAGTGAAAAACAACAAGTCATAACTAATACATAGTAAAATATCATCTGGACTGGACCAAGTCAGAGTCCCCAATAGTAAATGACCCCGCACTTAGCATTGAACGCGTGTCTCATCTCAACACAACACCAAGTTGTGCAAGTCTGAGGTCTCAAGCCCTCAAGCCCTCAAGACATCATTTAAAGTCATTACTCACCTCTAGCCGGCCAAGAGTTTAGCTCGCCAAGACTTTTCCCCTCGAATCAACCTTCTCGCGCGTCGAATCTGACTAAAACCACAAGGAATGTGTTACAATAAGCTAAAAGAACATAACCCAATCAAAAATACTTGAAAAACATGAAAAATCACGAAGTTGGCAAAACCCGAGTCCCGACCCACTACTCGAAATCCGAAATTTTTTACATTAATACAACCCTTATCTCACCACGAGTTCATACATATCAAATATGCAAGAATTAGAGTCTATTTGACCCCTCAAATCATTAATTCATACTCTCTCAAGTTTCAAGCCCTAACATCCATTTATAGCATTAAATACCTTGAATTTCAGTGATCCATGATTTTCCACTATATAAATATAATCCGAGTCCAATAGTTCATACCTGATGAAACCCATTCAAATTCTCTCCAAAATTGCCCAAGAATTGCCTAAGCCGAAGTCCAAAATATTTTCCTTTTCTTTCAAATTCGTGAAACACTGTTAACTTAGACCCAGGTCAATTTCCATTTCTACGGTTAATTTACCGCACCAGCGGTCACCGGATATGCGCCCACTTGACCGCTTTTGCGGTCTAACTTAACTCACTAGTGACTGCTTCTACGGTCACATACCGCTTCTACGATAGCCGCTTATACAGACACATGTCCACTTCTGCGGAACACCCAGGTCCTTCAAGGACTACTTTTGCGACCACCTAGCCGCATCTGTGGAACTGCCTATGTGGTCCCTTTTCCGCAGATGCGAAAATGATAGAACCAGCAAACTTCAACCATGTAATAAACTTCAACCACCTGGTCTCATCCCGACGCCCCCGGGACCTCAACAAAAAGAATAAATCTAACCTATTACCTAATTCAAACTTGCTCGAACCATCGAAACATTACCGTTTATACCAAAATCATCAAATTTCACCTAATCAAAGCCTAAGTTTATCAAATTCTTCCAAAATTCACATTTGATAAAAAACCCGACCAAACGACGTCAAAATGACCTGAAAATTTGTAGACATATCCAAAATTACTTAACAAAGCCACTGCAACTCTCGAATTTCCATTCCGACCCACAGATCAAAATATTACCCGTCAACCAGAATTTGCCAAAATACCAACTTTGCCGATCCAAGCCTAACTCTACACCGGGCCTCCAATTAAATTTCGATCACATTCATAAGTCACAAATCATCCCCCGAAGCTAAATGGATCATCGAAATGCACATCCAAGCCCTCTAACTATATAGTCAACTTCCGATTGACTTTTCCAATACAAGCTTCCTTGTAAGAGGCTATGTGCCTTATTTCCAATTGAAACCAATCCAATTCTACCCGATCAACTTAAATAGTGATATTGAAACATAAAGCAACACAATATGGGGGAAACGGGGAGGTAACTGATGTAACGACGGGTCGGGTCGTCACATCCTCCCCAACTAAAACAAACCCTCATCCTCGAGTGGGTCAAGAAATATACCTGGAGTCTCAAACAAACTCCGCATCTCCCGCTCGATCTCCCAAGTAGCCTCTTCCACGGGCCGACCGCGCCACTCTACCTTCACCGAAGCTATATCCTTTGATCTCAATCTCCAAATCTGACGACCCAGAATAGCTACTGGCTCCACATCATAGGTCAAATAGTCAACCAACTACACTATACTAAAGTCCAACACATGATATGGGTCCCCAACATACTTCCGAAGCATAGACACATGAAATACCGGGTGAACTCCCCAATAGGCTAGGTGGCAAAGCAAGCATATAGGCCACCTCCCCAATCCTCATAAGAACCTCAAAAGGGCCAATAAACCTTGGACTCAGCTTCCCTTTCTTCCCAAACCGCATGATGCCCTTCATAGGAGAAACCTTCAACAAGACCTTCTCTCCTACCATGTACAATACATCTTGAACCTTCCGATCTGCATAACTCTTCTGCCGCGACCGAGGTGTACGAAGTCTCTCCTGAATCACCTTCACCTTATCTAAGGCATCCCAGACCAACTTCGTCCCCAAAAACCTAGCCTTACCGGGCTCAAACCAATCAACCAGAGATCTAGACTGTCTCCCATATAAGGCCTCATATGGAGCCATCTAAATGCTGGATTGATAGTTGTTGTAGTAAGAAAACTCTGCAAGAGGCAAGAAATCGGCCCACGAACCTCCAAAGTCAATAACACATGCATGCAACATGTCCTCCAATATCTGAATGGTACGCTCGAACTGCCCGTCTATTTGAGGATGAATCGATGTGCTCAACTCTACCTATGTACCCAGTTCTCACTGAAAAGTCCTCCAGAACTGGGAAGTAAACTGTGTACCTCTATCCGAGATAATGGAAACTAGGACCCCATGCAATTGAACAATCTCCCAGATTAAAATCTCTACTAACCGCTCCGAAGAATAAGTAGTACACACCGGAATAAAGTACGCGGACTTGGTCAGCCGATCCATAATCACCCAAATAGAATCAAACTTCCTCGCTGATCGAGGAAGACTAATCACAAAGTCTATAGTAATTATCTCCTATTTCCACTCGGATATATCCATGCACTGAAGTACACATTCGGGTCTCTGGTGCTCATACTTGACTTGCTCATAGTTAAGATACCGAGCTACATAACTCACAATAACCTTCTTTATTCTCCTCCACCAGTAATGTTGTCTCATATCCTGAAACATATTCGCGGCACTTGGGTGAATAGAATACCGCGAGCTGCGGGCCTCCTCCAATATCAACTCCCGAAGCCCATCCACATTGGGTACGCAAATCCGGCACTGTATCATCAACACACTGTAACCATCAATGGTCATATCTCTGGCATCATCATGCTGAACTTTGTCCTTAAGGACAACCAAATGTGGATCATCATACTGGTTCTCTCGGATGCGGTCATACAAGGAGGACCGAGAAATAACACAAGCCAACACCCGAATTGGCTTTGAAATATCTAACTTCACCATCCAATTGGCCAAACCCTGGACGACTAAACTGCAAAGGGCCTCTCCCCAACTGAAATATATGCCAAACTACCCATACTAACTGCATTTCGACTCAAAGCATCGGCCAATACATTGGCCTTCCCTGCATGATACAATATGGTAATTTTATAAACCTTAAGCATCTCAAGCCACCTAGGCTGGCTCAAATTAAGATCCTTTTGTTTGAAAAAATGGTGAAGACTGTGATGATCGGTATACACCTCACAAGATACGCCATACAGGTGGTGCCTTAAAATCTTCAAGGCATGGAATATGGCAGCGAACTCCAAATTATGAACAGGGTAGTTCTTCTTATGAGGATTCAATTGACGAGAAGCATATGCAATAACCCTACCCTCCTCCATCAACACACATCCTATCCCAACCCTTGAAGCATCACAATACACGGTATAAGAACCTGAAGCTGATGGCAGAACTAACACTAGAGTCGTTGTCAAACCTGTCGTGAGCTTCTGAAAGCTCTCCTCGCACTCCTCAAACCACACAAAATGGAGCACCATTCTGAGTCAACTTGGTCAAAGGCAATGCAATATAAGAAAATCCCTAAACAAACCAGCGATAATACTCTGCTGAACCGAGGAAACTCCAAATCTTCGTGGCTGAGGACGGTCTAGGCCAACTCTACACTTCCTCTATCTTATTTGGTTGAACATGAAGGCCATCACTAGACACCTTGGTCCTAGAAAATCCATTGACCCAAGCCATAACTCACACCTGGAGAACTTTGCATAAAGATTCTCCTCCCTCAATCTCTGCAATACTACTCTCAAATGCTGAAAATGCTCCTCCTAGCTACAAGAGTACACCATGATCTCAACAATAAACATAATTACAAATGAATCTAGATACGGCCGGAACACGTTGTTCATTAAATGCATGAATGCGACTAGGGCTTTAGTCAGCACAAAAGACATGACCAGAAACGCATAATGCCTCTTCTACGTCTTGAAAGTTGTCTTCATAATATCAGAATCACTAATCTTCAGCTGGTAATAGCCTAAACGGAGGTCAATCTTTGAGAATATCCTTGCTCCTTGGAGCTGATCAAATAAATCATCAATAGGCGGTAGTGGATACTTGTTCTTCAGTGTCACCTTATTCAACTACCTGTAGTCAATGCACATTCTCATTATTCCATATTTCTTCTTCACAAATAAGAGTAGTGCACCCCACGGTGACACACCCGGATGAATTAACCCCTTATCTAAGAGATCCTGAAGCTGCTCTATCAACTTCTTTAACTCTGCTGGTGTCGTACGATAGGGAGGAATAGAGATGGGCTGAGTGCTCGACACCAGATCGATACCGAAATCAATATCCCTGTCCGGTGGCATGCTTGGTAGGTCTGGTGGAAACATATCAGGGAAGTCCTCGCAACAAGAATAGAATCAAGACTAGGAGACTCAGCTCTGACATCTCTCACAAATGCCAAATATGATAGACAACCCTTCCCAACCATCTGCTAGGCCTTCAAGAAAGAGATCACCCTGCTAGGAACGTAGTTAGACATACCGCACCACTCAATCCTCGGAATACCCAGAATAGCCAATGTGACTGTCTTGGCATGACAGTCCAGAATAGCATGGTACGGAAATAACCAATCCATACCTAGAATCATATCAAAATCCGCCATGCTTAATAGTAACAGTTTGACTCGGGTCTCTAGACCCCCAATAGTCTAAACACGACCGATATGCATGGTCTACCATAATAGTATCGCCCACCGGGGTGGATACATGAATAGAAAAAACAAGGTACCTCCAGGTCATACCCAAATGGTGAGCAAAATAAGAAGGCACATTGGAATAGGTAGAGCCAACATCAAATAAAAATGAGGCATCCCTATGGCAGACTAAAATAGTTCCTATGATAACAGCATCCGAAGCAATAGCATATGCCCGGCCTTAAAGAGAATAGAATAGAGCTTGACCACCACGTTCGGCCTCCTCATCTAGGGCAACCCCTAGCTGCCTGACCCTTACCCCTAGCTGTCGGAGCGAGTGCTGAAGAAGATAGGCCATAAGATAAGGGTTGACCCCTCTGCTCAAACTCACTACCATGAAGCTGAGGACACTACCTCCATAAGTTCCTAAACTCCCCACACTCAAAACAACTCACGGGTGCTGGAGAATATGACTAAAGGGAGCCCCGTGCACCAGAGTGATTGGTTGACCCACTTGGCCGGGAGGAACCCTATATAGATAGAGATCGCAATGAACCGTATGATGGAAGGGCACTGATGGACGGCTGGCCCTGCTGATTAACCTGATGACCTCAGTCGGAAGATGACCTACGGTACTCAGAGCGGGACGATTGAGGAGGCCTAAATGAACGACCTCTACTATTTTGAGACTGCCCCCTAGACGGGGCACTAGTGAATCTACCAGAACCTCGAGGCCTCTTAGCCTCTCTGTTCTCTCTGCCCTGATGGCGAGCCAACTTAATATCACGAGCAATATCAACTGCAGCCTTAAAAGAAATACCTAAAACTCTGTCTTGAGTCATCAAAACCTGAAGGTGATAGTTAAGTCCATCCACAAATCTCTTGTCCCTTTCTCTGTCTATTGGAACCATCCAAGAGGCTGTCACGACCCAAATCCAGTCGTGATGGCGCCCAACAATCCAGCTAGGCCAGCCAAACCAACAGTTTAATTATAACACAATACCAGTCCCCAAATGGACAACCCAAGAAGAATATATGAGTTTAAGAACTCCAATAATAATAATACGGAACAAAATTACTGACACTCCCAAAGATCCGGAGTCACAAGTCTAGAGCCTCTAACAAAACCCAACAGGAAATAGAGAGTACGATAAAGAAGTACTCAAGTCTGAATACAAAATATACAATAACAACTGGAATGAGAGGAGAAGCTAGGCTCTGCGAACGTAGGCAGCTACCTCAGCAACTCGATGTGACAATGTAAACGCTGGAGATGTCCGTCTACTGCTCCTGTGTACCTGAGTCTGCACACAAAAGGTGCAGGGAGTAGGGGTGAGTACTAAGTACTCAGTGAGTAACAAATATATATATGTAGCTGAGAGTAAGAAATCCACAAAATACCACAATATGAAGCTACACTACAGTCCGAATCTCCTACGAACTAGCAACAACAATACAATACAGCTACCACAGAGTAATTCAACAAATACAGATGCAATGCAATGCACATAACCACTACGGCGTGTAGCCCGATCCAATTTAACGTCGACGGCGCTCACCAGGGGTGTGTACAGACTCCGGAGGGGCTCCTACAGCCCAAGCGCAATACTGCTGCGGCGTGCAGCCCGATCCTCACATCAACTACTGCGGCGTGCAGCCCGATCCCACACTCAGTCCACAATAAGCAATTAAGTCACAAAACAATTCATTTTCCTTATTTCCAGTTCTCAATTCATAATTTATGAAAAATACTTTAACTTTATTAATTTTGCAAAAGCCGGTGACTTAGTATTTCAAAAGTGTGATTTCAATTTCCAGGACTGAGATCAGTGATTTAAGCAATTATAGCTATCACATAAATATTGTCCTCTAAGGACGCTACAGATCGGCACAAGGCCCCAAACAAGGCTTACAGCCCACAAATATAGCAAATACAGTGTATTTCCAACACTAACCACATATTATTCATTTCCGGGATGGACCAAGTCTCAATCCCCAATCACAATCAATCCCGCACCTGCCACGGTGTGCGAGCCACGCCCTATTAGCGTCACAATGTGCTAAGCCGGGGTTTCGAACCCTCGGGCTACAATATACACAAACTACTCACCTCTAGCCGTTCGTAGAATCGTCCGCGATGCCTTTTCCTTTGAATTTCATTGCCTCGTGTGTAGAATCTAGTCAAATGACAATAATTATATCAAATACGGGTCAAAGAATCATAACCCACTTCAATTTATATGAAATTCGCAAAATTACACTAAGTTGGTAAAACCCGACTTTCGGTACGATTCTCGAAAAATTACGAAAGTCTCATATTCGGAACCCTCGTCTCAATACGAGTCTAAGCATATCAATTTTACCAAATTCGGACTCCATTTGCTCATTCAAAACCTTGATTTTCTAAAGTTCAAGCCTAGGGTTAAATCTTCCATGAATCACCCAAATTCTTCCATTTTCATGATATAATTGCATACTAATACCAATACTAATCATAGTTTAAGTCCATAGTTGCTTACCTGATGATTTCCCTTGAGTTTCTCTTAAAAATCGCCCAAATCGCCTCTAAAGCCGAGACCCAAATGTGTGAAATGTTCTGAAATTTTTCTCACTTCTGATACACTTAACTTACAGCGATTTTCGCTTCTGCGGAAGAATTTCCGCTCCTACGCTTCCGCTTCTGCGGAGATTCGATCGCTCGTGGGGATATTTCCGCTTCTGCGACTAGGCGTCCGCCTCTGCGGACTCGCCTAAGCGGCTTCCCTTCCGCTTCTGCGATGGCCGCTTCTGCGGCTCCCTTTACGCTCCAGCGGTTCCGCTTCAGCGGAAAATGTTCCGCTTCTGCGGTGCCCAGCGCTTCTGCGCTCCTCGTCCGCTTCGGCGCACCCGCTCCTGCGCCCATAATTCCGCAGGAGCGGAAACAACAGATACAGGACTCTCCAAACCTGAAATTTCCATGTTTTTCTCCCGATTAACCATCCGAAAACACCCCGAGGCCCCCGGGACCTCATTCAATCACACCAACACATCCTAATTCCTTATTCGAACTTGTTCCAATCATAAAAACACCATCCTAAACATCAAAATCACCAATTATCCACGGATTCAAGCCTAAGTTTCTTCAAAACTTTCAAAACTAACCTTCAACCCAAAACCCGATCAAACGATGTCCGAATGACCTGAAAATTTGCGGACATATCCAAAATCACATAACGAAGCTACAGAAAATGTCGGAATTCCATTCCGACCCCCGGATCAAAATATCACCTACCATCCGGTTTTCGCCAAAATTCAACATTCGCCAATTCAAACTTAAAACTACACCGGACCTCCGAATTCAATTCCGATTGTTCTCCTAAGTCATAATTGATCCCCCGGAACTAGTCGAATCATCAGAATCCGGTTCGAGAACTCTAACTCAATAGTCAACTCTTGGTTGACTTTTCATATTCAAGCTTTCTTCAAACATGCTATTTGTTTCATTTTCAATCCAAATCACTCCTAACTCACCTGATATACTCTAATACTGTTTTAAAAGCATAATATATGTAAATGCAAGGTAACGGGGTGGTAATTCTCATAACGACGGGCCGGGTCGTTACATTCTCCCCAACTTAAACAAACGCTCGTCCGCGAGCGGGTTAAGAAACATACCTGGAGCATCAAACAAGTGTGGATATCTGCTCCGCATTTCCTGCTCGGTCTCCCAAGTTGCTTCCTCCACGGGACGACCTCTCCACTGCACTTTCACTGAAGCTATATCCTTAGATCTCAGCTTACGAACCTGTCGACCCAAAATGGCTGTTGGTTCCACATCATAAGTCAAATCCTCATCTAGCTGTATCGTGCTGAAGTCCAACACATGAGACGGGTCTCCGACATACTTCCGGAGCATAGATACATGGAACACCGGGTGAACTCCCGATAAACTGGGTGGCAAAGCAAGCATATAAGCCACCTCCCCAACTTTCCTAAGCACCTCAAAAGGTCCAATGAACCTTGGGCTCAACTTTCCTTTCTTTCCAAACCTCATAACACCCTTCATAGGCGAAACTTTCAGCAACACCTTCTCACCTACTGAATAAGACACATCTCGGACCTTCCGGTCTGCATAACTCTTCTGACGCGACTGAGCTGTGCGAAGTCTCTCCTGAATCACCTTCACCTTATCTAAGGCATCTTGGACTAACTTTGTCCCTAACAACCTAGCCTCGCCGGGCTCGAACCAACCAACTGGAGACCTACACCGTCTCCCATATAAAGCTTCATACGGTGCCATCTGAATGCTGGACTGATAGCTATTATTGTAAGCAAACTCCGCCAAAGGCAAATAATCAGCCCATGAACCACCAAAATCAATGACACAAGCACGCAACCTGTCCTCCAATATCTGAATAGTACGCTCAGACTGCCCATCCGTCTGTGGATGAAATGCTGTGCTCAGCTCCACCTGTGAACCCAACTCTCGCTGAAATGTCCTCCAGAACTGAGATGTGAACTGGGTACCTCTGTCCGATATAATGGAAATAGGAACTCCATGCAATCTCACTATCTCACGGATGAATATCTCTGCCAACCGCTCTGAGGTATAGGTAGTACACACCGGGATGAAGTGAGCTGACTTAGTCAACCTATCCACCACCACCCAAACTGAATCAAACTTCCTCGCTGTCCGAGGGAGTCCACTAACAAAGTCCATAGTAATCCTTTCCCACTTCCACTCCGGAATATCAATACGTCGGAATACACCACCAGGTCTCTGATGCTCATACTTGACCTGTCGACAGTTTAGACACCGAGCCACGTGGCTCACAATATCTTTCTTCATCTTTCTCCACCGGTAATGTTGCTTCAAATCCCGATACATCTTCGCGGCTCCTGGATGAATAGAATACCGCGAGCCGTGGGCCTCTTCCAATATCAACTCACGAAGGCCATCAACATTTGGCACACATATCCGGCCCGCATCCGCAATACACCCTCACTATCAATAGTGACATCTCTAGCATCATCATGCTCAACTCTGTCCTTAAGGACAAGTAAGTGTGGATCATCATACCGGCGCTCTCGAATACGATCATATAAAGAAGAACGAGCTACTACACAAGCCATCACCCGAGTGGGCTCAGAAATATCCAGCCTTACCATCTGATTAGCTAACGCCTGAACATCAGCTGCTAGGGGTCTCTCCCCAACTGGAATATACGCCAAACCGCCCATACTAATAGCCTTCCGGCTCAATGCATCAGCCACTACATTGGCTTTCCCGGGATGATACAAGATGGTAATATCCTAGTCTTTAAGCAATTCAAGCCATCTCCGTTGCCTCAAATTTAGATCTTTTTGCTTAAACAAATGCTGAAGGCTGCGGTGGTCCGTATATACATCACAAGATACACCATATAGATAATGCCTCCAAATCTTCAAGGCATGAACAATAGCGGCTAACTCCAAATCATGAACAGGGTAGTTCTTCTCGTGGGGTTTTAGCTGACGAGAAGCATATGCGATAACTCTACCCTCCTGCATCAACACACAACCGAGTCCAACTGTGGAAGCATCACAATACACCGTATATGACCCCTGAGGCCGATGGTAACACAAGTACCGGAGCCGTGGTCAAAGCCTCCTTGAGCTTCTGAAAGCTCTCTTCACATTCATCGGACCACACAAATGGAGCATTCTTCCTGTGTCGACTTAGTCAACGGTGAAGCAATAGATGAGAAATCCTGAACAAACCGACGATAATAGCACTGCCAAGCCGAGAAAACTCCGAATCTCTCTAGCTGAGGAAGGTCTGGGCCAGTCTCGCACCGCCTCAACCTTCGTGGATCAACCCGAATACCATCAGCTGGACACTATATGTCCCGGAAAACCCACGGTATCAAGCCGAACTCACACTTAGAGAATTTTGCATAAAGCTTCTCTTCTCTCAACCTCTGCAATGCCACTCTCAAATGCCGTGCATGCTCCTCCTGGCTGCGTGAGTATACCAGGATATCATCAATAAACACAATCACAAAAGAATCAAGGTACAGCCGAAATACACTATTCATCAAGTGCATGAATGCAGCTGGGGCATTAGTCAACCCGAAAGACATCACCAGGAACTCGTAGTGCCCATATCGCGTCTTGAACGCTATCTTCATAATATCCGAGTCCCTGATCTTCAACTGATGATAGCCCGATCGAAGGTCAATCTTAGAAAATACACTAGCCCCATGGAGCTGATCAAATAGGTCCTCAATACAAGGCAATGGGTATTTATTCTTCACTGTTACCTTGTTCAGCTGCTGTAATCAATGCACATTCTCATTGTGCCATCTTTCTTCTTCACGAACAACACGGTGCACCCCAAGGTGACACACTTGGACGAATGAAACCCTTATCTAAGAGTTCCTGAAGCTGTTCTTTCAATTCTTTTAACTCTGCTGGTGCCATGCGATAAGGCGGAATAGAAATGGGCTGAGTGCCCGACACCAAGTCAATACCAAAATCGATATCTCGGTCAGGCGGCATACCTGGTAGGTCTGCTGGAAATACATCCGGAAACTCCCTCACAATGGGGACCGAATCAAGACTGGGTGTCTCGGCCTCAACATTTCTAATGAAGCCCAAATAAGATAAACAACCCTTGCCAATCATTCGTTGAGCCTTTATATAAGAAATCACCCTGTCGGACACATAATCGGTCAAGCCACGCCACTCGATCCTCGGATTACCTGGAATAGCTAGTGTGACTGTCTTGGCATGACAGTCCAGAATCGCATGGTAAGGAGATAGCCAATCCATGCCTAGAATTACATCGAAATCTACCATGCCCGGTAGTAATAAATCAACTCGGGTCTCCGGACCCCCAATAGTAATAATACAGGATCGATATACCTGATCCACAACAACAGTATCCCCCACTGGGGTAGACACATGCACGGGCAAAGCAAGGATACCATGGGTCATACCCAAATGATGTGCAAAGTAAGTAGAGACATAAGAATAGGTGGATCCGGGATCAAATAAGACAGAAGCATCCCTGTGGCAGACTGAGATAATACCTGAAATGACCGCATCCTGAAGCACTAGCATCCTTCCTATCCGGAAGAGCATAGAAACGAGCCTGGCCTCCACCAGTATGATCCTCACCCCTAGGGCGACCTCTGGATACCTGGCCACCAGTCCTAGCCGACCGTGCTGGCGCCGAAGAAACAGGAGTAGAAGACGAGGGTTGATCCCTCTGCTGAGACCGCTTAGGAAGCTACTGAGGACACTCTCTCCTCATATGGCCCAAATCACCGCACTCAAAACAACGGCCTGAAGATGGAAGAAGGGGCTGCTGAGGACCCCTCGCTACAGATGAACCCTGTGCTGAGGAAGCAGGAGCAGAGCTCTGAGCTGGAAGAGCACTCAGTGCAGGCTGACTCTGCTGACGGCTCTGCTGACCCTGATAACCCTGCTGGCCTTGACGACCACGATCTGATGAAACCCCACTGGACTCTGTACGTCCAGACTGATGAGACCTGAAAGAGCGACCTCTGCTATGCTGAAATTGGCCCCTAGACGGAGCACCACTGTAACTGCCAGTGCCACGAGGCCTCTTAGCCTCTCTCTCCTCTCGCTCTCTGCGGCGATCTGTCTCGATGTGACGGGCAGCATCAACCACCTCCTCAAAGGTAACTGTAGAAACTCTCTCCCGGGTCATCAATATGCGGATGGGATAAATAAGACCATCAATAAATCTCCGGATCCTCTCCCTGTCGGTAGGAACCATCCACGTGGCATGACGGGCCAGCTGTGTGAATCTCATCTCATACTGATTAACTGTCATCTCTCCCTGCTTCAACCACTCGAACTGACGTCGCAGCTCCTCTCTCTGAGACTGAGGCACGTACTTCTCCAAAAATACCGTGGAGAACTGCTGCCAAGTGAGGGGCACTGCCCCAGCGGGCCTACGCCTCTCAAAATCCTCCCACCACTGGAAAGCTGCACCTGTGAACTGGAAAGTGGTGAATGAAACACCGCTGGACTCTAGAATACCCGCGGTGCGAAGCATACGCTGACATCTGTCAAGAAAACCCTGGGCATCCTCGCCCTCAGCTCCACCGAATGTCGGAGGCTGTAGCCTCTCAAATCTCTCCAAACGACGCTGCTCATCGTCGGGCATAGCTGGAACCATATAAGCAGGAGCTGGTGCGACGGGCGCAACTGGCTGGACTGGCTCGGGTGTGTGAGCCATAGGGGACTGATTTCCTCCCCCTGCCTGTGAAGAAGATACTGCAGCAGTAGCTGCAACTACCTGTGCCAAGCTCGTGCACACCGATAAGATCTGAGCCAAGGTCTCCTGAAGACCTGGTATGACAATGGGCACTGCCGGTGCCTGAACCTGAGCTGCCGGAGCGTTCGCCGTTGGAATCTGGTCCTGAGTCTGGGCCACTGGTGGGTCAGCAGGTGCTGGTGCTGGTGCTGCTGCCCTACCTCTACCACGACCACGGCCTCTAGGTGCCAATGGTGGTCGTCCGCCACGTCCGTTAGCTCGTGTTCTCGCCATCTGCGAGAGAATAGAATATGGAAAGATTTAATTTCATGATAACACAAATCGCACGATATGAATCCAAGAAATGAGGTTTTTCCTAAAGTTTCTGTAGCCCTTCGAAGATAGAAATGTGAAGTGTTTCCTAAAGGTTTGCAGCCTCCCGAGGATAAATATAGGCGTCCCCGTACCGATCCACGAGACTCTACTGTCACGACCCAAATCCGGTCGTGATGGCGCCCAACAATCAAGCTAGGCCAGCCAGACCAACAATTTAATTATAACACAATACCGGTCCCCAAATGGACAACCCAAGAAGAATATATGAGTTTAAGAACTCCAATAATAATAATACTGAACAAAATACCGACACTCCCAAAGATCCGGAGTCACAAGTCTAGAGCCTCTAACAAAACCCAACAGGAAATAGAGAGTACGATATAGAAGTACTCAAGTCTGAATACAAAATATACAATAACAACTGGAATGAGAGGAGAAGCTAGGCTCTGCGAACGTAGGCAGCTACCTCAGCAACTCGATGTGACAATGTAAACGCCGGAGATGTCCGTCTACTGCTCCTGTGTACCTGAGTCTGCACACAAAAGGTGCAGGGAGTAGGGGTGAGTACTAAGTACTCAGTGAGTAACAAATATATATATGTAGGTGACAGTAAGAAATCCACAAAATACCACAATATGAAGCTACACTACAGTCCGAATCTCCTACGAACTAGCAACAATAATACAATACAGCTACCACAGAGTAATTCAACAAATACGGATGCAATGCAATGCACATAACCGCTACGGCGTGTAGCCCGATCCAATTTAACGTCGACGGCGCTCATTGGGGGTGTGTACAGACTCCGGAGGGGCTCCTACAGCCCAAGCGCAATACTGCTGCGGCGTGCAGCCCGATCCTCACATCAACCATTGCGGCGTGCAGCCCGATCCCATACTCAGTCCACAATAAGCAATTAAGTCACAAAACAATTCATTTTCCTTATTTCCGGTTCTCAATTCATAATTTATGAAAAATACTTTAACTTTATTAAGTTTGTAAAAGCCGGTGACTTAGCATTTCAAAAGTGTGATTTCAATTTTTCAGGACCGAGATCGGTGATTTAAGCAATTATAGCTATCACATAAATATTGTCCTCTAAGGACGCTACAGATCGGCACAAGGCCCCAAACAAGGCTTACAGCCCACAAATATAGCAAATACAGTGTATTTCCAACACTAACCACATATTATTCATTTTCGGGATGGACCAAGTCTCAATCCCCAATCACAATCAATCCCGCACCTGCCACGGTGTGCGAGCCACGCCCTATTAGCGTCACAATGTGCTAAGCCGGGGTTTCGAACCCTCCAGGCTACAATATACACAAACTACTCACCTCTAGCCGTTCATAGAATCGTCCGCGATGCCTTTTCCTTTGAATTTCGTTGCCTCGTGTGTAGAATCTAGTCAAATGACAATAATTATATCAAATACGGGTCAAAGAATCATAACCCACTTCAATTTATATCAAATTCGCAAAATTACACTAAGTTGGTAAAACCCGACTTTCGGTACGATTCTCGAAAAATTACGAAAGTCTCATATTCGGAACCCTCGTCTCAATACGAGTCTAAGCATATCAATTTTACCAAATCCGGACTCCATTTGCTCATTCAAAACCTTGATTTTCTAAAGTTCAAGCCTAGGGTTAAATCTTCCATGAATCACCCAAATTCTTCCATTTTCATGATATAATTGCATAATAATACCAATACTAATCATAGTTTAAGTCCATAGTTGCTTAACTGATGATTTCCCTTGAGTTTCTCTTAAAAATCGCCCAAATCGCCTCTAAAGCGAGACCCAAATGTGTGAAATGTTCTGAAATTTTTCTAACTTCTGATACACTTAACTTACGGCGATTTTCGCTTCTGCGGAAGAATTTCCGCTCCTACGCGTCCGCTTCTGCGGAGATTCGATCGCTCCTGCGGATATTTCCGCTTCTGCGACTAGGCGTCCGCCTCTGCGGACTCGCCTAAGCGGCTTCCCTTCCGCTTCTGCGATGGCCGCTTCTGCGGCTCCCTTTACGCTCCAGCGATTCCGCTTCAGCGGAAAATGTTCCGCTTCTGCGGTGCCCAGCGCTTCTGCGCTCCTCGTCCGCTTCAGCGCACCCGCTCCTGCGCCCATAATTCCGCAGGAGCGGAAACAACAGATACAAGACTCTCCAAACCTGAAATTTCCATGTTTTTCTCCCGATTAACCATCCGAAAACACCCCGAGGCCCCCGGGACCTCATTCAAACACACCAACACATCCTAATTCCTTATTCGAACTTGTTCCAATCATAAAAACACCATCCTAAACATCAAAATCACCAATTATCCACGGATTCAAGCCTAAGTTTCTTCAAAACTTTCAAAACTAACCTTCAACCCAAAACCCGATCAAACGATGTCCGAATGACCTGAAAATTTGCAGACATATCCAAAATCACATAACAAAACTACAGAAATTGTCGGAATTCCATTCCGACCCCCGGATCAAAATATCACCTACCATCCGGTTTTCGCCAAAATTCAACATTCGCCAATTCAAGCTTAAAACTACACCGGACCTCCGAATTCAATTCCGATTGTTCTCCTAAGTCATAATTGATCCCCCGAAACTAGTCGAATCATCGGAATCCGGTTCCGAGCACTCTAACTCAATAGTCAACTCTTGGTTGACTTTTCATATTCAAGCTTTCTTCAAACATGCTATTTGTTTCATTTTCAATCCAAATCACTCCTAACTCACTCGATATACTCTAATACTGTTTTAAAAGCATAATATATGTAAATGCAAGGTAACGGGGTGGTAATTCCCGTAACGACAGGCCGGGTCGTTACAGAGGCATGACAAGCTAGCTTTGAAAACCTCACCTCATACTGGGTCACAGTCATGTCCCCCTGTCGGCGCCACTCGAACTGCCTACGCAGCTCCTCTCCATGAGACTATGGTACCCACTTCTCCAAAAAGATAGTGGAGAACTCCTGCCATGACAAAGGTGCTGCACCTGTAGGCCTGCGCTGCTCATATGCCTCTAACCATGTGAAGGCAACCCAGTGAACTGAAATGCGGTGAATGCTACTCCGCTGGACTCTAGAATCCCTGCCGTCCGAAGCATCCACTGACACTTGTCCAGAAAACCCTTGGCATCCTCGTCCTAAGCACCACTGAAAATGGGTGGTTGAAGCCTACTAAACCTCTCAAGACAACAATGCTTGTCATCTGGCATGGCTGGAACTACAAAGTCCTGAATCAGTGCAACCGGTAGGGCTGGAGCTGCTTCCAGTGTCTGTAAACACTGCATCACTTACTCGGGTGTGCGAGCAGTGGGAGTCTGACTGACTCCCCCTGCCTGAAAAGTGGCTGCTGTAGCTGTGGTGGAAACTACTGTCACGACCCGGATTTTCCCCCAACATCGAGATCGTGATGGCGCCTACTCGTGGTAGCTAGGCAAGCCACTGTATTCATACTATCCTATTTTTAACACAATTTTAATTAAATAAATGCGGAATACTTTATCGAAATAGAAATAACTAATTACAAGATGAAAATCATACTGAAATCCTCTACCCAAGACGTGGAGTCACCAACTCACGAACTACTACCGAATACTACACATAAAAGTTTGAAAGAAATATAACATAATTCTGTTTGTCTCGGAACAAAGAGACTACAGCTAGTAACATAAATAAAGAGAGAGACGCCGGGCCTGCGGACGTCTGCAAGCTACCTCGGTCTCAAAAGTGATCAACTACCACGCAATCGATTTACTGCTGCTGCTCCTGATCGAAACCTGGACCTGTGCAAAAATGCACAGAAGTGTAGTATCAGCACAACCGACCCCATGTGCTGGTAAGTGCCTGGCCTATCCGGCGAAGTAGTGACAAGCCTAGGACCAGACACCCACATAAACCTGTGCAATTCAATATATATATATATACCACAGAATAATAAGAAGTAACCAGGTAATAACACAATAAGGAATATCTCAAAGAATTCAACAATTAACAACAGTTAATAAATTCACAAGGAAAAACAGAGTATAATGGAAACACAAGTAATATCAAGTCAAGTAATAGCAAGCAGTTGCACGGCATCACCCTTCGTGCTTTTACTCTCATCCTCACCAAATAAGCAAATAAAGTACACGGCATCACCCTTCGTGCTTTTACTCTCATCCTCACCAAATAATCAAATAAAGTACACGGCATCACCCTTCGTGCTTTTGCTCTCATCCTCACATCCATAGTACGGCATGATCCTTCGTACATGGTTCAATAACAGGGCACAGCATGATCCTTCGTGCATAATCAATAAAACATGGCACGACATTAACCTTCGTGCATAAATAAATAAACATGGCACGGCATCACCCTTCATGCATTATCACTCTTCCTCACCCAAATAACAATCGCAGTTAAGGGCAAAGAAAGAAACAGTAATTCATAAACCGTCCCATCAAGGGCAATCAATAATTATCTTCACAACAAGTCCCAACAAGGGAGAACAATAACAATTCATCTGTAATATATCTCAAAATAATCATTTTCCAACGACTCACGGTCATACTAGACGCCAGTGTATGGATGCTCGTCACCAGAGCCCATACACCGCACTCGATCACATAACACATAACACATAATCCTATTCCCTCAAGCTAGGATAGAACAAACACTTATCTCGAATGTTTATGAACAATTCAATCCATGGAAATGTCTTTTTCTTTCAACTTTGGCTCCAATCCAATTGTATCTATACACAATTGATTTAATATCATCAATACTACTCAACAAACTAATTCTTAAGACCAAATACAACGTTTACAACATTCTGCCCGAAATAGTGAATTTCAACCCCGGGCCCACATGGTCGGAACTCGGGGTTAGGACCAAAATCCGGTTACCCATCCCCCACGAGTTCATGTATATGATTTGTTTCAAAATCGGACCTCAATTCTAGGTCCAATTTTCCCAATTTATGAAAAACCCTATATTCTAACAAAACAAGAAATTCTACCATGAAGACCTTTGATTTCTATTGAAAAACATGTTTAATGATGTTAGGAATTGAAAGAATTAAGTAAAAAGTGACTTACAATTGTTTTGAAGAAGAAGGAATCCGTGAAGAATCATAAATGGGTATTTTTGGTTTGTAAAAAGTGAAAAAATGAACTGAAAATCGTGTTTTACAGGTCTCTGTGTTCGCATTTGCGAACATGGGTTCGCAATTGCGAACCCCGACCAATTTCTGGAGTTTGAAAAATAAGCTAAGGTTGGGAAGTTCGCATTTGCGAACATTTGTTCGCATTTGCGAACACTGGAAGACAAAGGGACTGTTCGCATTTGCGAACTAATGTTCGCATTTGCGAACATAGGCTGTATAGGGCAGTGTTCGCATTTGCGAACAATGGTTCGCATTTGCGAACCAAGGCAATATAGGGAATGTTCGCATTTGCGAACTTTTGTTCGCATTTGCGAACATAGGCAGGCCCTGGGGACTTTCGCATTTGCGAACAATTTTTCGCATTTGCGAACAAGGCTGGGTCAATGGGGTTCACATTTGCGATCAGGGTTCGCATTTGCGAGCCCTGCCTTGTACTGTCCCCTTCGCAATTGCGAGAAATACTTCGCAATTGCGAAGCCAACAGTTGGGTGAAAAACCAGCAGTGCAACATTTCAGAATTTAATCCAACGGCCTATCAAATCTTTACCCGAGCCCCCCGGGCTCCAAACCAAACATGTACACAACCTCAAAAACATATTATGAAATTGTTCGTGCGATCATATCGCCAATATCACATCGTTTTCATCAAATCAAATCTCAAGTTCATGATTTTCATACTTTTGGTTTTCAAAACATTCAAACTTGGAACTCAAGGTCCCAAAACCTCTCAAACGACATCCGAATGTCACCAAACTTTACAGAAATCACATATATAATATTTAAGACTTGTACCGGGCGTCGGAACCAAAATACGAGCCCGATACCAAGGTCAATTAATTCATTTCCTTTAACAATTTCATCAAAAACAATTTCATAGAAAAATTCATAACTTGGGCTCTAAGCCTCGGAATTCGACTCCGGACGCATGTCCAAGTCCCATATTTTCCTACGGACCTCTCGGGACCATCCAATCTCGGGACCGGATCCGTTTACCAAAAATGTTGACCGAAGTCAACCATATCAACATTAATATCATTTTTATCCAAATTTCTCATAGAATTCATATTTTGTATCACAAAAATCTTTCCGGCTACATGCTCAGATCGTGCACGTAAATCGAGGCAACATAGAATGAGGTTTTCAAGGCCTCAGAAGCTCGAAATGATTAATAAAATAAGTGATGACCCTTTGGGTCGTCACAATCTCCACCTCTAAAACAACCGTTCGTCCTCAAACGGACAAAAGAAAGAAGTACCTGAGTCAGGAAACAAGTGTGGGTAGCGGCTCCGCATATCAGACTCGGACTCCCAGGTCGATGACTCAGGAGGCTGACCTCTCCACGGAACACGCACGGAAGGATAACTCTTCGACCTCAACTGTCGAACCTGCCGGTCTAGAATGGCCACCGGCTCCTCCTCGTAAGATAGAACATTGTCCAATTGGACAGTACTGAAGTCTAACACATGTGTGGGATCGCCGTGGTATCTCCGAAGCATAGATACGTGAAAAACTGGATGCACGGCTGATAAGCTAGGCGGCAAAGCTAATCGGTAAGCCACCCCTCCCACTCTGTCTAGAATCTCAAATGGACCAATATACCTAGGGCTGAGCTTGCCCTTCTTCCCGAACCTCATCACGCCCTTCATAGGCGACACTCGGAGCAATACTCGTTCACCAACCATGAAATCTACATCTCGAACCTTACGATCCGCATAAGTCTTCTGCCTGGAGTGAGCTGAACGCAATCTCTCCTGAATAGTCTTGACCTTATCCAAGGCCTCCTAAACTAAGTCTATACCCAACAGCCGAGCCTCTCCCGGTTAAAACCATCCAATTGGAGATCGACATCGCCTACCATATAACGCCTCATACGGGGCCATCTGGATGCTAGACTGGTAGCTGTTATTGTAGGCGAACTCTGCTAATGGCAGAAACTAGTCCCACGAGCCTCAAAAATCAATAACACAGGCTCGAAGCATGTCCTCTAGAATCTGTATAGTCCTCTCGGACTGGCCATCCGTCCGAGGATTAAATGCTGTACTCAACTAAACCTGGGTGCCTAACTCCTGCTGGACCGCTCTCCAGAACCGCGAGGTATACTGCGTACCCCGATCAGAGATAATAGATACTGGCACCCCATGAAGAAGAACAATCTCCCTAATGTAAACTCCCGCTAACCTCTCCGACGAGTAGGAGACAAATACTGGAATAAAGTGTGCTGACTTGGTCAGCCAATCCACAATGACCCAAATAGCATCAAATTTCCTCCGAGTCAAAGGAAGTCCAGTAACGAAGTCCATAGTGATCCGCTCCCATTTCCACTCGGGAATCTCAATCCCCTGGAATACACCACCAGGCCTCTGGTGCTCATATTTCACCTGCTGACAATTTAGACACCGAGCGACATACGCAACGATATCTTTCTTCATTCTGCGCCACCAATAGTGTTG
>JASVEL010008234.1:0-96091 GCA_032618575.1 Nicotiana noctiflora
CAGTTTCCTCAGAACCTACCACTCAACTTGCCCTTCTTTGCACAAGAGGATCTGATCATGTTGAACCCAATCATCACCCAAGGGGCACCCCAGCAACACATTCAAGACCAACCACTAGGTCCACATCCAGAACCAATGGATGTTCAACCACCAGTGGCCAACATGCAAAATCAGAAAGGAGCCCAGGAGGAGAAAGAAGAGGAAGAGGACGACCTAGAAATCCTCTTAGTGCCACCAGTGACCTTTTCAAGCCTTAACAAGGTACAAATCCTCATCTTCAAAGAAAGTTTAGACAGAAAATGCATATACAATTACCCAACAACGCTATACAACTGTTCCCTAGACATTCGTCCTCCCCACGATCCCATAGTGGGAAAGAATGTAGTCATTATAGTTCCCTCACTAAGGAGGGATCCAAACAACATCCCACCACTAACTCTAATGAATCATCCTAATAATATAATTGTTTGGAATGTGCAGGGTGCAAACAATGAAAATTTTAGGAGACACTTCCGTGAAGTTATAGATACTCACAAGCCAAACTTAGTTGCCCTACTTGAAATAAAAATGGAGAGTCATGTGTCTATATTGGATGATTACAATTTTAATGAAATGGTTGAAGTCCTGGCAGAGGGTAACTCTGGTGGTATGGTGCTACTGTGGAATACGGCAGTGATCAACATTTATAATTTCACAAAAAATGGTCAATCCATCCATGCCATGATTGAGGTAAAACCCAAAAAATTTCAATGACTTCTTTCTACTGTTTATGCTAGTAATGATATTGCTACTAGAATGTTATTATGGGATAATTTTAAGTACATGTATGATAAATATAAAGGACTTTGGCTAGTGACTGGGGATTTTATTAAATCACTAACTCTACGGATAAGTTTGGAGGTAGAACAATAAATCAAAGGAGGGCGGGAAATCTTATTGACTGCCTAAATTATTGTCAACTAATGGACTTAGGCTATAAAGAATACAAATATACTTGGTCTAATCATAAAAAAGGAATAAGGGATTAATCATGGAAAGAGTAGATAGGGTATACACAAATCACTCTTAGTTGCATAAGTATAATAAGGTTACAGTGACGCATTTACCAAAATTACACTCTGACCATAACCCTATCTTTGTGAACATTAATAATAATATTAACAACAAGGTTAATAAACACTTTAGAATAGAACCCTTTTGGTGCACCCACCCTGATTTTCTTCGTTACAAATAGTTGGGCAAATAAAGACATTATAGGATGGGCAATAAACTTTCAGAAAAATGTATTAGAATGGAAAAAACAAGCATTTGGGAACATATTCTAAAAAAATCTAATAAAAAGAATAACGGGAATTCAAAACTCACCCAACTACCAATATAGCCAATTCCTTAGGGATTTGGAAGTTAACCTTGTAGATGAATATGAATCAATGCTTAAATTAGAGGAAGATTACTGTAAAATCCATTCCAGAGTTAACTGGTTGAATGAGGGAGATGCTAACACACGATATTTCCACATACAAGCCACTAATCAGAAAAGAAAGAATAATATTGTCTTTTTCAAAGATGATAATGTATGATGGTTTGAAACTCAAAAGGAACTAATGCACCATGTCTCTTGCTATTTCCACACTATGTTCACCACATCTCATGAAGTCACAAATTGGAAAAAGTTAATAATTATAACAAAAACTTTAGTAAAATAGACTTGACTGGCCTTGACAATCCCCTAAGAAATTATGAGGTTCGAAGAGCCATTTTATATTTCAAAACTAATAAGGCACCATGCCCCAATTGATTGCACCCCTTTTTCTTCCAAAAATTTTGGCCTATTCTAGGTAACAAGGTGATTAAAAATGTGCGAGGAAATTTTTAATAACAAAAAAATTTCTCAAGACCTGAATAAAACATATGTTTGTTTGATCCCAAAATGTAACAATGCAAACAAACTCCAAAATTTTAGGCATAATAGCCTTTGCAATACTTTGTACAAAGTAATTACTAAAATAATGTTAAATCGTATAAAACCTTTATTAAGATACTTAATTAGTGAACACCAAACTAGTTTCATAAAAAATAGGAGGCCCGATGATAATGCGATCATTATCCAAGAGGTCCTAAAATGTATTAACAACCGGAGAAGAAAAGAAAATTGACTACTAAAACTCGACCTATAAAAGACCTTCGACAACTTACAATGGTCTTTCATCCTCCAAGCCCTGGGTTTCCACAATTTTACTCCAAAAAATACTTCCTTGATAATGAGTTGTATCACAACTAGCTCAATCTCAATTCTAGTAAATGGCAACAAAACTGACGAGTTCTTGCCATCAAGAGGAATCAGGCAAGGCGACCCCCTCTCCCCCTATATATTCATCTTATGTTTGGACATGCTCTCAAAATATATTGAACACAAAGTTGACACTCTTAGTTGGGACCCCATTATTCTAAACAAAAAAAGCTCCCTTTTATCCCACTTATTCTTTGCTGACGACTTAACCCTAATGGGTAGAGCCAACAGGAAAACAATCACAAGTATGAAAGAAAATTTGGAAACCTTTTGCCACTTATCTGGATTGAATAACAATAAAGGTAACTTCAAAGTGCTTTTTTCTAATAATTGCTCAAATGAAATGAGAAATTGGATAATCTCCACACTAGACATCAAAGCTAGCAAGGAATTTGGTACCTACTTGGGATTTCCTATGAGCAACAAGTGTCTAAGACACAAGGATTACTTGCCCTTAACTGAAAAAATAAGGGCAAGACTAAACATTGGGAATGCAAAATGGCTTAATATGGCAGGAAGGTGTACCCTTATAAAATTTTCTCTAAACACCATTCCTAATCACTAAATGCAACTCTCAATTCTTCCAAGTAAGACTCTAAAAGAAATTGATAAAATCCAAAGGGATTTTTATGGGGAACCACTAGGGATAAGAAGACAATGCACCTAGTTGCATGGAAAGTAGTAACCTTACCAAAGGAAATTGGAGGGTTAGGTATTAGAAAGGCTCAATAAAAAACAAACCCCTACTAACAAGCCTGGTTTGGAGACAGCTAAAAAATCCCTCTAGTATTTGGGTACGTATCATTACTAGTGTTTATGGTCAAACAAAGACAACTGAGGGAGTCTCACACACATGGAAAAGCCTCCTAAAGAGATGGCACCTATGTAGAGAAGGTATAAGATGGCATGTGAATAACAAGTCAAATTTGTTCATATGAGTGTGACGACCCAAAGGGTCACTACCTATTTTCATCATCTGTTCCGCACTTTCAAGGCCTTGAAAACCTCATTTTATATTTCCTTGATTTACGTGCGTAGTCGGGGCACGTAGCCGAAAATTTTTTGTGTTAGAATATGTGAATTCTATGGAAAATTTGAACAAATTTGATATTAATATTGATATAGTTGACTTAGGTCAATATTTTTGGTAAACAGACCCGGACCAGAGATCGGATGGTCCCGGAAGGTCCGTAGGAAAATATGGGACTCGGGCATGCGTCCGTAGTCAAATTCTGAGGACTAGAGCCCAAGATATCAATTTTTCTGTTAAATTGTTTTTGCTGAAATTATTAAATAATAATTGATTAAAAGACCATGGTATCGGGCTCGTATTTTGGTTCCGACGCCCGGTACAAGTCTTATATATTATTTAAGTACTTCCTGCAAAGTTTGATGGAAATTGAACGTCGTTTGATGTGTTTTAAACCATGAGTTCCAAATTTGAAAGTTTATGATGTTTAAAAGAAGAAATCATAAATTTGAGGCTTGATTCTATGAAAATGATGTTATATTGGCAATTTGATCGTGTGAGGAAGTTCGTAGCATATTTTTGAGGTTGTGTGCATATTTGGTTTGGAGCCCGAGGACTCGGGAAAAGATTTGATAGGCCGTTAGAGCATATTTTGAAAAATAACACATCTGGTATTTTTTCCCAGCTGATATCTTTGCAATTGCAAATAATTACTCGCAACTGCTAGAGGTCCCAAAAGCAGCTCAGGTTCGCAAATGCGAACAAAAGGTCACAAAAGCGAAGTGGCCCAGGATTAGGCCTGATTCGCAAATGCGAAGCAGCCCACAAACACATTAAGTTCGCAGCTGCGAACCTTGTATTTGGTTTAGTTCGCAAATGCGAACATATTCTCGCAAATGCGATTTCCGCAGTCAGGACCTGTTATGTTCACAATTGCGAACATATGTTCGTAATTCCCATATCCACAGCTGTGCAATCTGATACTTAAACGATTTTTAAACCCCTTTTCACCATTCTTTCTAAACCCAAAATACCACACATGATTTGCCAAGAGCAATATCACTCCAAATCACTTGTAAGACAATTTTTACTCAACTCTTTCAATTTCTAACATCATTAAACATGTTTTCCATGAGAAATTAAAGGTTTTTATGGTTGAAATTGTTGTTTTTGGGTAGAACCTAGGTTTTTCATAAATTGGGGAATTGGACCTCGATTTGAGGTCCGATTTCGAAACAAATCATATAATTGAACTCGTGAGGAAATGGGTAACCGGATTTTTGTCTGAACCTCGAGTTTTGACCACGTGGGACCGGGGGCATTTTGGGAAATTTTGGGTAAAACTTTGAGAAACCCATTTTTTCTGCATCCAAACCAATCTATAGAGTATTTATTAAAGTAACTGAACCTATTGTGATTAGATTCAAGCGAGTTGAAGGTTTAGAGGTAAAGCGATAGTTGAAGGTTAATTGGACTTCAAGGCTTTGAGGTAAGTGTTTGATCTATCCTAGCTTGAGGGAATATGATTGAATGTGCTATTTGCTATGTGATCGAGTGCGGTGTATAGGCTGTGGTGACGAGCATCTATACATTGGTGTCTAGCATGACCGTGAGTCATTTGTTGACATATGTTGTGAGTAAATGTGGGATGTTTATAAGTCATGTTCTTGAGCCCTTGCCGGGTTGTGAAGTTGATTATTGTTTCCCTTGCCGAGACTTTACTGTGATGATTATTGTTTCCCTTGCCGGGACTTTACTGTGATGATTATTGTTTCCCTTGCTGGGACATTACTGTGATGATTATTGTTTCCCTTGCGATGGTTCATATTACTTGTTTCATTCTTTTGCCCTTGACTGTGATTGTTATTTGGATGAGGAAGAGTGATAATGCACGAAGGGTGATGTCGTGCCATTTTTACTTATGTTTGCACAAAGGATCATTACGTGCCTTGTTTTACTGTTTATGCACAAAGGAACATGCCGTGCCATTGTTACTTAATTTATGTATGAAGGGACATTCCGTGCCGTTGTTATTTAAACCATGCACGAAGGATCATGCCGTGCCATGTATGTGAGGATGAGAGTAAAAGCACGAAGGGTGATGCCGTGCACTTTTATTTGCTTATTTGGTGAGGATGAGAGTAAAAGCACAAAGGGTGATGTCATGCACTTTTATTTGATTATTTGGTGAAGATGAGAGTAAAAGCACGAAGGGTGATGCCGGGCAACCATTTAAATTTCTTGTTTTGTGATAGATGTTTTTAATTCACTCTGATTTTCCTTACTGATTTATTATATGTTGCTGATTGTGTTCCTCCAGCATGTTACCTCCTTTGTTAGTTGTGTTACTCGATATTTTTGTTATTTTGTATGGATAGTATTGCCAGAGCAGGATTATTACCAGTTGCACCAGCCACTTCTCAGGCTGGAGTAGGGGTCCAGACTCCTGTTGGTCATACTCCGAAGCCAGCAGCTCCCCACCCTCAGGCATCCGTAATTCAGTCAGCAGTGGCCACTCAGTCAGGCACTACAGCTCAGGACGAAGATGGAGCGGCCATAACTTCTGATGCTTTATGGAGACTTAATCGGTTCTCCAAGCTTTTTACCACTACTTTCAACAGTGCCACATCAGAGGATCCCTAGGACTTCTTATTCAGTTGCCATGAGATTCTCAAGACTATGGGAATAGTGGAATCTAATGGGGTTGATTTTTGCACATTCAGGCTTTCAGGATCTGCCAAGACTTGGTGAAGAGATATCTGTTTGACTCGACCAACAGGGTCCCCGGCTTTAACATGGGACTAGTTTGCAGAGTTATTTTTGGACAAGTTCCTCCCTGTTACCTAGCGGGAGGTACTTCGGAGGCAGTTTGAGCGCCTCCAGCAGGGTTACTATGACTGTCACCCAGTATGAGATGAGGTTTGTTGATCTGGCGCGTCATGCGGTTGTGATACTCCCCACGGATCGGGAGAGGGTTCGCAGGTTTATAGATGGGCTAAATCATCCGATTAGACTTCAGATGGCTGTGCGAGTTGGGAGTGACATATCTTTTCAGGAGGCAGCTAATGCAGCTCGTAGGGTTTGTCACACCTCCCTTTTTACTACCTTTTGATTTCCCTGACTAAGAGAATAAGGTATACCTCAATATTATTAATACCCCGGGAAAGGATATAATAACAATAAGGAAGGAGTTTTTCCAAATAAAGGACAATCGGTTCGGGATTTTATTTAAAGTTTCAGAGTCGCCACTTGGGAAAATAATGGTGTCCCAAGTTACCGGTTAATCCCGAATCTGAGGAAGTTGACTCTGTTTTAACAGTCCGTACAACAAGAAATCTGGATAAGGAATTCTGTTAACCCGGGAGAAGGTGTTAGGTACTCCCGGATTCCGTGGTTTTAGCACGGTCGCTCAACTGTCGTTCTTGATTTCAATTGATTTATTATATGCCTTTTAACAATATGTACATGTTTCGCTTTGAATATTTTACGAATTGCGACGTTGCGAAAACATATTTCGAGTCACACCGCAAACAGTACGCCTGTGACTTTTAACACACTTCGGCTTTGCCGAGATTTATGATTTGAGTCACATCAAATGTGCACTCGTATCAGGGAAAAGTATATTTTTAAAATCGCGCCTATATCATTTATTGTCTTTTTAATCTTTCGGAAAGGTTGTGGAATTAGCTATCAACCTTCCCGAGTCTATCATATAATTATTCGTTTACATGGGGGCCCCATAATTTTGTTTTCATACGAGGCTCATCCCAACTTGATTTTTATAGTTCAATCATATATATATACTATATTCTCTATCATTTGGTTTTCTACCTAATTGATTATTTTCCAGAATACAAGTCGGGCCTTATTTCTTATGTTACATGGGCCTGGACTATTTGTACTCAATTCAGCATATTAATTCATGCATTTGGGTATTAAAACCCAGAAACACGCTGAAAATGTTTAGCAGAAGCTTAGTTTTAAATCAACATAGTTCTGGGCCTTCGCTATTTATTAGGCCCAAACCAGACAGAATCGAAAAGGAGAAATAGAAACCAGAATTCATCATTTACACAAATATTCAGAACCAGTATAGAACAAACTCAAACTATATTTATTCAATGAGGAGAAATACTAATACAGAAATACAATGACAATTTCAAACTTTAACTATCTAATGCAAATGAAATCTAATTAGCAGACTGGTTTCGCTTCTATGTTTCAATGACTAATTTAAACTGCTAAACAGGTTATTGATTGGCTAAAAGTGATAAAATGTGCTCAACTATACGAAATTACTTGACAATACACTAATCATGATTACTCGTAACATCCAGAGAATTAATCATATCAAATTGTTAAGCTAAATATGTAACAGATTTTATTAACTATGTGATTAACAACTTCCTATTTGATTATCAGTTTTAACTATACCATTTCAATTGCTATGAAAATTGTCTATATTAAACTAACAGTTATTGAGTTAAATTAATTGCCACACGTGTTAATATAGTTATTAATCTACCTGTTATGAACTTGTTTTTAGATTAAATGTGCCAGATTAGTTATTAACCTATTTTAACTATGTGGTTTTAATTACTACCACTACTCTACTCTACTTTCTATTCTATTACATTGTTTCTAGCATATGTTCATGCTTTACATGAGTTAGTTATACAACAAATTCTAATCGAATTAAAATTTTACTATTTATATTCTAAGACAAAAGTAAAAGCAGAATCAATTCTCGAACAATCATCTCATCTTATTCAATCACTTCAGATCCACTGCAATTACATGTTGAAAGTTCAGCTGTGTACCTGATTCAGCAATGTAAACTTATGAGTGTAAAGCAATGAAGATGAGAATAAGCAAATTGATCACAGCAGCAAGGCAACAACAGTGAAGATGAATGAACACAACAATGCAGTTGAGTTTAATAACCAAATAAGAGTTCCAGATTCAGCAAAGCAATAACCCAGTAACACAATAGCAGAAGACCAGTAGGAAACCCAGTAAACCAACAGATAATCAAGGAATTCTACAGAGCTTAAGAACAAAGCTTTGACTAAACCCAGAAAATTACTCTTAGTATTTGTGTTTTTAGTATAATATTCTCTGAATTCATCCAAAATCCAGCCCTTATTCAGGCTTTATTCAAGCCTATTTATAGATAGAATTGGTGAAATTTTTTTTTTTGGGGGGGGAGGATTTGAAAAAAATTATTCCTAATTCCCTCCCCTTAATTCTTTTATTTATTACACTTTCACACCCATTTCGGATTCAAAATTGCCTTCCAGCATGTGCTGGAAGGTTCTATTGGGTTCTATTTGAGGTGTTTTACTAATGTACCCTCACTTGCTAAGGTTATTAATTGATTTGCCTTTTTTATTGGGTCTATTATACACTTTGTTTTGTGCAATATTGCAGAAATACTAGGCCTAAATATCTGAATTATCCTCATAGGCTCTATTAAATCCACAATTATGCCATTTTTCTTTTCTTTTATACCCTTATTGTTAGTTTCTATTTACCCGACCTATCCAAGGTCAAGGTATCCATCTTTGTGCCTTTATTTAACTTCTGGCCATTATTCAACAAGTCTTTAAGACTTTGCCAGATTTGAACTTAGTTTCATTTCAATTTAAACCTCTTTTAAGAGGTATTCTTTTCATTTATGTGTTAGAAGTGATTTGCAGGATTAGCCTGCTTATTAATTAGGGATTAAGCCTTTCAGTTTTAGCCAGTCCAGTATTTTAGACTTGGCTTTTGCAAAATTAGTCATTATTGTTCAATAGCCTTTTAAGGCTAGTTTAAAACTTGCAGATTTAGCCATTTTGGGATTTTATTGTCTATTAGTAAGAGTTAACTAGTTTTCAGAACTAGCCACTTGGATTTAAGACTTAGAATTGTACAGAGTTGGCCAGTTTCAACACTTACCACTCTATTGTTATTTCAATTATAACCACTTTTTATGTCATTTTCAATTTTAACCTAATTAAACTATTTTCATGCTTTCAAAGTTAGCCAATTGTTAATTACTATCTAAAACAGCTATAACCAATATCCCCTAGAGCATAATAGGCTTAATTGTAGTCTAATAACATGAACTCAATATAAATTTAACCTTTCATATCAATTTGCACACATAGCCACAAAATCAGAATCATTTATCATCTAACCAAAACTCAGAGAGAAACTTGAATATGGTTGAATTTCAATTAAACAACTTCACAACTCAAATTTTAGACATAGCATAACAGATTTGACATGGAAGATATATTCAGAATGTTTTCATGTTAAAAACTCAAAAACCCAAAAAAGTTCGAGCATATTTAATTGTCACGACCCGAATTTCCCCCATCATCGGGATCGTGATGGCGCCTACTCGTGGTAGCTAGGCAAGCCAATTCACTCACCATCTTCCTGTTTATACAACCCTTTGTTCTAATATTTAATACTCATATCTTTAATTGCGGAAGTCTTTGGAATAAAATATGAATAGTAGTGTAAAGTAACTGACATAAATCCTCTACCCAAGATGTGGAGTCACCAACTCACGAACTACTAAGGAATAACTACACATAATGGTCTGAAAGAAATAAATAATAACCGTCTATCTCGGAACAATGAGACCACAGCAATAATAAAAGTAAATAGAGGAGACGCCGGGCCTGCGGACGCCTGCAAGCTACTTCGGTCTCGGAAGTACGGTAATCTCGCTAGTGTACTACTGCTGCTGCTCCTGATGGATATCAGTCACAATTGGGAACATAAACTAAGTCAGAGGAGATACGGTATTTTTTTGCCATTAAGCTGGACGTTATCCGGCGAAGTAGTGACAAGCTTAGGACCAGACACTCACATAAACCTGTGCAGTTCTATATACATATGTACCACAAAATAACAGAAATACTAAACAAAACAAATAGCAAGGGAGGGAACGTGCTATGGGGAGCACAATCGAATATACGTAATTCATCAGTGAAATAAAAACATAGTGCAACAAACAGTTATCATAAAAATAAGAAATTTAATAGTTGCACGGCGTCACCCTTCGTGCCTTTACTCTCATCCTCACCAAATAAGCAAATAAAAGTGCACGGCATCACCCTTCGTGCTTTTACTCTCATCCTCACAAAATAAGCAAATAAAAGTGCACGGCATCACCCTTCGTGCTTTTACTCTCATCCTCACATCCATGGCACGGCATGATCCTTCGTGCATGGTTTAAATAACAACGGCACTGAATGTTCCTTCGTGCATAATAAGTAAAAAAAGGCACGGCATAATCCGCCGTGCATAATCAGTAAAACAAGGCACGGCATAATCCTTCGTGCATAATCAGTAAAACAAGGCATGGCATGATCCTTCGTGCATAATCAGTAAAATAAGGCACGGAATGATCCTTCGTGCATAATCAGTAAAACAAGGAACGGCATGATCCTTCGTGCAAACATAAGTAAAAATGGCATGGCATCACCCTTCGTGCATTATCAGTCTTCCTCACCCAAATAACAATCACAGTTAAGGGGAAAAGAATGAAACAAATAATATGAACCGTCCCGACAAGGGAAACACTAATCATCACAGTAAAGTCCTGGCAGGGGAAACAATAATCAACTTCACAATAAAGTCCCGGCAGGGGAAACAATAATCAACTTCACAATAAAGTCCCGGCAAGGGAAACAATAATCAACTTCACAATAAAGTCCCGGCAAGGGAAATAATAATCAACTTTACAATAAAGTCCCGGCAAGGGAAACAATAATCAACTACACAATATATGTCAACAAACGACTCACGATCATGCTAGACGCCAGTGTATAGATGCTCGTCACCACAGCCTATACACCGCACTCGATCACATAGCAATTAGCACATTAAATCCTATTCCCTCAAGCTAGGATAGATCAAACACTTACCTCGACGGCTTATAGTCCACTCAATCCTCAAGAAATACTTTTCCTTTCGAATTTGGCTCCAAATCAATCGTATCTATAAACAATTTATTAAATATCGTCAATTCTACTCAACAAACCAACCCAATTGCCTAATTAAAGTATTTTTAACATGCTGTCCAAAAATTGTAAAATCGACCACGGGTCCGCTTGGTCAAAAAATTCTGAAAATTATACCAATGGATTTCTCGTCTTTCCACGAGTCCGTACATATAAAGAACACCAAAATTGGAGTCCGTTTGACCCTCAAATCGACCCCTAAAGGTCTCATAATTTCAGGCCCCAAAATCTTATTTTTCTGCTATTTTCATGAATTAAAGAATGGAATTGTGGTTTATAATCACCCATAAACGAGATTTAATAATAAAATCACTTACCTCTGTGATACCCACTGGTTTTCTCTTTTAAAGATCGCCTGAAAACCTTCTTCCCGTTCAAAAATTGAAAAAGAACTCGAACTGCTCATTATAGTTATCATTTTAACACATTTTACTGCTCCAATGGATTCCTTGTGAAATTCTAATGAATTTAGACTTTTGAATCACTTAATTTGACCTTATAATGAAGGATATATGTAGGTTTTAAGATTTGCAAATAGTGCAGGTTTTTAATACGTCGTCAGGGGCAATTTCGTCATTAACCTGAAAATCTGGGCAACTTTAGTAAAATGGCCATAAAATCCTCATACGATGTCCAAATTCGATGATTCTTTTTCCTACGGGTCCGTAATTACGATACGGATCTAATGCTTCATTCAAAACAGTAATCGAAGCTCATTAATTCAATATGATATCATTTATGCTTGAAGAAACGATGTCGAAGCATAAGAAAACGAGCATAACGCAACCCAAACATATCCGAAACACGTCAAACGACGTCCATTTTATACCAAACATTACATGAAGTGCTTAAACAATATATAACACTTGTACCGGGCATCGAAACAAACATACGAGCCCGATACCTTGGTCTTTTAATCAATTTTCCTTTCCATTTTCATTAATAATTTCAGAAAAACAATTTCACAGAAAAATTCATATCTTGGGCTCTAGGCCTCGAAATTCGACTCCGGACGCATTCTCGAGTCCCATATTTTCCTACGGACCTTCTAGGACCGTCCGATCTCGGGTCCGGGTTCGTTTACTAAAAATGTTGACCGAAGTCAACTATATCAATATTAATATCAAATTTCTTCAAATTTTCTATAGAATTCACATATTCTATCACAAAATCTTTCCTGCTACATGCCTGGACTATGCACGTAAATCGAGGAAATATAAAATGAGGTTTTCAAAGCCTCAGAAGCGCGGGACAAATGAGGAAATCAGGTGATGACCCTTTGGGTCGTCACATCCTCCACCTCTAAAACAACCGTTCGTCCTCGAACGGACAAGAGAAGGAAGTACCTGAGTTGGGGAACAAATGTGGGTAACGGCTACGCATATCAGACTCGGACTCCCAGGTAGATGCCTAGGAGGTTGGCCTCTCCACTAAACACGCACGGAAGGAAAACTCTTCGACCTCAACTATCGAACCTGCTGGTCTAGAATAGCTACCGGCTCCTCCTCGTAAGATAGATCCTTGTCCAACTGGATAGTTCCGAAGTCTAACACATGTGTAGGATCGCTGTGATACCTCTGAAGCATAGATACATGAAAAACCAGATGCACGGCTGATAAGCTAGGTGGCAGTGCTAGTCTGTAAGCCACCTCTCCCACTCGGTCCAAAATCTCAAATGGACCAATATACCTAGGGCTGAGCTTGCCCTTCTTTTCGAACCTCATCACGCCCTTCATATGCGATACTCGGAGTAATACCCGCTCACCAACCATGAAATCCATATTTTGGACCTTACGATCCACATAAGTCTTCTGTTTGGAATGAGCTGAACGCAACCTATCCTGGATAGTCTTGACCTTGTCTAAGGCCTCCTGAACTAGGTGTGTACCCAGCAACTGAGCCTCTCCCGGCTCACACCATCTGAGTATAGACTGACATCGCCTACCATACAACGCCTCATATGGGGCCATCTGAATGCTAGACTGGTAGTTGTTGTTGTAGGAGAACTCTGCTAAAGGCAGAAACTGGTCCCACGAGCCTCCAAAATCAATGACACAGGCTTGGAGCATATCCTCTATGATCTGAATAGTCCTCTCGGACTGACCGCCATTCTGAGGATGAAAAGTTGTACTCAACTGAACCTGGGTGCCTAAATCTTGCTGGACCGCTCTCCAGAAACGCGAGGTAAATGCGAACCCCGATCTGAGATAATAGACACCGGCACCCCATGAAGGTGAACAATCTCCCGGATGTAAATCTATGCTAACTTCCGATGAGTAAGAGACATATATACTGGAATGAAATGTGCTAACTTGGTCAGCCTATCAACAATGACCCAAATAGCATCAAATTTCCTCTGAGTCAAAGGGAGTCCAGTAACGAAGTCCATTGTAATCTGCTCCCATTTCCACTCGGGAATTTTAATTCTCTAGAACACACCACTAGGCCTCTGGTGCTCATATTTAACCTGCTGATAGTTTAAACACCGAGCGACATACGCAACAATGTCCTTCTTCATCCTACACCACCAATAGTGCTACCGCAAGTCCTGATACATCTTCGCGACGCCCGGGTGAATAGAATACCGTGAACTGTAGGCCTCCGCTAAGATTAACTCTCGAATCCCCTCAACGTTGGGCACACAAACTCGCCCCTGTAATCTCAATACTCCGTCATCATCTAGAGTTACCTTTGTGGCTCCTCCCCGCTGTACCGTATCCCTCAGGTCACGCAAATAAGAATCATCGAACTGCCTTTCACGGATACGCTCTAATAGAAAAGAACGAGCGACCGTGAAGGCTAACACCTTGCTAGGCTCAGAAATGTCTAATCTTACGAACAGATTGGCTAAGGCCTGGACATCTAGAGCAAGTGGTCTCTAGCTGACCGGAATATAAGCGAGACTACCCATGCTGGCAGACTTCTTACTCAACACATTATCCACCACGTTGGCCTTACCTGGGTGATATAAGATAGTAACATCATAGTCTTTCAGCAACTCTAATTGTCTCCTATGTCGCACATTCAACTCTTTTTGATTGAATAAATACTGAAGACTTTTGTGATCCGTGTATACCTCGCACGCCACACCATATAGATAATGCCTCCAGATTTTTAAGGCATGAACTACTGCTGGCAGCTTAATCATGAACCGGATAATTTTTCTCATGGATTTTCAACTATCTCGAAGCATAAGCAATAACTTTTCCAACCTACATCAATACTGCTCCAAGCCCAATACGGGAAGCATCACAATATACTGTAAGGCCGCAAACCAATGGGTAAAACCAACATCAGTGCCGTAGTTAGAGCTGTCTTGAGCTTTTGAAAGCTCGCCTTACACTCATCGGACCATCTAAACTGGGCATCCTTATGGGTAAATTTGGTCATCAGGGCTTCAATGGACGAAAATCCCTCCACGAACCGACGATAATAACCTATTAACCCTAGGAAACTTCGAATCTCGATCACTGAAGTTGGTCTCGGCCAATCCTTGATTGCCTCCATCTTCCTTGGATCGACATGTATACCTTCTGCCATCACAACATGACCCAGTAATGCAACTGTACTTAGCCAGAATTCACACTCTTGAGGTATCTGCATATAGCTGACTACCTTTCCAGAGTCTGGAGAGACACTCTAAGATGCTGCGTATGCTCTTCCTAACTGCGGGAGCATACCAATACGTTATCAATGGGGACTATCATGAACACGTCTACTAAAGCATGAACACCTCGTACGTATGCACATAACCATGACTCTGGCCATAAGAGTTGTCCCTAAATTACAACATTACCAATTAATTGCGTGTTATCAAATACCTTATTCTAGAACTCCCACTTTACTTAGAATGAGTTATGGAGACCTCGTGATTTCTTTTTCGAATTAATGAGTCATATTTATCCGCACCTGGGTGCTCGTCAAAGGCTAAACTCAATGCTTACAAAACAGAATTGGCTAAATATTAATAGAAACTATACAAGAATTGTCAAATAATCCTAACAAACATGGCTCAAATTTAGGATATAGTACAAGATTTTTTTTTCTTTTTTAAAGGAAAACTTTTAAACACAAACTTCTCACCACCAAGTCCTTGTCCTCATGTAATATCTACCGCAGCTTGTAGCTCGGTATAAAAAAAATATTATTTCACATTATACAAAAATTGGAGGACCTCATCCTCAACTCTAAATCACAAGTACTTGCACATTGTACCGGCTGAAAATTTTCATTTCCTCTCTTTATTCTTTTCAATAATTGTCCGTCAAAGAAACTCGGGACATAAAATGAACCCTCATGCCGATATGGTATATAATTAGCAATTGATATTAATTATTTCAGGAGTTACATCAAAACTCACCGTAGTAGTGATATAAAGTCATTTTTATCCTCTTAAATCTTCTTAGTGACCAACACATAATAATAGGGATAGCTATCTCTATATAATAACTCAACGTGAGTATTCACATAAGTAGATTTGGTGATTATGATGCTCACTCGTGAGCGGAGCATATTAAGAGGACTCGCCTAAATTTGTTCAAAAACCAATCAAATTAAGGAGAAATATCCTTTTTATAACTATCAAAATTGTACATGTGATGACACCATATGGTGTAGTGACCTCAGTCATACCATAAAAATTATATCAACGGTTGGGTCTCCACCTCTAACATCCTAACCTCTACATCTGGCTGGTCATGTAAGATAAGTATTTACTGCAATGGAGCGTGTAGCATGAGTGCTTTCCTAAATTATATTTCTCCAAACTACCACATTCACAACAATTCCTTTGAGGCTCGGTTAACTTATTGCACATGATGACATATTCGAACACAGTCATGGTGACCTGGTACAACCATTCAAATCGCATATACCATGCAGAGAATCTGGGGGGTGACGTCTTCGGAACATTTTCTTAAAATAGAGTTTAGTAGATAGCGTTGCGTTGGCCGGCTTGCCCTCTTCGTAGGCTTGTCACAAACATCGACGGCCAATTTTCTCTTTTGCTATGTTGGCTTAACACTGCTGAGCTACCCCATTTACTCATATACTCTTCGTTATTCTCTGGGGGCGATTCTTACCCCATGAAAAGAACCAACCTTAAATATGTATAAATTATTTGGAGGACCTTTCCATACCATATATATACACATTCCAGTAATTCACAATATTTGTCCTTCACAACTCCAACAAATCAACTGGACAATAAGGTCCATTGAAACCCCACACGATTCATTAGTTGATCTCCTGATATGATTGTATCTTCTGTTATAACAATAACTGGTGTGGTAAATACATTATCTTCCCACTACTTTTGTTTGCCATCCGAAGCACAGTAAAATCAACCCCCTCGCATTCGTCTATTCCCACGTTCTGTAATTCCTCATAACAGCGGTCAAGCACGATCCCGTAGGTTCTCAAAAGATGCACCGCTGAAGGTGGTAGCGAAGAGTTTGGTGAAACCTATCCGACCTCCGTAAGACTTTTAAAGGCGTAGTTGATCTATCACCAGCCCGTGCCATTGTTCGGCTGAAGAAGTGGTACGTGGCTTCGCCATTCGTGGGAAGACACGAGTAGAAATTCAATTTAATATTTAAAGAACGAATTCGCACGATAAGAAAGAACAATGAGAAACTTTTCCTAACTCAATAGACTCTGGAGGACAAGTACAGACGTCTCTGTACCTACCCATCAGACCCTACTAAGCGTGTTCGTGAGTTGTGAGACCTATGTAACCTAAAGCTCTGATACCAACTTGTCACGACCCGGATTTCCCCCACCATCGGGATCGTGATGGCACCTACTCGTGGTAGCTAGGCAAGCCAATTCACTCACTATCTTCCTGTTTATACAACCCTTTGTTCTAATATTTAATAGCAAGAATAATACTCATATCTTTAAATGCGGAAGTCTTTGGAATAAAATATGAATAGTAGTGTAAAGTAACTGACATAAATTCTCTACCCAAGATGTGGAGTCACCAACTCACGAACTACTAAGGAATAACTACACATAATGGTCTGAAAGAAATAAATAATAACCGTCTGTCTCGGAACAATGAGACCACAGCAAGCCCAACATCTTTACAGCTCCACCATCCTCGGCAACAACCCAACCATCGCTAGCAGTCCAATATCTAATACCAATGGATATCAGTCACAATTGGGAACATAAACTAAGTCAGAGGAGATACGGTATTTTTTTGCCATTAAGCTGGACGTTATCCGGCGAAGTAGTGACAAGCTTAGGACCAGACACTCACATAAACCTGTGCAGTTCTATATACGTATATACCACAAAATAACAGGATTATCAAGGAACACAATTAACAAAGGATTATCATGCTGGGGGAACATAATAAGCAATATATAATAAATCTGTAAAGAGAATCAGAATGTAGTAAAAATAGCTATTACCAAAACAAGAAATTTAATAGTTGCACGGCATCACCCTCCGTGCTTTTACTCTCATCCTCACCAAATAAGAAATAAAAGTGCACTGCATCACCCTTCGTGATTTTACTCTCATCCTCACCAAATAAGCAAATAAAAGTGCACGGCGTCACCCTTCGTGCTTTTACTCTCATCCTCACATTTATGGCACGGCATGATCCTTCGTGCATGATTTAATTAACAATGACACGGAATATTCCTTCGTGAATAACTAGTAAAACATGGCACGGAATGATCCTTCGTGTGAATATAATTAAAAATGGCACGACATGATCCTTCGTGCATAATCAATAAACAAGGCACGACATGATCCTTCGTGCATAATCAGTAAAACAAGGCACGGCATGATCCTTCGTGCATAATCAGTAAAATAAGGCACGGCATGTTCCTTCGTGCATAATCAGTAAATCAAGGCACGACATGATCCTTCGTGCAAACATAAGTAAAAATGGCACGGCATCACTCTTCGTGCATTATCACTCTTCCTCACCCTAATAACAATCACAGTTAAAGGCAAAAGAATGAAACAAATAATATGAATCGTCCCGACAAGGGAAACACTAATCATCACTGTAAAGTCCTGGCAGGGGAAACAATAATCAACTTCACAATAAAGTCCCGGCAAGGGAAACAATAATCAACTTCACAATAAAGTCCCGGCAAGGGAAATAATAATCAACTTCACAATAAAGTCCCGGCAAGGGAAACAATAATCAACTTTACAATAAAGTCCCGGCAAGGGAAACAATAATCAACTTTACAATAAAGTCTCGGCAAGGGAAACAATAATCAACTACACAATATATGTCAACAAACGACTCACGGTCATGCTAGACGCCAGTGTATAGATGCTCGTCACCACAGCCTATACACCGCACTCGATCACATAGCAATTAGCACATTCAATCCTATTCCCTCAAGCTAGGATAGATCAAACACTTACCTCGACGGCTTATAGTCCACTCAATCCACAAGAAATACTTTTCCTTTAGAATTTGGCTCCAAATCAATCGTATCTATAAACAATTTATTAAATATTGTCAATTCTACTCAACAAACCAACCCAATTGCCTAATTAAAGTATTTTTAACATGTTGTCCAAAAATTGTAAAATTGACCCCGGATCCGCTTGGTCAAAAAATTCTGAAAATTATACCAATGGATTCCTCGTCTTTCCACGAGTCCGTACATATAAAGAACACCAAAATTGGAGTCCGTTTGACCCTCAAATCGACCCCTAAAGGTCTCATAATTTCAGGCCCCAAAATCCTATTTTTCTGCTATTTTCATGAATTAAAGAATGGGATTGTGGTTTATAATCACCCATAAACGAGTTTTAATAATAAAATCACTTACCTCTGTGATACCCACTGATTTTCTCTTTTAAAGATCGCCTCAAAACCTTCTTCCCGTTCAAAAATTGAAAAAGAACTCGAACTGCTCATTATAGGTATTATTTTCACACGTTTTACTGCTCCCAATGGATTCCTTGTGAAATTCTAATGAATTTAAGCTTTTGAATCACTCAATTTGACCTTATAATGAAGGAGATATGTAGGTTTTAAGATTTGCAAATAGTGCAGGTTTTTAATACGCCGTCAGGGGCAATTTCGTTATTAACCTGAAAATCAGGGCAACTTTGGTAAAATGGCCAGAAAATCCTCATACGATGTCCAAATTCGATGATTCTTTTTGCTACGGGTCGTAATTACGATACGGATCCAATGCTTCATTCAAAACAGTAATCAAAGCTCATTAATTCAATATGATATCATTTATGCTTGAAGAAACGTTGTCGAAGCATAAGAAAACGAGCATAACGCAACCCAAACATATCCGAAACACGTCAAACGACGTCCATTTTTACCAAACATTACATGAAGTGCTTAAACAATATATAAGACTTGTACCGGGCGTCAAAACAAAAATACGAGCCCGATACCTTTGTCTTTTAATCAATTTTCCTTTCCATTTTCATTAATAATTTTAGAAAAATAATTTCACAGAATTTATATCTTGGGCTCTAGGCCTCGATATTCGACTCTGGACGCATTCCCGAGTCCCATATTTTCCTACGGAGCTCCCACGACAGTCCGATCTCGGGTCCGTTTACTAAAAATGTTGACCGAAGTCAACTATATCAATATTAATATCAAATTTCTTCACATTTTCTATAGAATTCACATATTCTAGCACAACATCTTTCCTGCTACATACTCGGACTATGCACGTAAATTGAGGTAATATAAAATGAGGTTTTAAAAGCTTCGGAAGCGCGGGACAAATGAGGAAATCAGGTGATGACCCTTTGGGTGTCACATTAATCAAGTGTTAATAGACAGTTTTTACCAAAGAATCTAATAGAGCATGCTTAATAAAAGAAACAAGTTTAAAAACAAGAAACTACTCAAACAGGAAGTTAATCTAACATGCAACTAACTATCAGAAGAAATTAAAGAAAAACAGTATTAACACATGAATCATGCTCAAACAAAAAATAAAATGGGATAGGGGACTTAGCTTAGCAGGATATGACTCTTGTGCTTCCCCATGTTTCTTTTTATTCTTTTCTTTTCTTTTTCTTTCTTTTTCCAGTATCCTTTTTCTTTTCTTTCAGATTTCAGACTTCAAATTTGAAGTCTTTTATTGGGGTTTTTAGTGGAAAACATGAGTTTCAGAGACGAAAGAGGGGATCTTTTGGTGTAGGGTTGCTTAAGTCTGTCGGAATTAGGGTTCCGGTGACTTACTTTCTTAGATTCGAGGAGTTCGGAGAGTATTCGAAGAAAAAGGGTTACATGGGGTTAAAGATCAAGAAAAGGTGGTTTTGGGTTGTTATCTTGGAAGCCAGTATCAAAAGTGGTGGTCACTGTCACACCTCCTTTTTCCGCACCCGTGAGAGCGCAAGGGAGTTTTTCCAATTAAAGGACAATCGAGACGGGATCCATCTATTAAATTCAGAGTCGCCACTTGGAAAAATAACGGTGTCCCAAGACACCGGTTTGATCCCGAACCGAGGAAATTTATGACTTTGTAATATGGTCTGCGAAACTAGAAAACCGGATAAGGAACTCTGTTAACCCGGGAGAAGGTGTTAGGCACTCCCGGATTCAGTGGTTTTAGCACGGTCGCTCAACTGCACTTTTTGCTTTTATCTGACTTCTTTATATATTTTAACTATGTGCTTTTAATGCTCCGCTTTTATTTTTAGAAGAATTGCGATGTCACGAAAACACATTTCGAGTCACACCGCATCCAGTACGCCTGTGACTTTAATGTATTTCAGTTCCGCCGAGAGTAAGATTTGGGTCACATAAATGCGCACCCGTATTCAGGAAAATAATTTACTTATAAATCATGTCTAAAGAGTCTATCGTCTTTAATAACTTCGGGAAAGGACCGTGAAATTCACTAAACGGCCTTTCCAAGTCTAAGTTTTTGTAACAACTAATTTGAGGGCCCCGTGTGTTTTTGTTCTCTAACGAGGTTCATCTCATTGTTTATTTGAAGGTCGACCCATAGATACTACATCTCGTATGTGTTTCATCTCTAACTATAAATTGAAAGTGAAATCTAATGACTAATTGTTACTTAAGCATTATTCGGTTAAATCTTATATTTGAACTTCTCGTTTCTAGCTACTTTGATTTCTGTCAATGACTCGTGCGAATCAATTAAACTAAGAAAAATTTCATAATGTCAATTGTACGACTACTTACACTAACGCGTCAGTTGAAATTTTAGAGTGATTGGTATCAATTATCCCTTTAAACTAACTTATCCTAATTTAATTAACAAGATGAAGTTCGAATTTCCAGTTCAAGTCCAATTCCAAACAAAAGGGGTAAACCTCTTAATTCTCACCACTGCCTAACTCGGAAGCCCAAGCTTATGCTATGTTAAAATATATATACCAAGATCCTTAAATTGAACCCAATTGCCGACAAGTGGACCTAGTGTTTGTTTTGACAACTACTGAGCTTCACATTAATCCCCAACATTTGAATCACTAACATTCAAGAACTACCAACTTTATCTCAATCGACTTTAATCGTTCAAACAACCCAACGATATTATGACTGGAAATTTGAAATAGCACATTGAAATAGGAGGTGGTTATTATCCCTCCTGAAGTACTAAACCAGATTACATTTAAGCTAATAATGCTAACTTAAGCCAAGAAACAACAACTAGCAGATTTTTCATGCTTCTGGGAATGAGTTAAAATGGATCAACAGTCCACGAAGATATACATGTATGTCTATTATCCGTATAGCATGAGATCTAAGAACTAACATTCACTATATTTACTTCTACAATCTGTCCATTTGGATAACAGAAAGAGCCTATCAATACATATGAATCTGCGAGCATTTCATTTCTTAAACTTCTCTTTCCAATTACATCAAAGTGAGCTCACAAATGTGTACCTGGATGATAGACAGAAGAAGAAAGAGGGAACAATTAGCAGTGGTAATGCAGCAACAGCAGCAGTAGACCAGCAGCAACAACAACAGAACAGCAATACCAACAGCAGCAACAAGAGAAAAAATAAATAGCCAAAACACAGCAACAAATAACACCCAGGCACAGCACCAGCAGTGGTAACCAAACTCAGCACCAGTGACACAATCCTCAGCAATATCCAAAACAAAAACACAACCAACAGCAAACCAGTGACACTATCCTCAGCAGTAGCCAAACTTAGCACTAGCATTAACCAAACTTAGCACTATCAATGGCCAAACACAACACTAACAATGGCCAAACAGAAGCAGTCGACCAAGAAATAGAGGCAGGGAATTTGGGTGAACTTCAAATAGGAATCTAATGAAACAATGAGCAGGAATCAAATGGTCACTTGAGAAGGATCCAAACTCTCCCTGTCTGCTCTTTAAAGTTTCTGCATATAGGAATATCTATCTGTTTCAGAATTATATTTCTCCTAAGCCCAGTATCCCTATTTTTTTCTCTTAGCTGTGTATGTATGTTTTTTTCTCTGAAATCCATGTCCCTCCTTTCTCTTTTGAATCCTATACTTATAGTTTTTGAATTCCCCATTCTGAATGACTGCCCCCAATTAAACTCTTACCCCTACCCATTACTATCTCTGCCCAGACCATGCTCTGCCAGCCCACTATCCCCTCTGTTTTCCCACTTAAGCTTGTCCAAACATGGGGTTTTATGTTTAAAATTCTCTAAGTGTAGAGCCTGGTGGGATGCCCTGCTGTAACAGCAGGTTCCACTAGTTTAACTCATGGGCAAGGGTGGTTTTAAAACCTAAAAAGAATGCTAAGTCTGTTACTCTCTAATTTAACATTAACAAATCCAGATTTTGATCCTATTATAGTCCTAATGTGTACTACCCTTCATTAGTTACACCCTCCAACCTTGAACTAACAACAACCATCTCCAATTCACCAATTAATTAGACAGTTAGTTCAATAAAGAAAGAATCTCGATTCAACAGTGATTGATAGTGTTCAATTCTGCCCTAGAATGCTAATAAACAAGACCTACGAAACTAATCGACCACATTGATTAGTCGATGTCAACATACATAATCAATAACAAATGGGCGATCTACAGTTTGATTTCATGTATTTCAGCAGAGACACAGAACCAATCAAATATGAATTGAATGCTTAACGACCTTAATCGAAACGAATAACTATTCTATAATAAGCACATTCGAACAAATAACAGAATACAAATCGACCAAATAAAAGGTCTTTGGAGATGAAGAACAAAATAGAAAACTAAAAGCACGAGGATAACATTCAATTGATTAACAAACGGAATATGAAGAAATAAAAAAAGAAATACCATAAGAGAAGACCAAATCCGCATTTGAACGGACCCCGGACCCGTCTTGGGTTCAATTCGAACTTTGGCTTCAACTCGAACTTGGATTCTTCGTTTTTGAGGCCAATGTACCTTAATTGAGATGTTTTCAACAATGAAAACATCCCAATTAAGGTCTATTAGACCTCAATTAGGCAGAAATCGAAATCTAGGGTTCATGGCCGAGATTTGGGGCTCGACCGGTTCTGGCAAGATTCGAGCCAAACCAGGGCCGGCGGGGGTATGAGGGAGGTGAGGGGAAGCTATGGTGTGATTTTGGTGAGGTTTGGCGTGGGTTCGAGTTTGACTCGAATCTTCAAATGAATATTCGAAGATTTCCGGAGTGACTCGAGGTAAAGGAAGGATGGATTCGTAATGGGGGAGTCGAGGTGGTCCTACGGTGTTAATTTGGTTGGGTTTAGCCTACCGGAACCGCCGTGAGGCGATTTCCGGCAGGCGGAGCACGGTGGTGGACGGCGAGGTTTAATTCGTCTCTAAGTGAGACGATGAAGGTAAGGGGAGGTCCGGCTTGGGGGGCGGGGTGTGAAGATGGGCCTTATATATGAATTAAGAGATTAAATCCTGATCGTTGGATCATTTACGATCAACGACCAGGATCTCCTCACTTAAACCAAACGGTGTCGTGTGATTAAGTTAGGGTCTGAGTATATTTGGGAATTGATTGATTAATCTGGGCCGTTGGATAATAAAATCCAACGGTCCAGATCAACGGGGCCATTTGGGGTTGGGCAGATCGGGTAAGGGATTGGGTAATTACATTGGGCCTGGTTTTGCTATGGCCCAATTCCGATTTTCCTTCTTTGTTACTTCCTACACTATATATATATATATATATATATATATATATATATAATCAGATTAATTCGTAACACACATAATTAATTTCACTAACAATTGACATACGTAAATACCGAATCCTTACATATGTACATTAAAATGACAAGAAAAATGCGAGGAATACATTTTTTATGATTTTCTCATTTTCGTAAAAAATTGAACTTAACTATTTCTAAGTACGGAACTAACCCTACAAATATAAATGCGACATATTTGGTATATGTATTTTTTGTTTATTAACTTAAGCAAACAAACGCAGACCCACAAATGCAAATGATAAGAAAAAGAGCATGCGATCCCCAAACATTGCAAACAAACAAAAACTCTTTTATTTTTGATATTTTGGGAGTAATTCGTGTGAGGCAAAAATCACGTGCTCACAGCTGCCCCTCTTTGCGCGGAAACATGAAGAGTTTTCGTGCAAAGATAGTGAGCGAATACGAGCGATTTTTTCCCGTTTGAGTACTCCGTCATGAAGCATTTTGAAAGGGTTTGACCGAGCATTTGCTTCGGGAGGCCTCCTACATATCCTTGGCTAAACGGGGATTAGGTCAATGTAGTATGGGAAGTTTTGGTAGCTGGGACTGCCGTGGAGCTTTGACCTTGCTGTTACTGATGCTACTGTTATTGTTACTGCTTACTGACCTCCTTATTAACATGATCCCCTTATTACACCGTGCTAAACAAAAATAAGAAGCTAGACTAAGTTACAGTACTACAAATTCTTATCTATCCTTTTTAACTTGATCTTTTCATGCTCCTTGCCATCCTGCCGGCTCTGATGTTTCCTCACGTGCTTCTTCTCCTCTGACAATTGTTGTCTCGACCTATCTTGATTGCCGACCTCCGACCATTGGTTCCTTCTTTGTGGTCTTCGAACTATTCTCCTTCGAAATCCTGAATCTATCTTTTCTGATCCTTGTTGCCTTCCTTCTGCTTACGCACTTGGATTCATGCCGGGGATTTTCTGTTACATTCAACCGCTTTCCTCGACCAAATTAAAATAAGTTGCCACTCCATTCTTCAGGCGGGCTCCCTGACTTCAACTACAACTTCAAAATAAAATCGCCACTCCATTCTCCAGGCGGGCTCCCTGACTTCAACTACAGCTTCAAAATAAATCGCCACTCCATTCTTCAGGCGGGCTCCCTGACTTCAACTACGACTCACTAATTTCATCCCATCCTTATCGCCTTCCTTTGTTTCTTGTACCATTTTCTTCTTCCTGCATCGTCTCTTGGGCCATCCCTGACTTTAACTACAATTTCAAAATAAATCGTCACTCCATTCTCCAGGCGGGCTCCCTGACTTGAACTACAACTTCAAAAATAAATCGCCACTCCATTATTCAGGCGGGCTCCCTGACTTCAATTACAACCTCAAAACTAAATCGCCACTCCATTCTTCAGGCGGGCTCCCTGACTTCAACTACAACTCCAAAATAAATCGCCACTCCGTTCTTCAGGCGGGCTCCCCGACTTCAACTACAACTTCAAAATAAATCGCCACTCCGTTCTTCAGGCGGGCTCCCTGACTTCAACTACAACTTCAAAATAAATCGCCACTCCATTCTTCAGGCGGGCTCCCTGACTTCAACTACAACTCCAAAATAAATCGCCACTCCGTTCTTCAGGCGGGCTCCCCGACTTCAACTACAACTTCAAAATAAATCGCCACTCCGTTCTTCAGGCGGGCTCCCTGACTTCAACTACAACTTCAAAATAAATCGCCACTCCATTCTTCAGGCGGGCTTCCTGACTTCAACTACAAAAAAATAAATCGCCACTCCATTCTTCCGGTAGGCTCCCTGACTTCAATTACAATTTCAAAACTAAATCGCCACTCCATTCTTCAGGCGGGCTCCCTGACTTCAATTACAATTTCAAAACTAAATCACCACTCCATTCTTTAGGCGGGCTCCCTGACTTCAACTACAACTTCAAAATAAATCGCTACTCCATTCTTCAGGCAGGCTCCCTGACTTCAACTACAACTTCAAAAATAAATCGCCACTCCATTCTTCAGGCGGGCTCCCTGACTTTAATTACAACCTCAAAACTAAATCGCCACTTCATTCTTCAGGCGGGCTCCCTGACTTCAACTACAACTCCAAAATAAATCGTCACTCCGTTCTTCAGGCGGGCTCCCTGACTTCAACTACAACTTCAAAATAAATCGCCACTCCGTTCTCCAGGCGGGCTACCTGACTTCGACTACTGCTTCGAAATAAAATCGCCACTCCATTCTCCAGGCGGGCTCCCTGACTTCAACTACAACTTCAAAATAAATCGCCACTCCGTTCTCCAGGCGGGCTCCCTGACTTCAACTACAACTTCAAAATAAATCGCCACTCCGTTCTCCAGGCGGGCTTCCCGACTTCAACTACTGCTTCAAAATAAAATCGCCACTCCATTCTCCAGGCGGGCTCCCTGACTTCAGCTGCAACTTCAAAATAAATCGCCACTCCATTCTCCAGGCGGGCTCCCTGACTTCCACTACAACTTCAAAATAAATCGCCACTCCATTCTCCGGGCGGGCTTCCTGACTTCAAGTACTGCTTCAAAATAAAATCGCCACTCCATTCTCCAGGCGGGCTCCCTGACTTCAACTACAACTTCAAAATAAATCGCCACTCCGTTCTCCAGGCGGGCTCCCTGACTTCAACTATAACTTCAAAATAAAATCGCCACTCCATTCTTCGGGCGGGCTCCCCGACTTCAACTACAACTTCAAAATAAATCGCCACTCCATTCTTCAGGCGGGCTCCCTGACTTCAACTACAACTTCAAAACTAAATTGCCACTCCATTCTCCCTTTGCCTTTTGTACCATTTTCTTCTTCCTGCATTGCCTCTTGGGCCACCTTCTCTTCTGAATTATCTTGTCTTGGAATTGCCTTCCCCTTGAGCCGTGTTACTTTTCCTTTGGCTGCTGGAGATATCTTCGGAACTGCCTATTTACCTGCTAGTGATGATGCTGCTGGGGAAGTATTCCTTATTTCCTTCTCCCCTCATTCTCTCTCGGAAATGTCATTAACTGTGGATTACCCTGGCGGGGGAACCCTTTTCCTCTTCCTTCTTCCCAGACCTCCTCTGGGACTATGCTTTGGCCTCCTTGAAAAGCTTATGGGATATAATGCTGCTGCGGGAATCTCGAAGTTAGTGCTTCATTCTCCCAACAATTGCCGGGGATGATATCGGCTCAAAGATCACTTCCTTGCATTGTCGGGCCTCTTTCAAAACTATTCTGCTCGGAACGGGTATTTCCCAAAATCTTGTGTTGCTTTCTATCCTTATCTACTGGGTATTTGCTCTCAAGAAAATTTTCGCAACAGGAGAAAATTTTCTGCCCCAGTTTGATAAACTTCTAGGTGGTATGCGTTTCCGCCGACGAACCCTCATTTCCTGCTTTAAATCAAAGAAAAAATTGTTAGTTTCAAAACGCAGTGAGTGGTCGTGCCGCTCTTGCTGGGGCCGTTTTCTTTTCTCTTTCAGCTGCTTGGCCTCCCTCGAACTTTGGGGACGACGTTGGCGCTTGCTGGGGACGATGCTCTTTCCACAGGTGGTTTCTCATCTCTCCCTTTCATTCCAATCTTTGGTTTGATCCGAACCCTCCAATCCACCTGTCGTTCCAATCTTACTATCGGAACGACTTCTGCCTTATTGCCTCGTTCCACGCCTGTTCATTTTCATTATACTGCTTTGGGGGACTTGGTAGTAAGCTTTGAAAAATCAATTTTCGAAAACGAAGGAAAAGAAAAAGAATGCTGACCGCAAATGACAGGAGAAAAGGGAAACTTTTCTGAACTCAAAAATAGGAAAAACTTATCGGAATGTGTGACTGATCCAATGGTTATGCCGCGCCTTTGAGATTAATCTACCCAGTCTATTCATGTCAATCACTTTATGATGACCGCGTTTTGCTAGAAGCACACGAATGTCCCAACCTCGCCTCATGCAGACATCTTGTAACCATCTCGCCTTGTCACCTCATAGTGCCCTTTGAAGGGTTTTCACTAATGAGATTCTCTCATTTCTCTCTATCTCCCGTCGCCTTAGGGTGCCCGTAAGGTTTTCACCGCAAGACTCTCTCATTTTATTCCTCTCAACTTTCTTCGCCTTAAGGTGCCCGCGAGGGTTTTCACCGTTAAGACTCTCTCATTTTCGCTTTCTTTCCTTGCGGTGGGCTGGGGTATTATCCATAGAACTTTCTCTAAAGGGGCCATCCCTTTTCAGCTTGTAAGTCCTAAATTCAGTCGAGGATTGAAGTGTCACTCGTAGTTTCACTCGCATGACTTGGCATTTCTCAAATACTGATCGAGAGGTCATTTTGGTCCTTAATGTGGTTTCTACGCGTGAGGCTAAAGAAAGGGGTTTAACCTCAACGGTTAGCTCATTACAACTTTCGGAATCCACACTATCTTTCAAACGAAACAATGACTTTTGCCCCAGTTTTGTTGCTTGGGGGATCTTTGATTTTTATTTTATTATGACCGAGCCGTGTGGCGCCTACGTATCCTTCTTGAGGAATCAGGTCGAACGTAGTTCACTTTTTCTTGTGTCTTTTCTTTGTTTCTTTTTCTATTTTGTTACACATCTTCCTTGGTGATTCCGAAAGAGGGTGTATGAAAGAATTATTAAGGCTCAAAAAGGAAAACAAAGGTTAAAGTGTTTGGGTAGTAGAAAAATTGCCTCTGTCATTTCATTCTCCGAAAAATGCCAAAATACACACAAACGAAACCAATCGTCGACAAATACATTAAAGAATTACACATAATATCTCTTGACTGCATCGGAATTGATAGCCATATCAGTGCATCTTCCCTCAATATCAGTTAGACATAGCGCGCCGTTGGATAATACCCCAGTCACAACAAACAGTCCCTGCCAATTTGGAGCGAACTTGCCTTTCGCTTCGGCTTGATGTGGTAGAACTCTCTTCAACACATGTTGTCCCACTTCAAATTTCCTGGGACGTACCTTCTTGTTATATGCTCTTGCCATTCTCTTTTGATACAATTGGCCATGACATACCGCTGTCAATCTCTTTTCGTCGATCAAGCTCAATTGCTCTAATCGGGTTTTGACCCATTCATTATCGTCGATCTCAGCTTCAGCGACAATTCGGAGGGATGGAATTTCAACTTCTGCGGGTATTACTGCTTCAGTCCCGTACACCAACAAGTAAGGAGTTGCACCTACCGAAGTCCGGACGGTAGTGCGATAACCCAACAGTGCAAATGGTAACTTTTCATGCCATTGCCTAGACCCTTCTACCATTTTCCTCAATATCTTCTTTATATTCTTGTTTGCTGCCTCAACCGCACCATTTGCTTTGGGACGATATGGTGTGGAATTTCGGTGTGTAATCTTGAACTGTTGGCAGACCTCCTTCATCAATCCGCTGTTAAGATTGGCACCGTTATCTGTGATGATTATCTTTGGAATTCCAAACCTGGAGATGATGTGGGAATGTACGAAGTCTACCACCGCCTTCTTGGTCACTGATTTGAAGGTTTTGGCCTCCACCCACTTGGTAAAATAATCGATCGTTACCAGAATGAACCTATGACCATTGGAAGCTGCAGGTTCTATAGGTCCAATAACATTCATTCCCCATGCGACAAACGACCATGGTGCTGACATTGTATGCAATTCAGTTGGTGGAGAATGAATCAAATCTCCGTGTATCTGACACTGATGGCACCTCCGCACAAAACTTATACAATCACGCTCCATAGTGAGCCAGTAATATCCTGCTCGAAGAATCTTTTTTGCCAATACATACCCGCCCATGTGTGGTCCACAAACTCTGGAATGTATATCTGTCATCACTGTTGTGGCTTGACTCGCATCTATACATCTTAACAATCCCAAATCTGGGGTTCTTTTGTACAGTACCCCTCCACTAAGGAAAAATCCGTTCGCCAAACGCCGAATAGAACTCTTTCGATCTCCCGTTGCCTGCTCTGAGTATATTCCTAACCCGAGGTACTCTTTGACATCATGAAACCATGGCTCGCCATCCATCTCTTCTTCTATCATATTACAATAAGCATGTTGGTTTCGGACCTGAATATGTAACGGATCGACACGAACCTTGTCCGGGTGATGTAGCATTGACGCCAAAGTAGCCAAAGCGTCGGCAACCTCATTATGCATCCTTGGGATGTGTCTGAATTCTACCGACCGGAAATGCTTAGTCAGATCATGCAAACACTGACGATATGGGATAAGCTTTAAATCTCCGGTTTCCCATTCTCCTTGAATCTGATGTACTAGAAGGTCCGAGTCCCCCAAGACCAAGACGTCCTGTACATCCATGTCCACCGCTAATCGCAACCCCAAGATACATGCCTCGTACTCGGCCATATTATTAGTACAATGAAAACGCAGTTGGGCAGTAACAGGATAATGATGTCCTGTTTCAGATATGAGCACAGCCCCTACTCCGACTCCTTTTGCGTTTGCCGCTCCATCGAAGAAAAGCTTCTACCCTGGATCCTCGGTTAATTCCAACCCATCAATTTGTAGTACTTCCTCGTCTGGAAAATACGTCCTGAGAGGTTCGTATCCGTTATCAACAGGATTCTCAGCTAAGTGATCGGCTAGGGCTTGAGCTTTCATAGCCGTCCTTGTCACGTATATGATGTCGAACTCTGTAAGTAATATTTGCCATTTTGCCAACCTCCCTGTAGGCATAGGTTTCTGGAAAATATACTTCGACGGATCCAAACGCGAAATGAGGTAAGTGGTGTAAGAAGACAAATAATGTTTCAACTTTTGGGCTACCCAAGTCAAAGCGCAACATGTCTTTTCTAGATGAGTGTACTTGACCTCGTGGATCGTGAATTTCTTACTGAGGTAATAGATGGCCCGTTCCTTCCTGCCAGTAAGATCATGCTGCCCCAGTACGCAGCCGAACGAATTCTCCAAAACCGTTAGATAAAGAATCAGGGGTCTACCTGGTTCAGGCGGAACCAGTACGGGTGGGTTTGACAGATACCCTTTGATTTGGTCAAACGCTTCATGACATTCTGTCGTCCATTCTATCGCAGCGTCTTTCTTCAACGGACGGAATATGGGTTCACAGGTTGCTGTAAGCTGAGCAATAAACCTACTGATGTAATTTAACCTTCCCAACAAACTCATTACCTCTGTTTTATTCTTTGGCGGGGGTAGCTCCTGAATGGACTTGATTTTGGATGGGTCCAACTCAATGCCCCGTCGGCTGACGATGAATCCTAGCAACTTTCCCGATGGAACTCCGAATGCGCATTTGGCCGGATTGAGCTTGATGTCGTACCTTTGAAGTCTTTGAAAGAACTTCCTGAGGTCAGCCACATGGTCTTCTTGATGTCTAGATTTTATGATCACATCATCCACGTACACTTCAATCTCCTTGTGTATCATGTCATGGAATACCGTAGTCATCGCCCTCATGTATGTTGCCCCTGCGTTCTTCAAACCGAATGGCATCACCCGGTAGCAATAAGTCCCCCACGGTGTGATAAAAGCCGTCTTTTCTGCGTCCTCTTCATCCATCAAGATTTGATGATATCCCGCATAACAATCCACAAAGGATCCGATTTCACGTCCAGCGCAATTATCAATCAGGATATGGATATTGGGAAGTGGGAAATTATCCTTAGGACTCGCCTTGTTGAGATTGCGGTAGTCCACGCATACTCTGATTTTTCCGTCTTTCTTTGGCACCGGTACTACGTTAGCCAACCATTCAGGGTATCGAGTGACACGAATGACTTTCGCCTGCAACTGCTTGGTTACTTCCTCCTTGATCTTTACACTCATCTCCGTCTTGAATTTCCGCAGTTTTTGCTTGACGGGAGGATATGCCGGATCAGTGGGTAATTTATGAACCACTAGATCAGTGTTGAGTCCTGGCATGTCGTCGTACGACCATGCGAAAATGTCTTTAAACTCCATGAGTGTTTTGATCAACTCTTCTCTCAGAGTTGGGTTCAATATGGACACTTATTCTGGTTTCTTTGACGTCATCTGTGCCCCCCAGATTAACAACCTCGGTATCATTTAAATTTGGTTTGGGTTTTTCCTCGAAGTGACTTAATTCTTCACCGATTTCTTCTACGGCTTCATCATCGCCGTATTCCGATTCACTTTCGTCACTTCTTATTTCATGTGTTATTATTTCCAAACCCGATTGACTTTCTAGACTGGGTTGATTAATCTTTAAGCATGCCATATCATCAAGATCAGTTGAAAGAAGGCTGTTCAGAAAAGTAAAAAGAAGGAAAATAAACAAAATTAGACGCGAAGGGAACAAAATTTCATTAATGGGAACAGTACAAGGAAAGACAAACTTGCAAACTCAAAAAATGAACTAAAACAAACGGATTTTACTCCGGGGACCACCCCCAACATGAAATTTCGAAAGAAAACAATCCAAAACAAACTACCAAGACTCCTTCCGGACAGGGAGAGGATTAGCCTTCCAATTATTCAGTTTTGCTTTTGGTCCCACAAACTGTATCTCGGCATGGCTGGATCCTTCACCATCCTCGAGCATACATACATCTGCGAATAGGTCCTCGAACTTTCTTAAGAACTCTTCGTCTGGCCTAACCATAGGACCGGGAATCTTTGTCGTCGGATGTCCTCTTACTCCGGACCGAACAAAAGATTGGGAAAGGCGTGGAACCGGCTTCGGGAGCACCCATGTCTTCTGCTTATTCCTTTTGGCTCGCTGGATGTCCTCTGATGTTGGCTTGAATCCCAAGCCGAAGGTTCCTACGTTTTCGACCACGGATACCGGTTGTATGATTCCTTGCAGAGATGCACCTAGACCTTTGCCGGGTATGAAACCATGTCTCAACATTTCATGCGCCACCATGACATCTGCAGTAATTATTCTGTCATTGGGAATGCATTCCCCTTCTGGAACTCGGTTGGCGGATACCACATCGCAGATCTGGTATACCCACGGCCCAACATCTTCTTCTGTCTCAACAAAGGGGACGATGGTGCCTGGTTGTAGATCATTCTCTCCATGGACGACGATCTCCTGTTGGTCCCACTCAAACTTGACGAGTTGGTGTAAGCTGGATGGAACTGCTCTTGCGGCATGGATCCACGGTCGCCCTATCAGAAGGTTATATGACACCACCATGTCCAGCACCTGGAATTCCATGGTGAACTCCACTGGTCCAATTGTCAAGATTAACACTATGTCCCCGACCGACGCCTTGCCTCCTCCATCAAACCCTCGAACACATATGTTGTTCTTGCGTATCCTGCCGATGTCCACTTACAACTTGTCCAGTGTAGAGAGAGAACAGATATTGGCGCTGGACCCATTATCGACGAGGACTTTGGTAACCACCGACTCCTCACACTTTACCGTAAGATATAAAGCCTTGTTGTGCTCGGTGCCTTCCTCGGGCAACTCGTCATCGGTGAAGGTGATCCGATTCGCTTCGAAGATCCTATTGGTGATCTTCTCCAAATGACTCACTGAGATTTTATCAGGTACGTGGGCCTCATTCAAAACTTTCATCAAAGCTTGCCGATGTTCTTCGGAATGTATCAGCAAGGATAGCAATGATATTTGCGCAGGCGTTTTCCTCAGCTGCTCTAAGACAGAATAGTCATGCAGCTTCATCTTTTTCAGGAATTCTTCTGCCTCTTCGTCAGTTACCGGCTTTTTCAATGTTGCCGGAGTGATCTTCCTCAATTCCGCGGGGGCAAAACATCTCCCCGAGCGGGTCAAACCTTGCGCTTCGCAAACTTCCTCTTTCACTTCCTTTCCTTTGTAGGTTGTTGTAATCTGAGCATAATTCCATGGAATAGCTCTGCTATCAGTTATGGGCAACTGTATTGTTGGCTTGATGATGAAGGGATCCATTCGAACGCCTGCTACCGTCAAGACGGGCTTGGTTGCTATCCCTGGTACAACTATTTTTGCTTCCCCGGCCTCACCGGTACTTCGTTCACACTTCCCTTTTCTGCTTCCGACCCTCCCGGTACGTCCTTCTTGCAAATGGATGGCTCGTCAAGGCTCGGCCCCTTTCTCATTCCTACCCCGCTAGACTTGATCATCATTACGGTTTGAGAGGCTTTCTCATTTCCTTCTTCTACCCGTACCAACTCGATCGTGTTGGTCTCATGATAAGTTGGAAGTGGGTTTTGGTTGATGTTGGGCTCGGTTGGAGTCCGGACCTCAATCCTGCGAGTGTCGATGAGCTCTCGGATGGCCGTTTTCAACCTCCGACACTTTTCCGTATCGTGTCCGGACATCCTGAGTAGTATGCACAATTTACTTGAATGGTCCGGGTTCTTTGGAAGAGGGTTTGGTAGCTTAGCGTTAACCGGATTTAGCAACCCTACTTGCTTGAACCGGTGGAACAGACTGTGTAAGACTCTCCCAAAGGAGTGAAAGTCTTTGGCTTTGGCGCCCTGTCGCCCTTGAATGACTGGTTCGGACGAAAACTCGCGCCCGAGGGGTTTCGTAAGCTCTTGGGGGTGGATAGTTGTTTTGCGGGTTTGGTGCACGCCACGGTGCATGGACGGGAGGTGCGGAATAGGATTGTGCGTGATGGACAGTAAAATGGGGATCAGGTGTTGGATAGTAATGTTGCGGGTGGTTATATGGGTTGTGGAAGTAATTTTGGTGGTGAGGCTGGGGCGGGCTATATTGGGGTGCGGGGCCTCTGTTTCTGAACCACGTCCCGGACTCGGCTGCCGCGACTTCCTCTTTCCTCTTTTTCCCGAGTACTCCTCCAGTACCACTTTGGATAGCATGAGTGGTGGCTTTCAATGCTGAGTAGCTCATGATCTTGTTGGCTTTCAAGCCTTCCTCGATCATAGCCCCCATTTTTATCACCTCGGTGAATGATTTGCCCACGGACGTCACCAGATGTCCGAAATAGGTTGGCTCTAGTGTCTGCAAGAAGTAATCCACCATCTCGCTCTCTCTCATAGGCGGATCTACCCTTGCTGCCTGTTCCCTCCAGCGAAAACCAAATTCTCTGAAACTTTCAGCGGGTTTCTTCTCTAATTTTAGCAATGATAAGCGGTCGGGGATTATTTCCAGATTGTACTGGAACTGGCCGATAAAAGCTTGAGCCAAATCATCCCACGTAAACCATCTGTTGGGGTCCTGTCTAGTGTACCACTCCAGCGCAGATCCTCCCAGACTCTGACCGAAGTAAGCTATCAGAATCTCGTCACGTCCTCCGGCTCCTCGCATTTTACTACAAAACCCTCGGAGGTGGGCTACAGGATCACCATGCCCCTCGTATAGGTCAAACTTGGGCATTTTGAACCCGGCCGGCAACTGGACATCTGGGAATGGACACAGATCCTTGTAAGCGACACTGACCTGGTTGCCCAAACCGTGCATGTTCCTGAAGGACTGCTCCGGGCTTTTAACTTTTCTAATAACTTCCTCATGTTCCGAACTTTGGAAGTGCTTTTCCGGTTCTGCCGGATTATCCCAGTGAGGGGTGTGTGATTGCGGTTCAGGAGCCCTAAAAGTAGGCTCTGGAGGATAGTAAGAGTTGTCATGGATCTGAACATGCGGCTCGCCGGACGGCCTTTGTAGAGTAGCAGGTGGAGGTGCCACAAAAACAGGGGTGACTGGAGGAGGATTTGGCTTGGTTGGTGGAGTGTGAGTGGCATAAGGGTTTTCCCCCTGAAAGTATGGATAGATCGGGGCGCTTGTCGAAGGATCAATGGGTGGATGTTCTGGAGCTGATGCGAGAGTAGGGAGGTTTGGTGAGGACTGTCCCCTAGCCCGGGCTAGGTGCATCTCTGTTATCTGATGTCTCAACCGTTCTACCTCCTTTTTCATGATTTGTATCTCTGATTTCTCTTCCTCGAGACTTTTACCGGAACTAGACATGCTTGCTGTAATTGGCCATTTAGATCTAGTACGGTAATGGTGGCTGGCCAGTATATTCTGTCAAACCAACTGCTAAACTTTTCTGGAAATGCAACAAACTTGTTAGTTTGCCGAGTTTAACAGATATGTTATAGCACGTTGGATGCAATGCACCTAACCAAATAACCCTTTCTACATGTACTCATCACATGCGTCATTCCAGCTTTTCTCTTTTTCTCTTTTTCTTTTTTCTTCTTTTTCTTTTCTCTTTTTCAACTATCCTTGAAAGCCTTATTGTTATTAACCTTTGTATTCTTTTCCTTTCTTTTTAGTGGTGGTCGAATCTTATGTGGATTGCCTACGTATCACGTCCCCGCGTGAATCAGACCGATCGTAGTTCTGGTAACAAAATTGTGGCAAAATTCAGTAACTTTTATATCAAATAAAACCTTAAAGCTACAAAACATGTCTTACAATAATCGACAAAATAGAGGAATGCTTGACTCGAAAAAGGAAAATGAAATGCCAACCAACTTGACTCACTATTTCAAAATACATTTTTAAATGAGAAGTCTAATGCTCTAAAATTCCTGGGGGCCCGCGAGGCATCATTCGGCCTTGCCGCGGCCCTTGGTGTGAGGTCCTTGTGTAGTCCCCTTAAATCTCTCATGATCTGATGAACGTAGCCCATAACAGAAGCAAAAAGGGCAGGGCGGGGCATCTGTTCGCAAGCTAAACACTTCATGGTGACATAGTGCCCTATTTCTCCAATTCTGTCCTTGATCATGTCCCTTTCTCTGAGTAGCTGTTCTATCTGCTGGTTTTTCACCCCCAATCTTCGAGCATTGTTGGTGACTTGGTCTAGGAGCCTATCTACTTGTTCTTGCAGTCGGTCCATCAAATCGTGGCAACGGTCGAGGTCTGTTCTGGCATCTCGGGCTTGCTTGAAAACCCGCTCCCTGAGGATAACATTTGCTTCCCTTAGACTAGTGATGATCTCGGTGTAATCTTCCTCTATCCATTGCAGGTGAAGCGCTTGTTGATGTGCCTCCTTTTTCCAGCTAGCACGGACCCTCATTGTTTGGGCCTTCGACTCTTCCAATTCTCTTTGGACATCGGCAACTTGGCTTCTCAAACCCTTTATCAATTTTTTGTCTGCTCGACTCCTCAATTGTCTGTCAGCATCCCTTTTCATTTGCTGGATCTGAGCCCTCAAAAAGTCATTTTCTTGTGCCAACTTCTTTTTATCTCCCTCGTCGGCGGCGGCTTGCATATCCTTTTCAAATTGGAGATCTTGGACCCGTTGCTCTATCTTACCGATCTTTGTTCGGTAAACCTCTTCCTTAGCTAACCAGTCCCATTGTTCTTGTGACGCTTCAGCAAATTCCTTGAGGTGAGGTCTTTTGGCTGGTCTTTCCCCCGATATTTCTCCTTTGTACCAAGTAAGATATCTGGGCGCAACCTCTCCTCTAGCTCGATCTTGCACACAAGTGTTTGCCTCCAGATATTGGCATTTGCTCCAGATCTGGCGGACCCTCGCTTCCGGGAATTGACCATCGGGACCAATTTCAATAACATGGGTACTCAGGTCTTCTTCTTTGGGTACTATCTGGCACCTCCCGAGCTGTCTCAACACCCGATGGGGCGCATAAGGTTGAATGCTTTTAAGTCCCATTAAGAGAAAGGGGGACCTAGCCGCTGGCATGTACACGATTCTGTCTATCCGTAACCAACCCAACGTCCATTGTATTCGACTTGCGCTGAGAGCCTGAAAGTATGCCCTCCATGCCAATGTTCCTTCGGGCAGGACGGTCCTATCAATCCTTGTATAAAATTCGCTTATGCAAGTTTTCTCAACCAACCCATATCTCAAGAATTGGGTGCGGCGACACAGGTGCTCGATCATCCACATCTGTAGCAGTAAATTACAGCCTTCGAAAAAATCTCCTCCGGCTTTGCAGACTGTGAGGGCTCGATATATGTCTGATAGTATCATAGGAGCAAGAGTACTTTCGCTTTGGTCAAGCAAAGTACTGACGACTCCGGCTATCTTTATATCAATGTTCCCGTCTTTCCTTGGGAATACCACGAGTCTTAAAAAGGCTATCATGAAAGCAACTCGTCTGTGCTCCTCCCATTTCTGGCGATTACCCTTGCTGCATAATTTGTTTTCTGGCTTGTCGAAACATCCCACGTGACCGTACCTTTGATAGATGAAGTTTAAAGTACAAAACCCTTGTGCTAGATCTGGGTTACGTACCGTTCTGGCTGTCTTCAGTGAGTCTAAAAACCGGTGTATGGCGACAACACTGGGGGCGATTAGATATTGATGCCCCAATAGTATATCAGTGTTTCCAATGTATCTGATCATCTCCTCCACAGTTGGGGTGAGCTCGAAGTCCGAGAAGTGAAAGACATTGTGCGCGGAGTCCCAATATGTGACTAATGCTCTTATGATGTCCCCTCGAGGTTTTATTTCGAGCAGACCTGTGAGACCTTTCAAATACTTTTTAACCTCATCCCGCCCTTCTTTGCCTAGATCATCCCACCATAGTCGTATTTGTACCGGGATTTTAGTCATGAGTGAAAAGGGTTCATTTTGAATCGTGCTCATCATGCACATTTATTTAAAGAAGAAGATCATTTTGGCTGGCAATGATTGGACTATTTTTTGAAAAAGGGCAAGTTGGTTTTTTTTTGAATAAATGGCAAGTTGGACCCGACGGGGGTTGCCTACGTATCTCACATCCGGTGAGAATCAAACCCGCGTAGTTCGGTCCGTCAAGACAAACTATTTTCTTTTATTGACCGACAAAGAAAACACATTTTGTTAAGAAACACATTTCTTTTATTGACCGACAAAGAAAACACATTTTGTTAAGACCTACTGTCAGCGAAGTCAACCTTCCGTCTTCTTTTATTAGCAAACTGAACTATTGATTTGTTGGTAAAACACATTTTTGTATTTTCCGAAAATATCTATTTCCCCATACTGTTTCCTTTTGTTTTTCGTTTCTCTTCGGTATTTAAAAAGCCGGTCAGCATGCAAGTTCGAATAAATGCTTGAAACAAACATGGTATAGCAGGATGGTCTTTTCATTTCAGGTTGCCTGTCCAAGACGGACCCAACCCCTATGTTGAGTCCCCTAAGTCAAATGCAACATGATGCAAATAAGCGTTTCCTACTAGGGATCCTCTATGCAGTTATGTTATTCTAAGTTCAAAACCTCGGTGCATGATCTAGACTGTGTACCCAAGCGGACAACTCGGGCTGAGGAAGGAGCTCCTTTCCGGGAACCAAAAGGCTAACCGGCTTAGAAACTTTCCGAGCCTCTTCATTATTTTGGGGTATGACACTAACAGAATAAGGAGTCTCAACCAGTGAGCACATCCCCGGGGGTGAGAAGTGAAGGGTTTGCGGCACAGTTTTATATACAGTTCATGCAATATCAAAGCGGTAAACATATAGCAGTTTGTATATACGGTGCAACTAGTATCAAAGCGGTAGACATGTAGCACATTAATTAAACATATAATAAAATCAGATATAGACAAAAACAACAATTTAATTGAGCTCGAATTCTTAAACCCTGAACCGAAGCTCTGGGTTTTAAAATCATCCCCAGCAGAGTCGCCAGAGCTGTCACACCTCCTTTTTACGCATCCGTGAGAGCGCGAGGGAGTTTTTCCAATTAAAGGACAATCGAGACGGGATCAATTTATTAAATTCAGAGTCGCCACTTGGAAAAATAATGGTGTCCCAAGTCACCGGTCTGATCCCGAACCGAGGAAATTTATGACTTTGTAATATGGTCTGCGAAACTAGAAAACCGGATAAGGAACTCTGTTAACCCGGGAGAAGGTGTTAGGCACTCCCGGATTCCGTGGTTTTAGCACGGTCGCTCAACTGCACTTTTTGCTTTTATCTGACTTCTTTATATATTTTAACTATGTGCTTTTAATGCTCCGCTTTTATTTTTAGAAGAATTGCGATGTCACGAAAACACATTTCGAGTCACACCGCATCCAGTACGCCTGTGACTTTAATGTATTTCAGTTCCGCCGAGAGTAAGATTTGGGTCACATAAATGCGCACCCGTATTCAGGAAAATAATTTACTTATAAATCATGTCTAAAGAGTCTATCATCTTTAATAACTTCGGGAAAGGACCGTGAAATTCACTAAACGGCCTTTCCAAGTCTAAGTTTTTGTAACAACTAATTTGAGGGCCCCGTGTGTTTTTGTTCTCTAACGAGGTTCATCTCATTGTTTATTTGAAGGTCGACCCATAGATACTACATCTCGTATGTGTTTCATCTCTAACTAAAAATTGAAAGTGAAATCTAATGACTAATTGTTACTTAAGCATTATTCGGTTAAATCTTATATTTGAACTTCTCGTTTCTAGCTACTTTGATTTCTGTCAATGACTCATGCGAATCAATTAAACTAAGAAAAATTTCATAATGTCAACTGTACGACTACTTACACTAACGCGTCAGTTGAAATTTTAGAGTGATTGGTATCAATTATCCCTTTAAACTAACTTATCCTAATTTAATTAACAAGATGAAGTTTGAATTTCCAGTTCAAGTCCAATTCCAAACAAAAGGGGTAAACCTCTTAATTCTCACCACTGCCTAACTCGGAAGCCCAAGCTTATGCTATGTTAAAATATATATACCAAGATCCTTAAATTGAACCCAATTGCCGACAAGTGGACCTAGTGTTTGTTTTGACAACTACTGAGCTTCACATTAATCCCCAACATTTGAATCACTAACATTCAAGAACTACCAACTTTATCTCAATCGACTTTAATCGTTCAAACAACCCAACGATATTATGACTGGAAATTTGAAATAGCACACTGAAATAGGAGGTGGTTATTATCCCTCCTGAAGAACTAAACCAGATTACATTTAAGCTAATAATGCTAACTTAATTAATCATTTCGAGCTTCCGAGGCCTTGAAAACCTCATTCTATGTTGCCTCGATTTACGTGCACGATCCGAGCATGTAGCCGGAAAGATTTTGTGATAGAAAATATGAATTCTATGAGAAATTTGGATAAAAATGATATTAATATTGATATGGTTGACTTCGGTCAACATTTTTGGTAAATGGATCCGGACCCGAGATTGGATGGTCCCGGGAGGTCCGTAGAAAAATATGGGACTTGGACATGCGTCCGGAGTCGAATTCTGAGGCCTAGAGCCCAAGTTATGAATTTTTATGTGAAATTGTTTTTGATGCAATTATTAAAGGAAATAAATTAATTGACCTTGGTATCGGGCTCGTATTTTGGTTCCGACGCCCGTACAAGTCTTAAATATTATATATGTGATTTCTGTAAAGTTTGGTGACATTTGGATGTCGTTTGAGATGTTTTGGACCTTGAGTTCCAATGTTAAGAAGTTTTGAAAATCAAAAGTATGAAAATCATGAGTTTGAGGCTTGATTTGATTAAAACGAAGTGATATTGGCGATATGATCGCACGAACGAGACCATAATGTGTTTTTGAGGTTGTGTACATGTTTGGTTTGGAGCCCGGGGGCTCGGGTAAAGATTTGATAGGCCGTTGGATGAAACTCTGAATTTTTGAACTGCTGGTTTTTCACCCAGTTGTTGGCTTCGCAATTGCGAAGTTTTCTCGCAATTGCGAAGGGGGACAGGCTCGCAAATGCGAACATTCATCGCAAATGCGAAGCCCCCTTGGCCCAGCCTTGTTCGCAAATGCGAACAATTGTTCGCATTTGCGAAGGTCCCCAGTGCCAGCCTATGTTCACAATTGCGAACAAAAGTTCGCAAATGCGAACATCCCCCATTATGCCTTGGTTCGCAAATGCGAACCATTGTTTGCAAATGCGAACACTACCTTATACAGCATGTGTTCGCAAATGCGAACATTAGTTCGCAAATGCGAACTGTTCGCAAATGCGAACAAATGTTCGCAAATGCGAACTTCCCGCCCTTAGCTTAATTTTCAAACTCCAGAAATTGGTCGGGGTTCGCAATTGCGAACCCATGTTCGCAAATGCGAACACAGAGACCTGAAAAACACGAATTTCAATCATTTCTTCACATTTTACAAAACCAAAACACCCATTTGCGATTCTTCAAGGATTTCTTCTTCATCAAAACGATTGTAAGTCACTTTTTACTTAATTCTTTCAATTCCTAACATCATTAAACATGTTTTTCATAAGAAATCAAAGATTTTCATGGTAAAATTCTTGTTTTTGTTAGAAAATAGGGTTTTTCATAAATTAGGGAATTGGACCTCGAATTGAGGTCCGATTTTGAAACAAATTATATATATGAACTCGTGGGGGAATGGGTAACCGGATTTTGGTCCTAACCCCGAATTCCGACCATGTGGGCCCGGGGTTGAAATTCACTATTCATGGCAGAATGTTGTAAAAGTTGTATTTGGTATTAAGAAGTAGTTTGTTGAGTTGAATTGATGATACTAAATCAATTGTGTATAGATACGGTTGGATTGGAGCCAAATTGAAAGAAAAGACATTCCCACGGATTGAATTGTTCATAAGCATTCGAGGTAAGTGTTTGTTCTATCCTAGCTTGAGGGAATAGGATTATGTGTTATGTGTTATGTGATCGAGTGCGGTGTATGGGCTGTGGTGACGAGCATCCATACATTGGCGTCTAGTATGACCGTGAGTCTTTGGGAAAATGATTATTTTGATATATATTACAGATGAATTGTTATTGTTCTCCCTTGTTGGGACTTGTTGTGAAGATAAGTATTGATTGCCCTTGATGGGATGGTTTATGAATTACTGTTTCTTTCTTTGCCCTTAACTGTGATTGTTATTTGGGTGAGGAAGAGTGATAATGCACGAAGGGTAATGCCGTGCCATGTTTATTTATTTATGCACGAAGGTTAATGTCGTGCCATGTTTATTATTGATTATGCACGAAGGATCATGCCGTGCCCTATTATTGATTATGCACGAAGGATCATGCCGTGCCCTCTGTTATTGAACCATGTACGAAGGATCATGCCGTACTATGGATGTGAGGATGAGAGTAAAAGCACGAAGGGTGATGCCGTGCAACCGCTTGCTATTTCTTGAAGTGATATTACTTGTGTTTACATTATACTTTGTTTTTCCTTGTGAAATTATTAGCTGTGATAAATTGTTGAATTCTTTAAGGTATTCCTTATGGTGTTAATACTTGATTATTTCTTGTTATTTTGTGGTACACATATATATATATTGAATTGCACAGGTTTATGTGAGTGTATGGTCCTAGGCTTGTCACTACTTCGCCGGGATAGGCCAGGCACTTACCAGCACATGGGGTCGGTTGTGCTGATGCTACACTTCTGTGCGTTTTTGCACAGGTCCGGGTTACGATCAAGAGCAGCAGCAGCAGCAGTAAATTGATTGCGTGGGAGTTGATCACATTTGAGACCGAGGTAGCTTGCAGACGTCCGCAGGCCCGGCGTCTCTTTCTTTATTTATGTTATTAGTTGTAGTCTCTTTGTTCCGAGACAAACAGAATTGTGATATATTTCTTTCGGACTTTTATGTGTAGTATTCCATAGTAGTTCATGAGTTGGTGACTCCACGTCTTGGGTAGAGGATTTCAGTATGATTCGCACCTTGTGATTTGTTATTTCCATTTCGATAAAGTATTCCGCATTTATTTAATTAAAATTGTGTTAAAACAGGATAGTATGAATACAGTGGCTTGCCTAGCTACCACGAGTAGGCGCCATCACGATCCCGATGTTGGGGGAAAATCCGGGTCGTGAGATAAACCAGATTACATTTAAGCTAATAATGCTAACTTAAGCCAAGAAACAACAACTAGCAGATTTTTCATGCTTCTGGGAATGAGTTAAATGGATCAACAGTCCACAAAGATATACATGTATGTCTATTATCCGTATAGCATGAGATCTAAGAACTAACATTCACTATATTTACTTCTACAATCTGTCCATTTGGATAACAGAAAGAGCCTATCAATACATATGAATCTACGAGCATTTCATTTCTTAAACTTCTCTTTCCAGTTACATCAAAGTGAGCTCATAAATGTGTACCTGGATGATAGACAGAAGAAGAAAGAGGGAACAATTAGCAGTGGTAATGCAGCAACAGCAGCAGTAGACCAGCAACAACAAACACAGAACAGCAATACCAACAGCAGCAACAGGAGAAAAAAACAATAGCCAAAACACAGCAGTAACCAAACTCAGCACCAGTGACACAATCCTCAACAATATCCAAAACAAAAACACAACCAACAGCAAACCAGTGACACTATCTTCAGCAGTAGCCAAACTTAGCACTAGCAGTAACCAAACTTAGCACTATCAGTAACCAAACTTAGCACTATCAATGGCCAAACACAACACTAACAATGGCCAAACAGAAGCAATCGACCAAGAACTAGAGGCAGGGAATTTGGGTGAACTTCAAATAGGAATCTAATGAAACAATGAGCAGGAATCAAATGGTCACTTGAGAAGGATCCAAACTCTCCCTGTCTGCTCTTTAAAGTTTCTGCATATAGGAATATCTATCTGTTTCAGAATTATATTTCTCCTAAGCCCAGTATCCCTGTTTTTTTCTCTTAGCTGTGTATGTATGTTTTTTTCTCTGAAATCCGTGTCCCTCCTTTCTCTTTTGAATCCTATACTTATAGTTTTTGAATTCCCCATTCTGAATGACTGCCCCCAATTAAACTATTACCCCTACCCATTACTATCTCTGCCCAGACCATGCTCTGCCAGCCCACTATCCCCTCTGTTTTCCCACTTAAGCTTGTCCAAACATGGGGTTTTATGTTTAAAATTCTCTAAGTGTAGAGCCTGGTGGGATGCCCTGCTGTAACAGCAGGTTCCACTAGTTTAACTCATGGGCAAGGGAGGTTTTAAAACCTAAAAAGAATGCTAAGTCTGTTACTCACTAATTTAACATTAACAAATCCAGATTTTGATCCTATTATAGTCCTAATGTGCACTACCCTTCATTAGTTACACCCTCCAACCTTGAACTAACAACAACCATCTCCAATTCACCAATTAATTAGACAGTTAGTTCAATAAAGAAAGAATCTCGATTCAACAGTGATTGATAGTGTTCAATTCTGCCCTAGAATGCTAATAAACAAGACCTACGAAACTAATCGACCACATTGATTAGTCGATGTCAACATACATAATCAATAACAAATGGGCGATCTACAGTTTGATTTCATGTATTTTAGCAGAGACACAGAACCAATCAAATATGAATTGAATGCTTAACGACCTTAATCGAAACGAATAACTATTCTATAATAAGCACATTCGAACAAATAACAGAATACAAATCGACCAAATAAAAGCTCTTTGGAGATGAAGAACAAAACAGAAAACTAAAAGCACGAGGATAACATTCAATTGATTAACAAACGGAATATGAAGAAATAAAAGAAGAAATACCATAAGAGAAGACCAAATCCGCATTTGAACGGACCCCGGACCCGTCTTGGGTTCAATTCGAACTTTGGCTTCAACTCGAACTTGGATTCTTCGTTTTTGAGGCCAATGGACCTTAATTGAGATGTTTTCAACAATGAAAACATCCCAATTAAGGTCTATTAGACCTCAATTAGGCAGGAATCGAAGTCTAGGGTTCATGGCCGAGATTTGGGGCTCGACCGGTTCCGGCAAGATTCGAGCCAAACCAGGGCCGGCGGGGGTATGAGGGAGGTGAGGGGAAGCTATGGTGTGATTTTGGTGAGGTTTGGCGTGGGTTCGAGTTTGACTCGAATCTTCAAATGAAGATTCGAAGATTTCCGGAGTGATTCGAGGTAAATGAAGGATGGATTCGTAATGGGGGAGTCGAGGTGGTCCTACGGTGTTAATTTGGTTGGGTTTGGCCTACCGGAACCGCCGTGAGGCGATTTCCGGCAGGCGGAGCACGGTGGTGGACGGCGAGGTTTAATTCGTCTCTAAGGGAGACGATGAAGGTAAGGGGGGGTCCGGCTTGGGGGGCGGGGTGTGAAGATGGGCCTTATATATGAATTAAGAGATTAAATCCTGATCGTTGGATCATTTACGATCAACGACCAGGATCTCCTCACTTAAACCAAACGGTGTCGTGTGATTAAGTTAGGGTATAAGTATATTCGGGAATTGATTGATTAATCTGGGCCGTTGGATAATAAAATCCAACGGTCCAGATCAACGGGGCCATTTGGGGTTGGGCAGATCGGGTAAGGTATTGGGTAATTACATTGGGCCTGGTTTTGCTATGGCCCAATTCCGATTTCCTTCTTTGTTACATATATATATATATATATATATATATATATATATATATATATATATATATATAATCAGATTAATTCGTAACACACATAATTAATTTCACTAACAATTGACATACGTAAATACCGAATCCTTACATATGTACATTAAAATGACAAGAAAAATGCGAGGAATACATTTTTTATGATTTTCTCATTTTCGTAAAAAATTGAACTTAACTATTTCTAAGTGCGGAACTAACCCTACAAGTATAAATGCGACATATTTGGTATATGTATTTTTTGTTTATTAACTTAAGCAAACAAACGCAGACCCACAAATGCAAACGATAAGAAAAAGAGCATGCGATCCCCAAACATTGCAAACAAACAAAAACTCTTTTATTTTTGATATTTTGGGAGTAATTCGTGTGAGGAAAAAATCACGTGCTCACAGTCACCGGAGAAGAGCTCCGGTGACCGGATTTTCAAGATCATGGGGCTTTTGGGGTTTTCGTGGGTTTTCAGGGTGATTTGGGGTAGAGGAGGGAGAGGAGAGTGGTTTGGGACTCAGAAGTTGCCGGAGACTGCCATGAACGGCGGACAGTCTCCATAGCCAGTGTGGCGAGATGAGAGGAAGAAGAAGAAGAAGAAGAAGAAAGGGCGGACAGTCTCCATAGCCAGTGTGGTGAGATGAGAGGAAGAAGAAGAAGAAAGGGCGGTTAGGGTTAAAGACTTGAACATAATGGCCGGTCTCTGAGAGACCAAGCCTTTTATACTTGTAACAGATGCACGATTTATGGCCATTGGATCATCGTTGATCAACGGCCAGGATCAAACTCCCTCAAACGGCGTCGTTCAATTTAAATGGGGATTGATCTCACCTCCGTTGGATTAAACAAATGAACGGCCCAGATTCAACCATCAAAACTATATTAATTCAATTAAATCTCCGGATTAAAATTCGACCGTTGGATTGGATAAATGGATGGCTCAGATCTTTTGTTACTTATTCAATTGGACCGGTCTCTTTACATATACTGGGCCAATGCATCTGGCTTGTGTATTTGGCCCAGTTCTGTATTTTTATGTATTTTTTATGTATTTTATTGTTGTATTTTATTCTCTTTTTTTATATTCTTTTTCAATTATTCAAATTCTTTTAAATTTCCTATTTTCTCCTATTTTTCTGATATTTTTTGACATTTTTTGCTATTTTTCCTTATTTACCGATATATATTTGTATTTTTGCTAATTTTCTTTTTAAATTCTTTTATTTGTGACATTTATACTCAACCTATTTTTTTAATTTTCTAATTTTCATATTTAATTGTTCAATCACACAAATGTACTTTATTTTAATCAAAATATGTAATTGCACACAAAAATATTATTTATTTAATTTTGGAATTTTATTGCTTAGGGCAAAAATCACGTGCTCACAGCTGCCCCTCTTTGCTCGGGAACACGAAGAGTTTCAGTGCAAAGACAAGTGAGCAATAATGAGAGAGATTTTTGCCCACTGGCATATTCTGTGAGAAGCATTTTGAAAACCTTTTGACCGCACCCTGCCTCAGAGGTTGCCTACATATCCTGGGCTAAACAGGAATCAGGTCGGTGTAGTTCGGGAAGGTCTGGTAGTTTAAAACTACCAAGACTTTGTTGTTGCATTGCTATTGCTATGACTACTGACTTACTCCTTATTACACCAGGGGTGAAAATGTAGAAATGAAAAAGCTATTCTAAGCTATAATACTACGAATTACAATGGTTCCTATCTACTTCTTGTCTTCTTATTTTTCCTTGTCTCATTTTCTTGATTTTCTGTGCTACCATCCTTCATTTTTGTTGATTCTTTTTTCTTTCTTTCTTTCTTTTTGGTATGACTCCCAATTGTATTCCTTGCTTTCAAATTGATACCTACTTAAAACAAAACAAAACAACAAAACTTTTTCCTCTGCCCCAGTGTGGGCTTTTTCTCATGTTACGGTGTTACTCATGTTATCTAACACAAATCAAAATTTGCAGAAATTAAATTGCAGAAATGTATTCTCTTGTTATACAGGTGGGCGCCTGAACAAAAATTAAAATTGCAGAAATCTTGTTATACAGGTGGGCGCCTGAACAGAAATTAAAATTGCAGAAATGTATTCCCTTGTTATACAGGTGGGCGCCTGAACGGAAATTAAAATTGCAGAAATATATTCCCTTGTTATACAGGTGGGCGCCTGAACATAAATTAAAATTGCAGAAATGTATTCCCTTGTTATCCAGGTGGGCGCCTGATGCATGAAATGCGAATGTAGAAACGTATTCCCTTGTTATCCAGGTGGGCGCCTGATGCATGAAATGCGAATGTAGAAAACTATTCCCTTGTTATCCAGGTGGGCACCTGATGCATGAAATGCGAATGCAGAGAAATGTATTCCCTTGTTATACAGGTGGGCGCCTGATGCATGAAATGCGAATGCAGAAAAGTATTCCTTTGTTATCCAGGTGGGCGCCTGATGCATGAAATGCGAATGGAGAAAAGTATTCCCTTGTTATCCAGGTGGGCGCCTGATGCATGAAATGCGAATGCAGAAAAGTATTCCCTTGTTATCCAGGTGGGCGCCTGATACATGAAATGCAAATGCAGAAAAGTATTCCCTTATTATCTAGGTGGGCGCCTGATGCATGAAATGCGAATGCATAAAAGTATTCCTTCAGTTTGATAACTGGGGTGTGATTTTTGAAAAGATGATACCTTCTCGTTGTTTTTGGTATTTTCTTGCTTGATTGAGTGAGTCCTTCACTACGGATTCCTCTTTTATTGTTGTACTTCTTTTTCTTTTGTGTTTTTCTTTCTTTTTCACATTGATCATATTCACTTTAAAGTGATTAGTGACAATTCGTTCCTGTCTAAATCAAAGAACAATCTTATTAGTTGTAAATCGCTGGCAACTGGCATTTTGGTGCTTCTGCCTTTTTATTGCCTTCCTCTTTTTGCTTTTCCTCCGCTATGCGGCCTTTTACTGGACTTCCTTTGTAAGCTCTGTTTGCATTTTCTTTGTTTCTCTCCTCTCTTTTTTATTTTCTTTGGCTCTGATTGCCGTCCTTCTTTATTTCCTTTTTTTTCTTTTTCGACCCAACGTTATTTCACCTCTTATCATGAGAAGCTGGTAGTTAGATTTCAATGGGCAAATTAACTTTTCAATCAATGAAATGCAGAAATAAATGAATTTCAAAAGGGTAAGGGTTATTTGGAATAGTGATAGGACTTATCTGAGTATGTTGGCTGATTCCTCTGACCATGCCATGTATTTAAACTCCAACCCAGTCTATACAATCGAATTGCCATTACCTCAACTCCAATTTTCTTTCAACCCAAACCAATCTTATTTTTTGCTATTTTTCTTTTCTCAAAATAATCTTCACAGTCGCCTTACGGTGCCATTTAAGGTTTTCACCAATAAGACTCTCTCATTTATTTCTCTCAAAATTCACCATCGCCTTACAGTGCCGGTTAAGGTTTTCACTGATATAACTCTCTCATTTTTATTCTCTCAGCCTCACAATCGTCTCATGGTGCCGGTTAAGGTTTTCACCGATGAGACTCTCTCATTTTTTTCATATAAATTTTCTTTTGTCTTTTGATTTCTGAACCACCGATATTGTCCATGCCATGTTCTCCTTTATTCTCATTGTATTGTTATTTTCTTGAAATTCATTAGAAGATCTTTCTTTGGACCATAATGTGGCTTTTGGATGGGTTCAGAAAAGGATATAAAGGCTCAAAATTTACGATGGTTTTAAAATATTTACAACTCTCGGAATTATAAAACATAACTTCTGCCTCAGTTTCAATATGTGGGGGATTTTTGGATTTTTCCTTTATTGTGACTGAACCTTAGTGAGGCTGCCTATGTACCCTTTCGGGATCAAGTCAGACGTAGTTCAAACTACGCCAATAATTCATGGTTCGTTTGACATTTTCCCGGTTTTTTTTGTCTGCTTCTCTTGTTTGCAATTTGCTTTTGTTTGCATTTGCTCTTCTTTTTTTTCATCATTTTTCCATTTTTTTTTTCATTTTTCTACTTTTTCTCTTATATAATGAGAAATTACGAGAGAGGGATATGAAAGAATAGATCGAATAAGGTTCAACGGGGATGTCAAAATGGATAATAGTGTTTGGATAGAGAATAAAATGACTTCATCTTTTCAATTCCAAAATCATAACAAATACAATTTATACAAATGAAAAGGAATCATACATAATATCTCTTAGCTGCATCTGAATTGATAGCAGTCTCTACGCATTTTTCTTCAACATCTGTCAGATATAGGGCTCCATTGGACAACACCCGTGATATCATGAATGGTCCTTGCCAGTTTGGTGCAAATTTGCCTTTCGCTTCAGCCCAATGTGGTAGAATACACCTCAATACCAGTTGTCCCGCTTCAAATTTCCAAGGACGTACTTTCTTATTGTATGTTCTAGCCATTCTCCGCTAATATAATTGCCCTTGGCAAACTGCTGCTAACCTTTTTTCATCAATCAGATTCAATTGTTCCAACCGGGCTTTTGCCCATTCATCATTATCGATCTCAGCTTCAGCTATGATTCGAAGGGATGGTATCTCAATTTTTACAGGTATAACAGCCTCTGTTCCATACACCAATGAATAGGGTGTGGCACCAATCGAAGTACGTAAGATTGTGCGATAACCCATAAGAGTGAAAGGTAACTTCGCATGCCACTGCCTTGACTCTTCTACCATTTTTCTAAGAATCTTCTTTATATTCTTATATGCAGACTCTACTGCTCCATTTACCTTTGGTCTGTAAGGTGTAGAGTTACGATGCAGTATTTTAAATCTTTGACATGCTTCCGCCATGAGGTGACTGTTCAGATTTTCCCCATTGTCTGTGATAATTACTTTAGGAATTCTGAAGCGACATATGATATTCTCATGCATGAAATCCACCACGGCTTTCTTCTTCACTGCCTTAAACGTCTTTGCCTCCACCCATTTAGTAAAATAGTCAATCGCGACCAGGATAAATCTATGTCCATTAGAGGCTGCAGGCTCTATTGGTCCGATGACATCCATGCCCCAGGCAACAAATGGCCAAGGTGCAGACATCGTATGGAATTCATAAGGTGGAGAGTGAATCAAATCTCCTTGTACTTGACATTGGTGGCATTTCATCACATATCTAATACAATCACGTTCCATGGTGAGCCAATAATATCTTGCTCTCAGTATCTTCTTTGCTAAAATGTATTCGTTCATATGAGGTCCGCAAGCTCTCGCATGTACCTCGGTCATAATCATGTCAGCTTGTTGTGCATCCACACATCTCAACAATCCCAAGTCTGGTGTTCTTTTATATACAACCCCTCTACTAAGGAAAAATCCATTTGCCAATCGTCTTATAGCCCTCTTCTGATCTCCAGTGGCTTGGTTCTGGGTACTTTCATGTCTTCAAGTATTCCTTGATATCGTGATACCACGGTTCTCCATCTAGTTCTTCTTTCACAGCAAAATAATAAGCATTTTGGTCATACACCTGCATCTGAAGTGGATCTATATAGGCTTTATCCGGATGATGCAACACAGAGGATAATGTGGCCAGAGCATCTGCTACTTCATTGTGCATTCTTGGGATGTGTTTGAAGTGTACAGATTGAAATCTCTGGGATAGTTCATGTAGACAATGTCGATAAGGTATCAATTTCAAATCTCTTGTCGCTCATTCTCCCTGAATCTGATGTATCAAAAGATCCGAGTCACCCATGACAAAAATCTCTTGAACACCCATGTCTATTGCCATCCTCAATCCCAATATACACGCTTCATATTCGGCCATATTATTGGTGCAGAAAAATCGAAGTTGAGCGATAACGGGATAATGTTGACCTGTTTCTGAAATAAGTACTGCTCCAATTCCAACTCCTTTACTGTTGACGGCTCACTCGAAGTACATTCTCCAACCTGGCTTGTCATTTTGCTCTATTTCTTCAACATTCATTGCCTCATCATTCGGAAAATATGTCTTTAGCGGCTCATATTCATCATCCACTGGATTTTCTGCTAGATGATCTGCAACTGCTTGCGCCTTCATTGTCGTACGTGTTACATAGATGATGTCAAATTATGTGAGCAGAATCTGCCATTTAGAAAGTCTTCCTGTAGGTATGGGCTTCTGAAATATATACTTCAACGGGTCTAACCGTGGTATCAGATATGTGGTATAAGCTAACAAGTAGTGTTTCAGTTTCTGAGCAACCCTGCTTAATGCACAACACGTTCTTTCCAACTGAGTGTATTTTACCTCATAAGATGTGAACTTTTTACTAAGGTAATATATCGCCTGCTCTTTCTTTCCCATCTCATCATGTTGCCCCAGTACGCAGCCAAAAGAATTATCTAACACAGTCAGATACAAGATCAGAGGTCTTCCTGATTCCAGAGGAACTAACACTGGAGGATTAGCCAAATATTCTTTAATCTTATTGAAGGCTTCTTGGCATTCATCGGTCCAATTTACTGCAGCATCTTTCTTCAACAATTTGAAAATAGGCTCACATGTTGACGTCAGCTGAGCAATGAACCTGCTAATATAGTTCAACCTGCCTAGTAAGCTCATCACGTCCTTCTTGTTCTTCGGCGGAGGAAAATTCTGGATTACTTGTATCTTCGATGGATCTAATTCAATACCACGCCGGCTTACTATAAACCCCAATAACTTTCCTGAAGGCATCCCAAAGGCATACTTTTCTGGATTGAGCTTGATATTATATCTTCGGAGCCTCTGGAAAAAATTCCTCAAATCTATAACAAGATCACATTGCTTTTTGGACTTAATGATGACATCGTCCACATACACTTCTATCTCTCGGTGCATCATATCATGAAACATAGTGGTCATCACCCTCATATATGTAGCTCCGGCATTCTTCAACCCAAACGGCATCACTCTATAACAATATGTTCCCTAAGGAGTGATAAAGGTTGTTTTTTCTGCGTCTTCTTCATCCATTAGGATCTGATGATAACCTGCATAACAGTCTACAAAATAGCCAATTTCATGTTTGGCGCAATTGTCAATCAGTATATGGATATTTGGCAATGAAAAATCATCCTTTGGACTGTCCTTGTTAAGGTCTCTGTAATCAACACACACCCTGGTTTTTCCATCCTTCTTCGGAACTGGCACAACATTAGCTAACCAGGTGGGATATTTAGTGACTCGTATGACCTTCACCTCAAATTGCTTATTAACTTCTTCTTTTATTTTCACGCTGATGTCCGTTTTAAACTTTCTTAACTTCTGTTTTACCGGCCGGCATTCCGGATAAATGGGCAATTATGTACCACCAGATCAGTGCTGAGTCCAGGCATGTCATCATAGGACCAAGCAAATATGTCCTTGTATTCATGTAATGACTTGATTAGATCTTCTCTGAGGGAAGCCTCTAAATGTACACTGATCTTTGTTTCCCGGACATTATCCTCACTCCCCAGATTAATAGATTCTATCTCATTTAAGTTCGGTTTGGGTTTTTCCTCATATTGATTCAAATCTTTACTGATTTCCTCCAGTATTTCCTCATCTTCATATTCTACTTCACACTCATTTTCAATTTCCTGTATAACTACTCGATTATCAAGACTAGACCGGGAATTCTTCATGTATGACATATCATTGGAATCAGCAAATATTGAACTGTAGAAAAGAAGAGAAAATAAAATAAGGCAAAAGTGAAGAAAGAAAGAAATTGCATTTCATTGATTTTTTTTTCAAAAAGAAAACAGAGGTTGGATACATTTGATTTCAGTGGGGTGTGGGATTACAAAAATAAAACAGCTTTGGGAAAAATGAAATATTTTTAAGGCTAACTACCATAACTCCCTTCTGATCGGAAGAGGAGTAGCTTCCCACACGAACTAAACATCCATCCTACTCGTCGCCTCACCCATCTCCAACATGTTTACATCCTCGAACAGCATTTCAAACCTTGCGAGAAGCTCCGCATCCGGCCTTATTTTAGCATAACTTGGCACAGCAATTGTCAAATGTCTTCGTGTACCAGACCTAGTAAAGGTGTCAGATAATTTTGGAATTGGTTTTGGGAGGGCCCAACTTTTCTTCTTCATTCTTTTGGCTCTTTGGATGTCGGCGTAAGTAGGATTAAAACCCAGGCCAAAGGTGTCATTATTTCCCGGCAAGTGGACAGGTATGTTATCCCTTGTAAAGTTATCCCAAACCTTTACCGGGTGCAAACCCATTTCTGATCATTTCTTTAGCTACCATTACTGCTGTAGGAACCAATGTAGGAATTGGAATGCTCTCCCCTTCGGATATTTTGTTAAATACCATAACATCCATCACTTGATATACCCATTGGCCCTTGTCCCCTTCAGTTTCTTCAAATGGCATTATGGTGTTACAGACATCATCATCTCCATGCACTATGATTTCTTGTTGTTCCCATTCAAATTTTACCATCTGGTGCAGAGAAGATGGTACAGCTTTTGCCGCGTGGATCCACGGATGTCCCAATAACAGATTGTAAGAAACAGCGACATCTAACACTTGGAACTCCATGGTGAATTCCACCAGTCCAATGGTAACTTCCACCACAATGTCCCCCAAAGTATTCTTGCTTCCTCCGTCAAAGCCCCGTATACACACACTGTTTCGACGGATTCTATCAGGATTAATCTTCAGCTTTCACAGAGTTGAGAGTGGACAAATGTTGGCACTTGACCCGTTGTCTACTAGAACACTGGTAACCACAGAATCTTCGCACTTGACAGTATGATAAAGTGCTTTGTTGTGCTCTATCCCTTCAAACGGCAATTTGTTATCCGAGAATGTTATCTTGTTCGTCTTAAGGATTTTATTTGTGATCTTTTCAAGATGGTAGACTGATATTTTCTCGAGCACATGTGCTTTGTTCAGAATTTTCAATAACGCCTTCCTGTACTCTTCAGAGTGAATTAACAATGATAGCAATGAAATCTGTGTAGGCGTCTTTCTCAATTGCTCTACTATTGAATAGTCTTGAGCTTTCATCCTTTTCAAAAACTCTTTTGCTTTTTCTTCAGTAACCACTTTCTTCACATGATTAGGATTCTCCTTCACCACTTTTGTTTTACTCAACTCTTCCGGGGCAAAGCATCGCCCGGAACAAGTTAGGCCATGTGTTTCATTGACTTCTCCTCTAACCTCCGTCCCCTTGTATGTCACTGTGACTTTGTTATAGTTTCACGGTATGGCTTTAGTGTCTACAACTGGTATTTGCACCACCATTTTAATGACTGAAGGTTCCACATATGCTCATTTCACTGTCAAAAACGGTTTAGCTCCTAGTACTACTATTTTCATAGCCTCGACCACTGGTGGCTTCTTCATTGACAACTCAGCTGTCGCTTTCTCTTTCTCAACCTCTCTTTCCACTTTGCTATTGGCTTTTATCATCATTACTGATTGGGACGATTTCTTACTGCTCTCTCCTTGTTCCAACTCTATCATGTACGTCTCATGATGGGTTGGCAATGGGTTCTGTGTAATATTAGGAGTTTCTGGAGCCTACACCTCGATCCTCCTAGTATGGCGGATTTCAAGTGCCAACACTTTGCAGTATCGTGTCTTGGCGCCCCTGAACAATATTCACATCGGACTGATTGGTCAAGGTTTCTGGGTGGTAGCTTTGGAAGTTTTGGCTCAATTGGGCTTAGCATCCCCAGCTCCCTCAAGCGATGATAAAGACTGGTGTATGACTCCCCCAGTGGAGTGAATGTTTTCTTTGTTTGGGCTCTATTTCTTACTTCTAGATCTGGACGGAAGCTGGGTCTATTTGGATTTTATGTGTTCTGGAAGGTGGGTTGGTGTTTTGTATATGGTAGACATTTTGTGGGGTTTGGGCTCGCCATACATGTGGAGGCGGTGGGTAACGTTGAGCATGTGGGATGGAATAATGTGGAGTAGTGGGTGGATAATATGGTGGAGTTGGGTTGTAGGGTGTTGGTGGGTATGGGTGATATGGACGAGGTGGGTGATGGTATGTATTTTGGCCCCGAAACCACGGTCCACTTTCGACAACTACAATCTCCTCCTTCTTCGTTTTACCGATAGATCCTCCATTTCCGGTTTGTATTGCCTGATCTGTGGCCTTAATAGCTGAAAAGCTTATGCTCTTATTGGTTTTCAATCCTTCTTCTACGAAACTTCCCATTTTCACCACTTCATTAAACGTTTTACCAATAGCTGATACGAGATGACCATAGTAAGTAGGCTCTAAGGCCTGTAGAAAGTAGTCCACCATTTTTGTTTCATTCATGAGAGGGTCCACCCGTGCAGCTTGTTCCCTCCATCTAAATCCGTACTCCCGGAAACTTTCCCCGGGTTTCTTTTCCATTTTTGTTAGCGACAGCCTATCTGGAATTATCTCCAAATTGTACTGGAAATGGTTAGCGAATGAATGAGCTAGATCATCCCAGATGAACCATCTAGTCTGATCTTGACGAGTATACCACTCCAGTGCAGAACCGCTCAAACTCTGGCTAAAATAAGCCATCAATAGTTCATCTCTTCCCCCTGCACAACACATCTTGCTACAGTAACCCCTTAGATGGGCTACCGGATCCCTATGTCCGTCGTACATATCGAACTTAGGTAGCTTGAATCCAGCCGGGAGTTGCACTTCTGGAAACAAACATAAATCTTTATATGCGACGCTCACTTGGCCTCCTAGCCCTTGTATGTTACGGAAAGATTGTTCTAGACTTCTCATCTTCTGTGCCATCTCTTCTTGCTCCAAGTTTTTGACGGGCTTTTCTTCCGTCATATCCATAAGTGGGGTATAAGATTCATGCTGCCTGAATGTTGGCTCCGGCGGATAATAATGAGTGTCTTGCATATGGAACACTGGTTCACTTGACGATTTATGCATAGCGACAGGTGGTGGTGCCACATATACCGGGGTGACCTGAGGTGGTTGTGGTGGAAGCAGTTTGGATAGTGGTGGTGGTGCATGTGAAGTTGTGGCATAGTAGTGTTGGTAATTTGGGTACGTGGAGGATGAGTTCATGGTAGGTGGTTCAGGATTAGGATTTGTGGGAGGGACATATGCTGGATTGGCTGGATATGTGGGAAAAGGTTGACCCCTGACCAGGCTTGGTACATTTCCGACATTTGCTGCCTTAGCTTATTCATTTCCTCTTTCATATCCGCAACATCTACAACCTCTTCTTCATGTACTGGGTCCATAATAGTAGGTTCAATCTCCTGAGTCACAGCCTTAGACATAGCTTTTGAACGTGTATTGTAAATGATGATGTGCCAGAATGCCAGTTGCAAGCTGAAATATGATACTCATCAACAACAAAACTCGTTAATAGTCAGCGGATAAGGGGTAAAATGTAACGATTAAAATCATAACTTTTTCCCTTGATCATTATGCATCATTCTGGCATTTATTCCTCCTTGAACCACCATTTTCATTCTCCTCTGTTTTTCATTGCTTTTCTATTCATCTCTCTCTTTTTTTCTTTTTCTTTTTCATTTTCATTTTCAATTTTTTTTTCCGTTCCTACATATTTGCCTATCGCCCAGACAATTGGTATAAAACGGAAAAAGAATGATAACAACTTCTTTAAAATTTTTCATTGATACTCAAAAACTTCGATTACAAAATGATGTTGTGCTACAAATGCAAAAGGAATACAAATACAAAAATTCATGCCCTACGAGTACATTAATGCTCCTAGTGCCCGCAAAACATCGTTCAGTCTTGCCGCAGGACTATATGCCAATCCACTTTGGAGTTTATCAAGGTTAGACATTACTTGCTTTATAAAGAACTTTACTGCTGATGTGAATGTTTCCTGGGACATATCTTCACATAATTGGCATTTTCTGGTGATGTACTCAGCAATATTGACGATTCTCTCTCGGATGACCCCTTTTTCTTGCAGCAGCCTACTGATCTGTTTGGCGCAAGCGTCTAAGGTTTGTTGGTTCTCTTTTTGTAGTTGTTGTAGCTCAAATTCTAACCAAGCCATAGCCATGTCTCTCTTTACTTCAAACTCTTTGATTATCTTGCTACTTTTGACTTCGGCTGTAATGACTTTCTTTCTCAATTGAGCTACCTCAACCTTGTGTTCATCTTGTAATTGCTTAACCATTCTAGCTCTTTCCTTGGCACTTCTGGCCAGTTGTCTCCAAATGCCGACTAACTCCTTTTCTGCTTAATCAAGATCGAAGCTATAGTCATTCACTTTACGCCGAAGATTTTCAATCAATTTCTCATCTCGGGCTAGGCGAATGGGGGTCTCGGATGCAATTTTCATCTTTGCAACTTGAGCCTTTAAGATTTCATTCTCTTTTCTCAGTTCCTTCTTTTCTCTTTCGTCAGATGCCGCTTGTAAACCGCTCCCGAATTGGAGATCTCTAAATTGTTTCTCTAGCAAGCTGATCTTGGCTCTATACTCATTTTCTCTGGCCATCCAATTTCTGTGTTCTTTAGACTGCTCGGCCAAATCTTGAATGTGAGGCCTTTTCATTGGTCTATCATGCTCGACATCCCGGTGATACCATGCAGCATACCCTGCCGATACTTTTCCCTGAGCTCGGTTTTCCACACAAGTGTCTACCTTCAAGCTTTGACATTCATTCAAAATCTGTCGAATCTTTGCTTCCGGGAATTATCCGTCTGGACTAATCTATACTGCTTGTAAGCTGAGGTTCCCGTCTTTTGGTATAACTTGATATCTCCCAAGCTGTTGTAGTACCCTGTACGGTGCGTAAGGCTGAATGCTTTTAAGACCCATGATTAAAATATGCGACCCTTCCGTTGCCATGTACATCACCTCATCGAAGGGCAACCATCCGTATGCCCAATCAATTTGGCTAGCGGTCAACGAATGCAAGTATGAAATCCAACCTTTTGCTCCCTCCGGAAGCTTAACTTCTTTTGTTCTCATATAAAACTCTTCAATGCACAACTTCTCAGATGACCCATAAATCGAGAGTGGAGGATGACGACACAAATGTTCTATCAACCAAATCTGGAGAATCAAATTGCAACCCTCAAAGAAGTCATGCCCCGCTTTACAGGATATGAGGGCACGGAAGATATCAGCTATAATCATTAGCGCCAGTGTGCTATTATCTTGCACCAGAAGAGTACTGGACACCCCGGCAGCCTTTGTATCAATGTTTCCATCTTTTCTCGGGAATATGACTAGTCTGAGGAATGCCACTATAAAGGCAAATCGCCTATTCTCTTCCCACTTGACTCGGTTGGATTTACTACAGAGCTTATTCGTAGGGTCGTTGAATCCCCCGATATGTCCATATCTCCTGTAGATGAAATTTAAAGAACAAAATCCATTAACCAAGTCCTCGTTATGGACGTTCCTAGCAATCTTCAGAGTCGAGGAATCTGTGCACTGTTATCGCCCTCGGAGCCACCGGTATTTCTCTTTCAGGTGAACCTCATCTTTCCCGATATAGTAAGCAATTTCCTCTAAGGTAGGAGTGAGCTCGAAGTCTGAGAAGTGTAGAACATTATGTGTGGGATCCCAACAAGTGACAAATGCCCGAATTATATCACCACGGGGAATTATGTCCATCAATCCTGTAAGGTCCTTTAGATAGCATTTAACCCAATCTTGTCCTTCTTGACCCATATCGTTCCACCACAGCCTCAACTCTAAAGGGATTTTATTCATTAAGGTGAAGGGTTCATTCTGTATTGTGCTCATCTTGCACATTTATTAAAGGCGATTTTATTCAGAAAACAGAAAAATATTTTTCAAAGTCAATTTTCATTTTTTGAAAGAATTAGCCTTTTCAGGCTTTTTATTTTGAAAAGAAAAAGACATGATTTCAAAGTGGTCACTTTTGCCAAAACAGCCTTCCGGCGTCCTTTCGGAACATTCGGCTATTTCCAAAAATAGCAATCACTTCGATTATTTGAAATTCAATATTTTTTATTCATTTTCTAAAAGGGTGGTTGGACCCGTCAAGGGTTGCCTATGTATCCCACCTAATGGCGAGAATCAAACATGCGTAGTTCGGTCAGATTATGTGACCAATTATTTTAACAACATTGTTCCACCTATTTTCAGGTTTTTCTTTTCAAATTTTCAATAATATTTTGCTAATATCTGAATGCTCTCTTTTTTTCTGGAATTTTCTCTTTCTTTTTTTTCGGGAATTTTGTCGGTCCGCATAATGATCCAAGACAAGTACAATGCAACATATAATATGCTCGGTCTTTATTACCGGGTCACCTGTCCTAGACGGATCCAACCTCTGTGTTGATTCCCCTAAGTCAGTTATGATTCAAATAATCGTCTTAGACCTATGTTCAATATCTTATGGTTTCATATGGTGCTAGATCGTGTACCCGAGTGGACAACTCGGATCGAGGAGGGGGCTACGTACCGAGGAGCCGCGGGGTCGTTCGGCTTTATAACTTATCCGGCCTCTATTTCTTATTTTGGGTATAACTTAACAGAAAGGGGAGTCTCAACCAGTAAGCACATCCCCGGAGGTAAAGAAGAGAAGGGTTTTCGGCACAATTCTATATGTACAATTCACACAATATCAAAGCGATAAAACACGTAGCATATTGGTCAAAGCATGTAACAAAGTCAAATAATTTCAAGAACGGCAATTCTAACGAGCTCGAATTCTTAAACCCTGAACCGAAGGTCTGGGTTGCTTATCCCCAATAGAGTCGCCAGAGCTGTCACACCTCCTTTTTTACTACCTTTTGATTTCCCCGATTAAAATAATAAGGTATACCTTGATATTATAAATACCCTGAGAAAGGATATAATAACAACGAGGAAGGAGTTTTTCCAAATAAAGGACAATCGGTTCGGGATTTTATTTAAAGTTTCAGAGTCGCCACTTGGGAAAATAATGGTGTCCCAAGTCACCGGTTAATCCCGAATCCGAGGAAGTTGACTCTGTTTTAACAGTCCGTGCAACAAGAAATCCGGATAAGGAATTCTGTTAACCTGAGAGAAGGTGTTAGGCACTCCTGGATTCCTTGGTTTTAGCACGGTCGTTCAACGGTCATTCTTGATTTCAATTGATTTATTATATGCTTTTTAACAATATGTACATGTTTCGTATTGAATATTTTACGAATTGCGACGTTGCGAAAACATATTTCGAGTCACACCGCAAACAGTACACCTGTGACTTTTAACACGCTTCGGCTTCGCCGAGATTTATGATTTGAGTCACATCAAATGTGCACTCGTATTAGGGAAAGTATATTTTTAAAATCGCGCCTATATCGTTTATCGGCTTTTTAATCTTTTGGAAAGGTTGTGGAATTAGCTATCAACCTTCCCGAGTCTATCATATAATTATTCATTTACATGGGGGCCTCGCTATTTTGTTTTCTTACGAGGCTCATCCCAACTTGATATTTATAGTCTGGTCCTACATATATACTATATTCTCTATCATTTGGTTTTTTCCCTAATTGATTATTTTCAAGAATACAAGCCAGGCCTTATTTCTTATGCTACATGGGCCTGGACTATTTGTACACAATTCAGCATATTAATTCATGCATCTGGGTCTTAAAACCCAGAAACACACTGAAAATGTTCAGCAGAAACTCAGTTTTAAATCGACATAGTTCTGGGCCTTCGCTATTTATTAGGCCCAAACCAGACAGAATCGAAAAGGAGAAATAGAAACCTGAATTCATCATTTACACAAATATTCAGAACCAGTATAGAACAAACTCAAACTATATTTATTCAATGAGGAGAAATACTAATACATAAATACAATGACAATTTCAAACTTTAACTATCTAATGCAAATGAAATCTAATTAGTATACTGCTTTCGCTTCTATGTTTCAATGACTAATTTAAACTGCTAAACAGGTTATTGATTGGCTAAAAGTGATAAAATGTGCTCAACTATACGAAATTACTTAACAATACACTAATCATGATTACTCATAACTGTCAGAGAATTAATCATATCGAATTGTTAAGCTAAATATGTAACAGATTTTATTAACTATGTGATTAACAACTTCCTATTTGATTATCAGTTTTAACTATACCATTTCAATTGCTATGAAAACTGTCTAGATTAAACTAACAGTTATTGAGTTAAACTAATTTCCACACATGTTAATATCGTTATTAATCTACCTGTTATGAACTTATTTTTAGATTAAATGTGCCAGATTAGTTATTAACCTATTTTAACTAAGTGGTTTCAATTACTACCACTACTCTACTCTACTTACTATTCTATTACATCGTTTCTAGGATATGTTCATGCTTCACATGAGTTAGTTATACAACAAATTCCAATCGAATTACAATTTTAACTATTTATATTCTAAGACAAAAGTAAAAGCAGAATCAATTCTCGAACAATCATCTCATTTTATTCAATCACTTCAGATCCACTGCAATTACATGTTGAAAGTTCAGCTGTGTACCTGATTCAGCAATGTAAACTTATGAGTCTAAAGGAATGAAGATGAGAATAAGCAGATTGATCACAGCAGCAAGGCAACATCAGTGAAGATGAATGAACACAGCAATGTAGTCGAGTTCAACAACCAAATAAGAGTTACAGATTCAGCAAAGCAATAACCCAGTAACACAATAGCAGAAGACCAGTAGAAAACCCAGTAAACCAACATATAATCAAGGAATTCTATAGAGCTTAAGAACAGAGCTTTGACTAAACCCAGAAAATTACTCTTAGTATTTGTGTTAGTATAATATTCTCTGAATTCATCCAAAATCCAGCCCTTATTCATGCTTTATTCAAGCCTATTTATAGATAGAATTGGTGAATTTTTGGGGGGGGGGGGGAATTTGAAAAAGTTATTCCTAATTTCCTCCCCTTAATTCTTTTATTTATTACACTTTAACACCCATTTCAGATTCAAAATTGTCTTCCAGCATGTGCTGGAAGGTTCTATTGGGTTCTATTTGAGGTGTTTTACTAATGTACCCTCACTTGCTAAGGTTATTAACTGATTTGCCTTTTTATTGGGTCTATTATACCCTTTGTTTTGTGCAATATTGCAAAAATACTAGGCCTTAATGTCTGAATTATCCTCATAGGCTCTATTAAATCCATAATTATGCCATTTTTCATTCCTTTTATACCCTTATTGTTAATTTCTATTTATCCGACCTATCCAAGCTCAGGGTATCCAGCTTTGCGCCTTTATTTAACTTCTGACTATTATTCAACAAGTCTTTAAGACTTATCCAGATTTGAACTTAGTTTCATTTCAATTTAAACCTCTTTTAAGAGCTATTCTTTTCATTTATGTGTTAGAAGTGATTTGCAGGATTAGCCTGCTTATTAATTAGGGATTAAGCCTTTCAGTTATAGCTAGTCCAGTATTTTAGACTTGGCTTTTGCAAAATTAGTCATTATTGTTCAATAGCCTCTTAGGGGTTGTTTAAAACTTGCAGATTTAGCCATTTTGGGATTTTATCGTCTATTACTAAGAGTTAACCAGTTTCAAAACTAGCCACTTGGATTTAAGACTTAGAATTTTATAGAGTTGGCCAGTTTCAACACTGACCACTCTATTGTTATTTCAATTATAACAACTTTTTATGTCATTTTCAATTTTAACCTAATTAAACTATTTTCATGCTTTCAAAGTTAGCCAGTTGTTAATTACTATCTAAAACAGCTATAACCAATATCCCTTAGAGCATAATAGGCTTAATTGTAGTCTAATAACATAAACTCATTACAAATATAACCTTTCACATCAATTTGCACACGTAGCCACAAAATCAGAATCATTTATCATCTAACCAAAACTCAGAGAGAAATTTGAATATGGTTGAATTTCAATTAAACAACTTCACAACTCAGATTTTAGACATAGCATAACAGATTTGACATGGAAGATATATTCAGAATGTTTTCATGTTAAAAACTCATAAAAACCCTAAAAAGCTCGAGCATATTTAATCAAGTGTTAATAGACAGTTTTTACCAAAGAATCTAATAGAGCATGCTTAATAAAAGAAACAAGTTTAAAAACAAGAAACTACTCAAATAGGAAGTTAATCTAACATGCAACTAACTATCAAAAGAAATTAATGAAAAATGGTATTAACACATGAATCATGCTCAAACAAAAAATAAAATGGGACAGGGGACTTAGTTTAGCAGGATATGTCTCCTGATCTTCCCCATGTTTCTTTTAGTTCTTTTCTTTTCTTTTTCTTTCTTTTTCCAGTTTCCTTTTTCTTTTCTTTCAGATTTCAGACTTCAAGTTTGAAGTCTTTTATTGGGTTTTTTAGTGGAAGACATGGGATTCAGAGATGAAAGAGGGGATCTTTTGGTGTAGGGTTGCTTAAGTCTGCCGGAATTAGGGGTCCGGCGACTTACTTTCTTAGATTCGAGGAGTTCGTAGAGTATTCGAAGAAAAAGGGTTACATGGGGTTAAAGATCAAGAAAATGTGGTTTTGGAGTGTTATTTTGGAAGCCAGTATCAAAAGTGGTGGTCACCGGAAAAGAACTCCGGTGACCGGATTTTCAAGATCTTAGGGCTTTTGGGGTTTTCTTGGGTTTTAAGGGTGATTTGGGGTAGAGGAGTGAGAGGAGAGTGGTTTGAGGCTCAGAAGTGGCCGGAGACTTCCATGAACGACAGACAGTCTCCATAGCCGGTGTGGTGAGATGAGAGGAAGAAGAAAAAGAAACGGCAGCTAGGGTTAAAGGCTTGAACATAATAGCCGGTCTCTGAGAGACCAAGCTTTTTATACTTGTAATGGATGCACGATTTCTGGCCATTGGATCTTCGTTGATAAACGGCCAGGATCAAACAGAAAAGTGTTCAATTTGAATGGTCGGATGAATGTGAGGCGAGCTTTCAAAAGCTCAAAACAGCCTTGACCACAGCACCGATATTGGTTTTACCCACAGGTATGGGACTTTATACTGTTTATTTTGATGCTTCCCCTATTGGGCTTGGTGCAGTGTTAATGCAGGATGGCAAGGTTATTGCCTATGCTTCGAGGCAGTTGAAGATTCATGAAAAGAATTATCCAGTGCATGATCTAGAATTGGCAGCGATTATTCACGCATTGAAGATCTTGAGGCATTATTTGTATAGTGTAGCATGTGAAGTATACATCGATCATAAGAGTCTTCAGTATTTGTTTAAACAGGAAGAGTTGAATTTGAGGTAGAGAAGGTGGCTAGAATTGCTGAAAGATTATGATGTTACTATTTTATATCATCCAGGAAAAGCAAACGTGGTGGCCGACGCTTTGAGTAGGAAGTCAGCCAGTATGGACAGTCTTGCTTATATTCCAGTCAATCAGAGGCCACTTGCTTTGGATGTTCGGTCCTTGGCCAACCGATTTGTGAGGTTGGATAATTCTGAGCCTAGTCGAGTACTAGCTTACAAGATCGCTCGCTCTTCATTATTGGAGCGTATCCGCGATCAACAATATAATGATTCTTATATATGTGACCTTAGAGACACGGTTCAGTGAGGAGGTGCTAAACAGGTCACCTTAGATGCTGATGGGATCCTAAGGATGCAAGGGCGCATTTTTGTGCCAAATGTTGATGGGCTTAGAGAATTGATTCTAGAAGAAGCTCACAGTTCACGGTATTTTATTCATCCAGGCGCAGTGAAAATGTATCAAGATTTGCGGCAACATTATTGGTGGCGCATAATGAAAAAGGATATTGTGGCATATGTGGCACGGTGTCTTAACTGTCAGTAGGTTAAGTATGAACATTAGAGACCTGGCGGTTTTATTCAGAGAATTGAACTTCCTGAATGGTAGTGGGAGCGAATCACGATGGACTTCATTTTTGGACTTCCGATGACTCAGAGGAAGTTTGATGCTGTTTGGGTGATTGTGGATAGGCTGACCAAGTCAGCTCATTTTATTCATATTGCCACTACCTATTCATCCGAGAGGTTAGCCGGGATTTATATCAGGGAGATCGTTCGCCTTCATGGTGTGCCTATCTCTATTATTTCAGATTGAGGTGCACAGTTTACCTCAAATTTCTGGAAGGCGGATCAATGATAGTTGGGCACGCAAGTTCAGCTAAGTACAACCTTTCATCCCCAGACGGATGGTCAGTCTGAGAGGACTATTCAGATACTGGAAGATATACTTCGGGCATGTATTATTGATTTTGGGGGTTCGTGGGATCAATTCCTGCCTTAGGCAGAGTTTGCTTATAATAATAGTTATCAATCGAGCATCCAGATGGATCCTTATGAAGCCTTGTATGGTAGGCGGTATCGATCTCTGGTTGGATGGTTTGAACTGGGAGAAGCTCGGTTATTGGGTACGGATTTAGTTCAGGACGCCTTAGATAAGGTCAAGATTATTCAAGATAGTCTTCGCACAGCTCAGTCTAGACAAAAGAGCTATGCAGATCGGAAGGTTCGAGATATAGCTTTCATGATTTTAGAGCGAGTATTGCTCCGAGTGTCGCCTATGAAGGGCGTTATGAGATTTGGAAAGAAGGGCAAACTTAGCCCTAGGTTTATTGGCCCATTCGAGATTCTTGATCGTGTAGGAGAGGTGGCATATAAACTTGCCTTGCCACCTAGCTTATTAGCTATACATCCAGTGTTTCATATGTCCAAGCTCCGAAAATATCACGGCGATCCATCGCACGTGTTAGATTTCAGCACAGTCCAATTGGACAAAGATCTGTCCTATGAGGTGGAGAATGTGATGACCCAAAGGGTCATCACTTGTTTTATTAATCATTTCGAGCTTCTGAGGACCTGGAAACCTCATTTATAGTTGCCTGGATTTGCGTGTGCAGTCCGGGTGCGAAGCTGGAAAATTTTTACGTTGAGACATATGAAATATGTGGAACAATTGAAGAGTTTTGATATTAATATTGATATGGTCGACTTTGATCAACATTTTTGGTAAACGGGCTCGGACCCGTGATTTGACGGTCCTAGAAAATCCGTAGAAAAATATGGACCTTGGGCGTGTGCCCGAAATTGAAATCCGAGGTCTAGAACCCCAGTAAAAGAATTTTTCTGTTAAATTGTTTTCTGAAAATGTTTAAGGAAAACGAAACTGAAATTTGATTAAAAAGTAATGATATCGGGCTCGTATTTTGGTTTTGACGCCCGGTACAGGTCATATATGTTGGTTAAGCACTTCCTGTAATGTTTGGTTGAAAACAGACGTCGTTTGACGTGTTTCGGCTTTAAATTGGAAATTTTTGGAGTTATGAAATTTTGAATGAAATCTTGAGTTTTAAGGTTTGAATCATAGATTTTGATGTTATTTTGGCGATTTGATCACGCAATCAAGTTCGTAAGATGTTTTTAAGTCAGTGTACATATTTGGTTTGGAGCGCCGAGGGCTCGGGTGAATTTTGGATAGGCCACGAGATCAATTTTTCATATTAGAAAGTTGATGTCAGCATCTAACCTGCAGAGTTCGCAAATGCGAACAAAAGTTCGCAAATACGAACTTCCCAGATTTTGCCTGGGTTCGCAAATGCAAACTTCCCAGATCTTGCCTGGGTTCGTAAATGCGAACTTCCCAGATTTTGCCTGTGTTCGGAAATGCGAACAAAAGTTTGCAAATGCGAACTTCCCATCCTTGACTTATTTTTCAAATCCCAGAATTTGGTCGGGGTTCGCAAATGCGAACCCCTGCTCGCAAATGCGAACACAGAGACCTGTAAAACATGATTTCCAGCTTCATTTTTCATATTTCACAACCCAAAACATCCATTGGCGATTTTTCACGAACTCCCTCTTCTCCAAATCATTGGTAAATCAACGTTTACTCAATTTATTCAAACTTTACCATCATCTATCATGTTTTCATCTTCAATTTAAGGTTTTTCATGTGTAACAATGGGGGATTTGGGTAGAACTTAGGTTTTCATAAAAAATAGGATTTTGACCTCAATTTGAGGTCCGATTAGAGAAAAAATTATATATTTGAACTCATGGATGATTGGGTGAATTTATTTTGGTTTGAAACTCAAGTTTCGATCATGTGGGCCCGTGGTCGATTTTTACTATTCCGGGCAGAATGTTGTAAAACTTATATTTAGCCATGTGAACTAGTTTGTTAAGTTGAATTGATGATATTAAATCAATTGTGTATAGATATGATTGGATTGGAGCCAAATTGGAAAGGAAAAGGCATTGCTACGGATTGAGTTATTCGTAAACATTTGAGGTAAGTGTTTGTTCTATCCTAGCTTGAGGGAATAGGAATTGAGTTATGTATGAATTGTTGATTAAGAGTTATTGGTGTTATACCGGTAACGAGAGATAAATTGTAGGTTCAATATCATTTATTGGTTGTATACCAGTAAAATACATATAAATTATTGAGTAAGAGTTAATGGTTTTACACAGGTAACATAAATATTGTTGAAGTGAAGATTATTGGTTTAATACCGGTAATACTTTTATACACTCACTGTTGATCAGATATTATTGGCTTAATGTCGGTAATATACATTATTAAAGAATTGGGATCGTGTGGCGCGCTGTCCACTTATATATTAAAGAATTGGGATCGTGTGGCACGCCGTCCACTTATATATTAAAGAATTTGGGATCGTGTGGTGCACCGACCAGTTATATGATAAGAAATGGGATCGTGTGGTATGCCGACCACAAAGTGATTTGAATCATAGCATTGGCCATAGTTGTCGGTAGCCTATTGTTACATTTGGGAGCGGGTGGTACGCCTACCACAAGATATGAAATGAAAAATGAATTGAGACACTAAAGTAAGATTTGTTCCGTTGACCAGATTACTCCGAATATTGTGAGTTATTGACTGTTATTTCAGAGCAGATTCTTTCCTTATAAACGTTCGATAACGTTTTCTGCTGTTATATATGTATATATATTTCAACTGTACAGGTTTATGTGGGTGACTGGCCTTAGTCTCGTCACTACTTCGCCGGGATAGGCCAGACACTTACCAGCACATAGGGTCGGTTGTGCTGATACTACACTCTGCGCACTTTTTGCGCAGATACAGGTTACGTACAGCAGCAGCGGTAGTAGCACGATTGTGGATATTCCACTATTGAGACTATGAGGTAGCCTTGCAAGCGTCCGCAGGACCCGTTGTCTCTTCTATCTATGTATTTCATTCTGTTATCTCATGTATTCGAGATAAACAGCTTATATTTCTTTCAGACAATTGTGTGTATTATTCTTAGAAGTTCGTGAGTATTGTGACACCAGTCTTGGGTAGTGTATCATGTTTGGGTTTTCTGTATCATATTTGGTAAAATTGACTAAGTCTTCCGCTAAGTTTAATTATTCCGTTATATTTATATGATTTTATTTAAAGTCTTAAGAAGAGAATGTTAACTAATGAAAAATGTAAGTAACAGTCGGCTTGCCTAGCTTCCACTAGTAGGCACCATCATGACTCCCAATGGTAGAAAATCCAGGTCATGACAAGTTGGTATCAGAGCACTAGGTTGCACAGGTCTCACAACTCACGAACAACCTTAGTAGAGTCTGAGGGATCGGTACGGAGACGTCTGTATTTATCCTCCAGAGGCTACAGAGTTAGGAAAATATTCCCTTTATTCTTTCCGGTCGTGTGACTTGATCTTTCAAATGTTAATTGAATTTCTAAACTGTTCTTCCGCAGATGGTAAGAACACGTGCATCCTCATCTACTGACCAGCAGCCCGAGGTCCCAGCAGCGGCAGCTCCCGCTAGGGGCTGAGGCCGAGGTCGAGGTCGTCCTAGAGGCCAAGGTAGGGGCAGAGCTCAGCCCCGAGCAGCAGCACAAGTCACAGAACCTCAGGCTCATATCGAGGAGGAGGTTCCAGTCCCAGCAGCTCCAGTAGGCCCAGCTTAGGTCCCAGGAGGGATTATGTTTTCACGAGATCTTTAGGATGCTTTGGTCCGGATAGCAGGTTTTATGTACAATATCACCAGAGCAGGTTTATTACCAGTAGCACCAGCCACTTCTCAGGCTGGAGGAGGTAATTAGACTCCTGCTACGCGCACTCCGGAGCCGGTAATTCCCCAGGCTCAGGTTCCTGTGATTCAGCCAGTTAAGGCAGCTCAGCCTATTATTGTGACTCCGTCTAATGAAGGTGCAACCATGTCCGCTAACGTGTTATGGAGATTGGACAGGTTTACCAAGCTGTTCACTACCACATTCAGTGGCACTCCTTCAGAGGATCCCCAGGATTTCCTATATAACTGCCACAAGGTTCTCCGCACTATGGGCATTGTGGAGACTAATGATGTGGATTTTGCCACTTTTCGATTATCTGGTTCTGTCAAGACTTGGTGGAGGGATTATTGTCTATCCAGGCCAGTGAGATCATCATCTTTGACTTGGGGGCAATTTGCAGAATTGTTCTTGGAAAAGTTCCTTCCGACAACTCAGCGGGAGGCTCTGCGCAGACAATTTGAGCGTCTTCATCAGGGTTCTATGTCTGTCACACAGTACGCGACTAGGTTCGTGGACCTGGCTCATCATGCTATTGTCATACTTCCCACGGATCGGGAAAGGGTGAGAAGATTTATTGATGGCTTGAATCAGCCAATTCGATTACAGATGGCTTTGGGGGCAGGAACTGAAATCACTTTTCAAGAGGTGGCTAATGTAGCCCGCCGGATCGAGACAGCTCTATCACAGGGAGGAGGTCATGGATCAGATAAGAGACCCCATAATTCGGGTAGGTTCAGTGGTACCTCGTCGGGAGTTAGAGATTCTCATGATAAAGGCCATCCTCCTAGGCCTTATCAGTCAGCTCTTCTGGTTTCTCACGATGCTTTTGGTGGTTGTAATTCTCAGCCACGCTATCTGATCAGTAGCCTATCAGTGCACCACCACTTTGCTATTTCCAACAGCCGAGGGCTTATTTTACGTGTGGCGATCTTAGGCACATTGCAAAGTATTGCCCTCGAACTTCTGACAGATCTCAGCAGCAGGGTTCTCGTGCTATGGTTCAGGCCCCAGTTCCCCCACAGCCTGCCCAGCCAGCTAGAGGCGGGGGTAGAGGACATAGAGGTGGAGGCAGAGGTCATAGAGGTGGAGCTCAGACCGATAGAGGAAGAGACCAGCCAGCAGCTGATCGTCGTAGAGATACTGCTCAAGGTGGTGGGGCATAGCCCCGATGTTATGCACTTCCCGCCAGACCAGAGGATGAGTCTTCTGATGTCGTCATTACATGTATTATTTTGGTTTGTGATAGAAAGGCATTAGCATTATGTGACCCTGGGTCTACATATTCGTACGTGTCCTCCTATTTTGCACCGTACTTGATTCAGCCTAGTGATCTACTGGGTGTTCCTGTTCATGTGTCTACACCAGTAGGTGATTCTATTGTGGTTGATCGAGTTTATCGGTCATGTATTATAGTAATTAAGGGTCTTGAGACCCGTGCTGATTTAGTACTCCTAATATGGTGTACTTCGATATTATATTAGGCATGGACTGGCTATCTCCATATCATGCTATTTTAGATTGCCATGCTAAGACTGTGACTTTAGCTCTGCCGAATTTGCCTCATATAGAGTGGAAAGGAATATCAGGTCATACTAGTCGCAATGGTATTTCTTATGTTAAGGCTCAGCATATGGTTGGAAAGGGATGTTTGGCTTATTTGGCCTATGTCCGTGATTCCAGTGCTGAGGTTCCTTCTATTGTCTCTGTGCATGTGGTTCGCGAATTTCCTAAAGTATTTCCTTCAGACTTGCCAGGTATGCCGCCCGACAGGGAGATTTATTTTAGCATTGACTTGGCTCCAGGCACTCAGCCCATTTCTATTCCCCCATATCATATGGCTCCGTCAGAGTTAAAAGAATTGAAGAAGCAGTTGCAGGATTTACCTGAAAATGGTTTCATCAGACCCAGTGTTTAGCCGTGGGGTGCACCAGTATTATTTGTAAAGAAGAAAGATGGTACGATGAGAATGTGCATTGACTATCGACAGTTGAACAAGGTGACTATCAAAAATAAATATCCACTTCCGCGAATTGATGATTTATTTGACCAGCTTCGGGGTGCCAAGGTATTTTCGAATATAGATTTGAGATCTGGCTATCACTAGCTGAAGATTAGGGCATCTGATGTCCCTAAGACAGCATTCCGCACTCGGTACGGACATTATGAATTTTTGGTCATGTCTTTTGGGTTGACAAATGCTCCAGCAGCTTTTATGGAATTGATGAATCGGGTGTTCCGGCCTTATTTAGACTTGTTTGTAATAGTCTTCATTGATGACATATTAATATATTCACGCAGTCAGGAGGAGCATGCGTAACATCTTAGAGTGGCCTTGCAGACTCTGAAAGATAGCCAACTATATGCAAAATTTTCAAAGTGTGAATTTTGGCTAAGTTCAGTTGCATTCCTGGGTCATATTGTGACGGCAGCAGGTATTCAGGTTGATCCGAAGAAGATTGAGGTAGTCAAGAACTGGCCTAGACCGACATCAGCCACAGAGATTCGGAGTTTCTTGGGATTAGCAGGTTATTATCGGCGATTCGTGTTTCATCTATTGCAACCCCACTGACCAGATTGACACATAAAGGTGTTCAATTTGAATGGTCAGATGAATGTGAGGCGGGCTTTCAAAAGCTCAAAACAGCCTTGACCACAGAATCGGTATTGGTTTTACCCACATGTATGGGACCTTATACTGTTTATTGTGATGCTTCTCGTATTGGGCTTGGTGCAGTGTTAATGCAGGATGTCAAGGTTATTGCCTATGCTTCGAGGCAGTTGAAGATTCATGAAAAGAATTATCCAGTGCATGATCTAGAATTGGCAGCGATTATTCATACATTGAAGATCTGGAGGCATTATTTGTATGGTGTATCATGTGAAGTATACACCGATCATAAGAGTCTTCAGTATTTGTTTAAACAAAAAGAGTTGAATTTGAGGTAGAGAAGGTGGCTAGAATTGCTGAAAGATAATAATGTCACCACTTTATATCATCCGGGAAAAGCAAACATGGTGGACGACGCTTTGAGTAGGAAGTGAGCCAGTATGGGCAGTATTGCTTATATTCCAGTCAATCAGAGGCCACTTGCTTTGGATGTTCAGTCCTTGGCCAACCGATTTGTGAGGTTGGATATTTCTGAGCCTAGTCGAGTACTAGCTTGCAAGATCGCTCGCTCTTCATTATTGGAGTGTATCCGCAATCAACAATATAATGATTCTTATTTATGTGACCTTAGAGACACGGTTCAGCGAGGAGGTCCTAAACAGGTCACCTTAGATGCTGATGGGATCCTAAGGATGCAAGGCGCATTTGTGTGCCAAATGTTGATGGGCTTAGAGAATTGATTCTAGAAGAAGCTCACAGTTCGCGGTATTCTATTCATCCAGGCGGAGCGAAAATGTATCAAGATTTGCGGCAATAATATTGGTGGTGCAGAATGAAAAAGGATATTGTGGCATATGTGGCACGGTGTCTTAATTGTCAGCAGGTTAAGTATGAACATCAGAGACCTGGCGGTTTATTTCAGAGAATTAAACTTCCTAAATGGAAGTGGGAGCGAATCACGATGGACTTTGTTTCTGGACTTCCGATAGCTCGGAAGAAGTTTGATGCTGTTTGGGTGATTGTGGATAGGCTGACCAAGTCAGCTCATTTTATTCCTATTGCCACTACCTATTCATCCGAGAGGTTAGTTGGGATTTATATCAGGGAGATCGTTCGCCTTCATGGTGTGCCTATCTCTATTATTTCAGATTGAGGTGCACAGTTTACCTCACATTTCAAGAAGGCGGTTCAACGAGAGTTGGGCATGCAAGTTCAGCTAAGTACAGCCTTTCATCCCCGGACGGATGGTCTGTCCGAGAGGACTATTCAGATACTGGAAGATATGCTTCGGGCGTGTGTTATTGATTTTGGGGGTTCCTGGGATCAATTCCTGCCTTTGGCAGAGTTTGCTTATAATAATAGTTATAAATCAAGCATCCAGATGGCTCCTTATGAAGCCTTTTATTGTAGGCGGTGTCGATCTCCGGTTGGATGGTTTGAACCTGGAGAAGCTCGGTTATTGGGTACGGATTTAGTTCAGGAGGCCTTAGATAAGGTCAAGATTATTCAAGATAGGCTTCGCACAGCTCAGTCTAGATAAAACAGCTATGCAGATCGCAAGGTTCGAGATATAGCTTTCATGATTGGGGAGCGAGTATTGCTCCGAGTGTCGCCTATGAAGGGCGTGATGAGATTTGGAAAGAAGGGAAAACTTAGCCCTAGGTTTATTGGCCCATTCGAGATTCTTGATCGTGTGGGAGATGTGGCATATAAACTTGCCTTTCCACCTAGCTTATTAGTTGTACATCCAGTGTTTCATGTGTCCATGCTCCAAAAATATCACGGCGATCCATCGCATGTGTTAGATTTCAGCACTGTCCAATTGGATAAAGATCTGTCCTATGAGGAGGAGCCGGTAGCTATTCTAGATCGGCAGGTTCGACAGTTGAGGTCGAAGAGTTTTCCTTCTGTGCGAGTTCAGTGGAGGGGTCATCCTCCTGAGGCATCGACCTGGGAGTCTGAGTCTGACATGCGGAGCCGATATCCTCATCTATTCCATGACTCAGGTATTTCTTTCTTTTGTCCGTTCGAGGACAAACGGTTGTTTGAAAGGTGGAGAATGTGACGACCCAAAGGGTCATCACTTGTTTTATTAATCATTTCGTGCTTTTGAGGTCCTGAAAACCTCATTTATAGTTGCATCAATTTGCGTGTGCAGTCCGGGTGCGAAGCTGGAAAATATTTACGTTGAAACATATGAAATATGTGGAAAAATTGAAGAGTTTTGATATTAATATTGATATGGTTGACTTTGGTCAACATTTTTGGTAAACGGACCCGGACCCATGATTTGACGGTCCTAGAAAATCCGTAAAAAAATATGGAACTTGGGCGTGTGCCCGGAATTGAAATCCGAGGTCTAGAACCCTGGTAAAAGAATTTTTCTGTTAAATTATTTTCTGAAAATGTTTATAGAAAATAAAATTGAAATTTAGTTAAAAAGTAATGATATCGGGATCTTATTTTGGTTCCGACGCCCGATACAGGTCATATAAGTTGGTTAAGCGCTTCGTGTAAAGTTTGGTTGAAAACGAACGTCGTTTGACGTGTTTCGGCTTTAAATTGGAAATTTTGGGAGTTATGAAATTTTGAATGAAATCTTGAGTTTTAAGGCTCAAATCATTGATTTTGATGTTATTTTGGCGATTTGATCGCGCGAGCAAGTTCGTATGATGTTTTTAAGTCAGTGTACATATTTGGTTTGGAGCCCCGAGGGCTCGGGTGAATTTTGGATAGGCCACAAGATCAATTTTTCATGTTAGAAAGTTGATGTCAGCACCTGATCTGCAGAGTTCGCAAAAGCGAACAAATGTTCGCAAATGCGAACTTCCCAGATTTTGCCTGGGTTCGCAAATGCGAACAAAAGTTCGCAAATTCGAACTTCCCAAACTTTGCCTGGATTCAGAAATGCGAACAAAAGTTCGCAAATGCGAACTTCCCAGATTTTTTCCTGGTTTCGCAAATGCGAACAAAAGTTCGCAAATGCGAACTTCCCATCCTTGGCTAATTTTTTCAAATCCCGGAATTTGGTTGAGGTTCACAATTGTGAACCCCTGCTCGCAAATGCGAACACAGAGACCTGTAAATCATGATTTCCAGCTTCACTTTTCATATTCGAACTTCCCATCCTTGGCTAATTTTTTCAAATCCCAGAATTTGGTCGAGGTTCACAATTGTGAACCCCTGCTCGCAAATGCGAACACAGAGACCTGTAAATCATGATTTCCAGCTTCACTTTTCATATTTCACAACCCAAAACATCCATTGGCGATTTTTCACGAACTCCCTCTTCTCCAAATCATTGGTAAGTCAACTTTTACTCAATTTCTTCAAACTTTAACATCATCTATCATGTTTTCATCTTCAATTTAAGGTTTTTCACGGGTAAAAAAGGGGGATTTGGGTAGAACTTAGGTTTTCATAAAAATTAAGATTTTGACCTCAATTTGAGGTCCGATTAGAGAAAAAATTATATATTTGAACTCATGGATGATTGGGTGAATTTATTTTGGTTCGAAACTCGAGTTTCGATCATGTGGGCTCGGGGTTGATTTTTACTATTCCGGGCAGAATGTTGTAAAACTTATATTTAGCCATGTGAACTAGTTTGTTAAGTAGAATTGATGATATTAAGTCAATTGTGTATAGATACGATTGGATTGGAGCTAATTTGGAAAGGAAAGGCATTGCTATGGATTGAGTTATTCGTAAACATTTGAGGTTAGTGTTTGTTCTATCCTAGCTTGAGGGAATAGGAATTGAGTTATGTATGAATTGTTGATTAAGAGTTATTGGTGTTATACCGGTAACGAAGATAAATTGTAGGTTCAATATCATTTATTGGTTGTATACCGGTAAAATACATATAAATTGTTCAGTAAGAGTTAATGGTATTACATCGGTAACATAAATATTGTTGAAGTGAAGATTATTGGTTTAATACTGATAATACTTTTATACACTGACTGTTGATCAGAGATTATTGGCTTAATGCCGGTAATATACATTATTAAAGAATTGGAATCGTGTGGCACGCCGTCCACTTATATATTAAAGAATTGGGATCGTGTGGCGCGCCGTCCACTTATATATTAAAGAATTTGGGATCGTAAGGCGCGCCGACCACTTATATGATAAGAAATGGGATCGTGTGGCACGCCGACCACAAAGTGATTTGAATCATGGAATTGGCCATAGTTGCCGGTAGCCTATTGTTACAATTGGGAGCGGGTGGTACGCCTACCACAGGATATGAAATGAAAAATGAATTGAGTCACGAAAGTAAGATTTGTTCCATTGACCAGATTACTCCGGGTATTGTGAGTTATTGACTGTTATTTCAGAGCAGATTCTTTCCTTATAAACGTTCGATAACATTTTCTACTGTTGTATATGTATATATATTTCAACTGTACATGTTTATGTTGGTGACTGGCCTTAGTCTTGTCACTACTTCATCGGGATAGGCTAGGAACTTACCAGCACATGGGGTCGGTTATGCTGATACTACACTCTGCTCGTTTTTTGCGCTGATACATGTTACGGACAGCAGCAGCGGCAGTAGCACGATTGTGGATATTCCGACTACTGACACTACGAGGTAGCCTTGCAGGCGTCCGCATGACCTGTTGTCTCTTCTATTTATGTATTTCATTCTATTATCTCATGTATTCGACATAAACAACTTATATTTCTTTCAGATAATTGTGTTTATTATTCTTAGAAGTTCGTGAGTATTGTGACACCAGTCTTGGGTAGTGTATCATGTTTGGGTTTTCTGTATCATATTTGATAAAATTGACTAAGTCTTCCGCTAAGTTTAATTATTCCGCTGTAATTATATGATTTTATTTAAAGTCTTAAGAAGAGAATGGTAACTAATGAAAAATGTAAGTAACAGTCGGCTTTCCTAGCTTCTACTAGTAGGCGCCATCATGACTCCCGATGGTGGGAAATCCGGGTCGTGACAGGTTGTCCTCGTATCATGCAATTTTAGATTGTCATGCCAAGATGTTGACCTTGGCCTTTCCAGTATTGCCCCGACTAGAGTATAGAGGGACCTCAAGTTATGCCACTCGCAACGTTATTGTGACGAGCCGACCCGTTGTCTTATGTGTTACTACTTCGTTTTTCCCGTTTATTTCTTTGTCATGTTTCGTTATCAGCTTTTGGAGTGTTAGAATTGATTTGGGTTGGTTTTGGAAGAAAATGAGACACTTAAGTCTCTTTTAAAAATGCTTAAGTTGGAAAAGTCAACCAGGTGTTGACTATTGAGTTAGAGGGCTCGGATACAAATTTCGGTGGTTCGGTTAGTTTCGGGAGATGACTATTGAGTTATAGGGCTCGGATACAAATTTCGGTGGTTCGGTTAGCTTCGGGAGATGAATTGTGACCTAAAGTGCGATCGGAATTAAATTTGGACGTCTGGTGTAGAAATAGGCTTGAATGGCCTTAAACAAGCACCTAACCTATACAAATGGCTATAGCTGTCCACTATAGGAGTGGCGTAGTTAGAATTTTGGCGAATTTCGGTTGATAAGTGAGATTATGATCCGAGGGACAAAATGGAATTTTGAGAGTTACATTGCTTCGTTAGGTTTTGGATATGACTTCAAATTTTTAGGTCATTTGGACGTCGTTTGATTAGGTTTTTGATCGAATGCGTGTTTTGGAAGTTTATAAAGAACTTAGGCTCGAATCCGATGAAAATTATTGATTTTAGTGTTGTTTGATAGATTTTGATGATGGGAATAAGTTTGAATGGTGTTGCAGGATATGTTGGCATGTTTGGTTGAGGTCCTGAGGGCTTCGGGTGAGTTTCGGATGGTCGATCGGACCAATATTGGCATTTTGGAGTAGTAGATTTTATTGTCTTATTGTTGCAGAGAATTTGTTCTTCGCGATCGCGGGTGAGGTGTAGTGATCGCGTACAAGATTTTTGGGAGGCTGGTGATTTTCTCTACGCGTTCGCGTTCAGGGGTCCGCGTTCGCGGAAGGTAAGATGGTACTACTTCGTGTCCGCATAAGATAAGTCACGTTCGCGTTGAAGGATTTGGACAGGTTAGTTTATGCTCTACGCATTCGCATTAATTGGTCCGTGACCGCGGAAGGTAGGTGGGTAGTGCATCACGTTCGCATTTGTTCAGTCGCATTTGCATTGGGTAATTTGGAGACTATGGTTTTTTGTACATCGCGATCGCGTGACCTTGGTCACGAAGGCGATGAAGGTTTTCCAGCTGGGCAGAAAGGTTTCAAATGATATTTCCTCCGCGACTTGGGTTCATTTTCCTCCATTTTTTAGCAAGCTTGGGAGCTTTTGGCAAGGAATTAAGAGGGTTTTGACTGGGAATCGATTAGAGGTAAGTTTTATGAGTTAAATACATGATTTTATAGAAGATTCATCCATTAATTCTCTGAAATTGGGAACAAAAATTGAAGAAATTAGGGCTTGGTCTTTGCTATGTAAATTTGGAATTTGATGGCTCATTTGAACTCCGATTTTGATGAACTTATAAGTATGGACTCGTGGCGAGACGTGGATTCCGAAAATGTAAGTTTAGTAATTTTTTGAGAAGCGAGCCCGAGGCTCAGGTTGTGCTAGTTTCGAGGTTCTTGCCATAATTCGATTATTATCGATTGGGTATTGTCTCATTTGCATATTGTGATGTATTCTCTCCATTTTTGGCTAGTTTTGATGCGCGTAGAGGATGATATAAGGCGTCGCTAGCTTGATATTTCACCAGTTCAAGGTGAGTAATAACTGGAAAGATATCTTTAGGGTTTGAAACCTAAATTTGCACATCTTAGTGTTGTATTGTGGTGACTTGCATGCTGGACCTGAGCGTGGGGTAGAGCACCGTTGGGGATCGTAACTTGGTCCGTCCCAGTTATTGGTTTTTATCGCGTATTTGCAATTGTATTGTTGTTATCATTATGACTTGGGCTCATTTCCATACTTAGGGCTTATTGCCGATTATTTGAACACTTTATGAACTGTCATCACTGTTTTCCTCACTATTGAAATATTATTTAAACTTAGTCCGTGTGATTTACACTATTTTATGAACTCATCTATAATTTACTCAAACTTAGAGTTTTAACTAATATTTGAACTTGTTGAGCTGAGTATTATTGTTTTACTGGTGCTCGAGGGGCGATTTGACTCTTTTTGGACTGGTTTGGGATGATGGCCATATGTGAGGGCATGTAGAGTGATGTGAGAAGGCTTTCAGGCCTCGATATGTGAGGAGGCTTTCAAACCTCAAGTGCTATGTGTGGAGGCTTTCAGGCCTCGAGTGTTATGAGCATATGCATATACATGCATGGATCGGGCTGCAAGCGGTGTGATATTGATATTGCGCTTGGGCTGTAGGAGCCCCTTCGGAATTTGAACCCCCATAGTGAGCGCGGGTACCCAAATGGATCGGACTATGCGCCGCAGTGGTCATATGCATTGCATTGTATTCATGCATTTACTCCTGTTTGTACTACGTGGCATGACATTTAGCATTAATATATCATCGGCATACATACTGTTATTTGCCTTGTTGACCAGATACCCTGGTATTATATGTTAAGACGTGATGTGCCCAAGGGGTCGCTTAATGAGCCGATTTGCTCTATCTGATATAGCATTTATATATTGGTTGTTGAAAAAGAAAAAAGGATACTTGTAAAAGAGATTTCTAAATGGTCTTGAGATTTTCTAAAGGATTTTCATTGTGTTACGGTTTTTTCTAAAAGGGTTGTAATGTCCTTTTATAGCATTTTGGTGTGCCCATACGTGTTTTCTTATCGCTCAAATATTATTCTCTTATTACTACTGAGTTGGAAGTACTCACTTTACTCCCTGCACCTTGCGTGCAGTTGCAGGTTTTGTTCACCCGGTAACGGGTTATTAGCAGGACTGAAGGCCATATTGTAGTAGTTGAGCTTTCACGGCACCACATCCCATCTTTGAATTTTAGTCTTTTCTTGTATATATATATACTATGTTGGACCAATAGTAGCGTCCCTATTCACTAGATGCTCACGACTTATGACATCCCGGTCGGGTTATAGTTGGATGAAATTAATAGTTAAATGCCAATAAGTAGTATTTCTATTCATTTATGTGTAATTGCTGTTAAAAGAGGATTTGTGGTTGTTGGCTGGCCTTGTCTTCACGAGAGGCTCCATCATGATCGGGTATGGAATTTGGGTCGTGACAAGTTGGTATTAGAGCCTAAGTTACTAGGTCTCATGAGTCATGAGCAGAGTTAGTAGAGTCTCGTGGATCGGTATGGATACGTCTATATTTATCTTCGAGAGGCTGCAAAACCTTTAGGAAAACCTCCCATTCATGGAATTCTTATCGTGCATACTTGATTCAGTTTGAGATAACTCTTGAAATTCCTTCCACATGTCTGTATGCGCACGTAAGCGCTCAGTAGTATATGTTCCTTAATGGCTTACGATTCCCTGATCAAAGGGCAAGAGATAATCTCTGTGAGTTCATATTGGACAAGTCTGGACGACTTGAAGCCGAATCTTTGCTAGAATTAAAAGAGTTAGAGGACCAGTTGCAGGATTTACTAGAGAAGGGTTTTATCAGGCCTAGTGTTTCTCCTTGGGGTGCGCCGGTGTTATTTGTGAAGAAGAAGGATGGTTCAATGCGGATGTGTGTTGATTACTAGCAGTTGAACAAGGTGACGATATAGAACAAGCATCCACTGCTGAGGATTGATGATTTGTTTGACCAGCTTCAGGGAGCAAGGGTGTTCCCAAAGATAGACTTGAGATCTGGCTACCATCAGCTGAAGATTAGGGAGTCTAATGTCCCTAAGACAGCATTTCGCACTCGATACGGGTACTACGAGTTTTTAGTAATGTCATTTGAGTTAACCAATGCCCCAGCAGCATTTATAGAGTTGATCAACCGAGTGTTCAGGCCTTATCTAGACTTGTTTGTGATAATCTTTGTTGATGATATTTTGGTGTACTCCCGCAGCAAGGAGGAGCACGAGCAACACCTCAGAGTGGTTATTCAAACTCTGAAGGAGAGCCATTATATGCTAAGTTTTCAAAGTGCGAGTTCTGGATGAGTTTGGTTGCATTCCTAGGTCATATTGTATCAGTAGAGGGCATTCAGGTGGACCTAAAGAAGATTGAGCCAGTTAAGAATTGGCCTCGACTAGCTTCAATGATCGAAATTTGGAGTTTCTTGGGGTTAGCAGGTTATTACCGATGGTTTGTGGAGATGTTTTCATCTATTGTAGCCCCGATGACCAGATTGACCCAGAAGGGTGCCCAGTTCAGATGGTCAGATGAGTGTGAGGCAAGCTTTAAGAAGCTCAAAACAGCTCTGACTACGGCACCAGTGTTGGTTTTGCCCACGGGTTCAGGGCCTTACACAGTCTATTGTGATGCTTCCCATATTGGGCTTGGAGCAGTATTGATGCAGGATAGCAAAGTCATTTCCTATGCTTCAAGACAATTGAAGATCCACGAGAAGAATTATCCAGTTCATGATCTAGAGTTGGTAGCGATTGTTCATGCTTTGAAGATTTGGAGACATTATCTATATGGTGTGATGTGTGAGGTGTACACAGATCACAAGAGCCTTCAGTACTTGTTCAAGCAGAAGGAGTTGAATATGAGGTAGGGGAGGTGGTTAGAGTTGTTGAAAGATTATGATGTTACTATCTTATATCACCCGGGTAAGGCCAATGTGGTGGCCGATGCATTGAGTAGGAAGTCTGCCAGTATGGGTAGTCTTGCTTATATACCGATCAGCCAGAGACCGCTTGCTTTAGATATTCAGGCCTTGGCCAATCGATTTGCGAGATTAGATATTTATGAGCCCATCAGAGTATTGGCTTGCACGGTCGCTCATCCTTCTCTAATTGATCGTATCCGTGATCGGCAGTTTGATGATCCCCATTTGTGTGTCTGAGAGACACAGTACAGCGTGGAGGTTCCACGAAGGTGACCTTCGGTAAGTATGGTGTTCTAAGATTTCAGGGACGAGTTTGTGTGCCCAATGTTGATGGGATTCGAGAGTTAATCTTAATGGAGGCCCGTAGTTCTCGGTATTCTACTCACCCGGGTGCCACGAAAATGTATCAGGACTTGCGGCATCATTATTGGTGGCGTAGGATGAAGAATGATATTGTTGAGTATGTCGTTCGGCGTTTGAACTGTCAGTAGGTCAAGTATGAGCATTAGAGACCCGGTGGATTGTTTTAGAAGATTGAGCTTCTTGAGTGGAAGTGGGAGAGGATTACCATGGATTTCATTACTGGAATTTCGTTGACCCGGAAGAAGTTTGATGCTATTTGAGTCATTGTAGATAGGCTAACCAAGTCAGCGCATTTCATTCCAGTAGCAGTCTCATATTCATCCGAGAGGTTAGCTGAGATTTATATCGGGAAGATTATTTGCCTTCATAGGGTGCCGGTATCCATCATTTTGGATCGGGGTACGCAGTTTACCTCGTGCTTCTGGAGAACGGTTCAGCAAGAGTTAGGCACCCAGGTTCAGTTGAGCACAGTGTTCCATCCTCATACGGACGGTCAGTCCGAGCGGACTTTCCAGATTTTGAAGGATATGCTCCGAGCTTGTGTCATTAATTTCGGAGGCTCGTGGGACCAGTTTTGCCTTTAGCAAAGTTTGCCTGCAATAGCAGCTACCAGTTCAGCATTCAGATGGCTCCATATAAGGTATTGTATGGTAGGCGATGTCGGTCTCCAGTCGGATGGTTTAAGTCGGGAGAGGCGCAGTTATTGGGTACAGACTTAGTTCTAGAGGTCTTAGATACGGTCAAGATCATTTAGGGGAGGCTGCGTTCAGCTCAGTCTAAGCAGAAGAGTTATGCATGCCGTAAGGTCTGAGATGTAGATTTTATGTTTTGTGAGTGGGCATTGCTCCGGGTGTCGCCTATGAAGAGCGTGATAAGGTTCGGAAAGAAGGGAAAGCTTAGCCCTAGGTATATTGGTCTATTTGAGATCCTTGATCGAGTGCGAGAGGTGGCTTATAGACTTGCATTTCCACCTAGCTTATCAGTCGTGCATCCGGTTGTTCATGTATCTATGCTTCGGAGGTATCACGACGATCTTACACATAGGTTAGACTTCAGCACTATCCAGTTGGATAAGCATTTATCTTATGAGGAGGAGACGGTAGCTATTCTAGACCGGCAGGTTCATCAGTTGAGATCTAGGAGTTTTCCCTCTGTTTGTGTCCAGTGGAGAGGTCAGCCCCTTGAGGCCTCGACCTGGGTGTCCGAGTTTGATATGTTGAGCAGCTATCCATATTTATTTTCTGACTCATGTACTTTTTCTTTTGTCCGTTCGAGGATGAACGGTTATTTTAGAGGTGGAGGATGTGATGACCCAAAGAATCATCACTTGTTTCCTCACTCATTCCGTGCTTTTGAGGCCTTGAAAACTTCATTTTTATTTTCCTAGATTTGCGTGCATAGTCCGGGCGCATCCGAAAAACTTTTATGTTAAAATGCGTGAATTCTGTAAAGAATTTAAAGAATTTTGATATTAATATGATTAAATTTTACTTCGGTTAATATTTTTGGTAAACAGACCCGGACCCGAGATTGGACAGTCCCAAAGGGTCCGTAAAAACAATATGGGACTCAGGCATGTGCCTAGAGTCAAAATCTGAGGACTAGAACCCAAGTAAAAGAATTTTTCTGTTAAATTGTTTTTCTAAAATTGTTAAGGAAAATGTAAATGAAAATTGATTAAAAGACTGTGGTATCGGGCTCGTATTTTGGTTCCGATGCCTGGTACAAGTCTTATATATTGTTTAAGCGCTTTATGTGAAGTTTGGTCGAAGTCGTTTGACAAGTTTCGGACCTAAATATCTAAAGTTGGAAGTTTATGAAGTTTGAAATAAAAATGATGATTTTGAGGCTTGATTTGATGATTTTGATGTTAATTTGGCGATGTGATAGCTCGAGTAAGTTCGTGAGATGTTGTTAAGTTAGTGTCTGTGTGTTTGGTTAGGAGCCCCGAGGGCTCGGGAGTGATTCAGGGGTGGCTCGGAGTGTTTTTGGCCTTAGAAAGTGTTGCAGAAATCTGACTGTTGTTGCCCAGTTAATTGCTCTATGCGATCGTATATCCATTCCCGCGATCGTATAGAGTAAAAAAATTTCTAGAGCCTAGTTGTTCTATGCAAACGCATTCCCACCTTTCGCGTTCGCACAGTGTAAGCCTCAGATGCCAAAAGATTTCCCTATGCGATCGCAACACTGCTTCCGCAATCGCATTTCTTACCACACCTGACCATATGTGACCGCAATCTGTGACGACCCAAAGGGTCATCACCTATTTAATTAATCATTTCGAGCTTCTGAGGCCTTAAAAACCTCATTCTATGTTGCCTCGATTTACGTGCACGATCCGAGCATGTAGCCGGAAAGATTTTTTGATAGAAAATATGAATTCTATGAGAAATTTGGATAAAAATGATATTAATATTGATATGGTTGACTTCGGTCAACATTTTTGGTAAACGGATCCGGACCCGAGATTGGATGGTCCCGAGAGGTCCGTAGGAAAATATGGGACTTGGACATGCGTCCGAAGTCGAATTCTGAGGCCTAGAGCCCAAGTTATGAATTTTTATGTGAAATTGTTTTTGATGTAATTGTTAAAGGAAATAAATTAATTGACCTTGGTATCGGGCTCGTATTTTGGTTCCGACGCCCGGTACAAGTCTTAAATATTATATATGTGATTTCTGTAAAGTTTGGTGACATTCGGATGTCGTTTGAGATGTTTTGGACCTTGAGTTCCAAGTTAAGAAGTTTTGAAAATCAAAAGTATGAAAATCATGAGTTTGAGGCTTGATTTGATTAAAACGAAGTGATATTGGCGATGTGATCGCACGAACAAGTTCATAACGTGTTTTTGAGGTTATGTACATGTTTGGTTTGGAGCCCGGGGGGCTCGGGTAAAGATTTGATAGGCCGTTGGATGAAATTCTGAATTTTTGAACTGCTGGTTTTGCACCCAGCTGTTGGCTTCGCAATTGCGAAGTATTTCTCGCAATTGTGAAGGGGACAGTGTAAGGCAAGGCTCGCAAATGCGAAGCTTTATCGCAAATGCGAAGCCCCCTTTGACCCAGCCATGTTCGCAAATGCGAACAATTGTTCGCATTTGCGAAGGTCCCCAGTGCCTGCCTATGTTCGCAAATGCGAACAAAAGTTCGCAAATGCGAACATTCCCCATACTGCCTTGGTTCGCAAATGCGAACCATTGTTCTCAAATGCGAACACTGCCTTATACAGCATGTGTTCGCAAATGCGAACATTAGTTCGCAAATGCGAACATCCCTTTGTCTGCCAGTGTTCGCAAATGCGAACAAATGTTCGCAAATGCGAACTTCCCAGCCTTAGCTTAATTTTCAAACTCCAGAAATTGGTCGGGGTTCACAATTGCGAACCCATGTTCGCAAATGCGAACACAGAGACCTGAAAAACCACGAATTTCAGTCATTTCTTCACTTTTTACAAAACCAAAACACTCATTTGCGATTCTTCAAGGATTTCTTCTTCATCAAAACGATTGTAAGTCACTTTTTACTTAATTCTTTCAATTCCTAACATCATTAAACATGTTTTTCATAAGAAATCAAAGATTTTCATGGTAGAATTCTTGTTTTTGTTAGAAAATAGGGTTTTTCATAAATTGGGGAATTGGACCTCGAATTGAGGTCCGATTTTGAAACAAATCATATACATGAACTCGTGGGGGGATGGGTAACCGGATTTTGGTCCTAACCCCGAGTTCCGACCATGTGGGCCCGGGGTTGAAATTTACTATTTCGGGCAGAATGTTGTAAAAGTTGTATTTGGTCTTAAGAATTAGTTTGTTGAGTATAATTGATGATATTAAATCAATTGTGTATAGATACGGTTGGATTGGAGCCAAATTGAAAGAAAAGACATTTCCACGGATTGAATTGTTCATAAGCATTCGAGGTAAGTGTTTGTTCTATCCTAGCTTGAGGGAATAGGATTATGTGTTATGTGTTATGTGATCGAGTGCGGTGTATGGGGTGTGGTGACGAGCATCCATACACTGGCGTCTAGTATGACCGTGAGTCATTGAAAAATGATTATTTTGAGATATATTACAGATGAATTGTAATTGTTCTCACTTGTTGGGACTTGTTGTGAAGATAATTATTGATTGCCCTTGATGGGACGGTTTATGAATTACTGTTTCTTTCTTTGCCCTTAACTGTGATTGTTATTTGGGTGAGGAAGAGTGATAATGCACGAAGGGTGATGCCGTGCCATGTTTATTTATTTATGCACGAAGGTTAATGCCGTGCCATGTTTATTTATTGATTATGCACGAAGGATCATGCAGTGCCTGTTATTGAACCATGTACGAAGGATCATGCCGTACTATGGATGTGAGGATGAGAGTAAAAGCACGAAGGGTGATGCCATGTACTTTATTTGTTTATTTGGTGAGGATGAGAGTAAAAGCACGAAGGGTGATGCCGTGCAACTGCTTGCTATTTCTTGAATTGATATTACTTGTGTTTACATTATACTTTGTTTTTCCTTGTGAAATTATTAAGTGTGGTTAATTGTTGAATTCTTTAAGATACTCCTTATTGTGTTATTACTTGATTATTTCTTGTTATTTTGTGGTACACATATATATATTGAATTGCACGGGTTTATGTGAGTGTCTGGTCCTAGGCTTGTCACTACTTCGCCGGGATAGGCCAGGCACTTACCAACACATGGGGTCGGTTGTGCTGATGCTACACTTCTGTGCGTTTTTGCACAGGTCCAGGTTACGATCAGGAGCAGCAGCAGTAGTAAATAGATTGCGTGGGAGTTGATCATATTTGAGACCGAGGTAGCTTGCAGACGTCCGCAGGCCCGGCGTCTCTTTCTTTATTTATGTTATTAGCTGGAGTCTCTTTGTTCCGAGACAAACAGAATTGTGTTATATTTCTTTCGGACTTTTATGTGTAGTATTCCATAGTAGTTTGTGAGTTGGTGACTCCACGTCTTGGGTAGAGGATTTCAGTATGATTTTCACTTTGTAATTAGTTATCTCCATTTCGATAAAGTATTCCGCATTTATTTAATTAAAATTGTGTTAAAAACAGGATAGTATGAATACGGTGGCTTGCCTAGCTACCACGAGTAGGCGCCATCACGATCCCGATATTGGGGGAAAAATCCGGGTCGTGACAAGTTGGTATCAGAGCTCTAGGTTACATAGGTCTCACCACTCACGAACAAGCTTAGTAGAGTTTGAGAGGTAGGTACGGAGACGTCCGTACTTGTCCTCCAAAGTCTATTGAGTTAGGAAAGAGTCTCTCATTTGTTCTTTCTTGTCGTGCGACTTGTTCCTCAATTACTGATTGAATTTCTATTCTGTCCTTTCGCAGATGGTGAGGACACGCGCTTCTTCGTCCGCTGACCAGCAGCCCGAGCCCCAAGCAGCTCTTGTGAGGGGCAGGGGCCAAGGCCGTATCAGAGGCCGTGGTAGGGGTAGAGATCAGCCCCAGGCAGCTACCCCAGAGGTGGAGCCTCATATTGAGATTGACGAGGAGGTTCCAGTCCCAGCAGCTCCAGTGGGCCCAGCTCAGGTCCCGGGAGAGGCTTTATTTACCCCGGATCTTCGGGATGCTTTGGTCGGAATAGCGGGATTTATGGACAGCATTGCCAGAGCGGGCTTATTATCGGTTGCACCAGCTGCTTCTCAGGCTGGAGGAGGGGCCCAGACTCCTCTTGCTCGTACTCCGGAGCCAGTAGCTCCTCAGCCTCATGCACCAGTGGTTCAGCCAGCTGTGGCCACTCAGTCAGGTACCAGAGCTCATGCAGGTGATGGAGCGGCCATGACTTCTGATTCGTTATGGAGGCTTGATCGGTTCTCCAAGCTATTTACCACTACATTTAGTGGAGCCACATCAGAGGATCCTTAGGACTTCTTATTCAGTTGCCATGAGATTCTCAAGACTATGGGGATCGTGGAGACAAACGGAGTTGACTTCTGTACCTTCAGGCTTGCAGGATCCGCCAAGACTTGGTGGAGAGATTGTTGCTTGACTCGACCAGCAGGGTCCCCAGCTTTATCATGGGACCAGTTTGCGGAACTATTTATGGAGAAGTTTCTCCCTGCTACTCAGCGGGATGTACTTCGGAGGCAGTTTGAGCGTCTCCATCAGGGCACTATGACAGTTACACAGTATGAGACGAGATTTATCGACTTGGCTCGTCATGCAGTGGTGATACTGCCCACGGAGCGGGAGAGGGTCCGCAGATTTATAGATGGGCTTAATCAGCCGATTAGACTCCGGATGGCTATGGGCGTGGGGAGTGACATATCATTTCAGGAGGCAGCCAATGCAGCACGCAGAGTTGAGATGGCTCTTGCTAGGGGAGGCGGTTATTCTTCAGATAAGAGGCCTCGTCATTCGAGCAGGTTTGGTAGTTCTTCCTCTGGTGGTAGAGAATCCTTTGATAGAGGCCAGTCCTCCAGGCCCTTTCATTCCGCCCTTCAGGCTTCACAGGGTGGACCAGGTGATCATGGTTTTCGGGGGCATTATTCAGACCAGCCTCTTATTAATGCTCAGCCTCTTCAGAGTGTTCGTGGAGGCCATTCAGGTCGTCAGGGCCAGCAGCCCTATCAGTCTAAGAGTTGCTACGGTTGTGGTGACCCAGGTCATTTTATCAGGAATTGCCCTATAGCAGCGGGCAACTCTCAGCAGCGAGGTCCTCGTCCTATGATTCAGGCCCCAGCTGACCCTCAGCCTGCCCAGCCAGCCAGAGGCGGGGGTAGAGATTATAGAGGTGTAGGTCGAGACCGTAGAGGTGGAGACCGTCCAGCGAGAGGTAGAGGTCAGCCAGTTGATGGTCGTCCTAGAGACGCAGCTCAGAGGGGAGGTGCAGATCCCCGATTCTATGCTTTACCAGCCAGGCCAGAGGCAGAGGCATCAGATGCCGTGATTACAGGTACTATTCTTGTGTGTGGCAGAGGTGCTTCAGTATTATTTGACCCTGGATCTACAAATTCCTATGTGTCTTCCTACTTCGCACCGTATTTGGCTGTGCCCAGCTATGCTCTGGATATTCCAGTTTATGTGGCTACACCAGTGGGTGACTCCATTGTAGTCGATCGGGTGCATCGTTCGTGCGTAGTTATATTTGGGGGTCTTGAGACCCGTGTTGATCTGTTGCTTTTGGACATGGTAGATTTTGATGTCATATTGGGGATGGGCTGGTTGTCCCCATACCATGCTATTCTTGATTTCCATGCTAACACTATGACCTTAGCCTTGCCAGAATCACCCCGACTAGAGTGGAAAGGTACCTCAAGCCACTCCGTTCGCACTATTATTTCCTATGTTAAGGCTCGACGTATGGTCGAGAAGGGGTGTCTAGCTTATCTGGCTTATGTTCGTGATTCCAGCGCAGAAGTTCCTTCCATTGAGTCAGTCCCTATTGCACGGGAGTTTCCTGAGGTTTTTTCTTCAGACCTGCCGGGCATGCCACCCGACAGGGATATTGATTTCTGTATTGATCTGGCACCGGGCACTCGGCCCATCTCTATTCCACCCTATCGTATGGCCCCGCCGGAGCTAAAAGAGTTGAAAGATCAGTTGCAGGACCTTCTTGAGAAGGGCTTTATCAGGCCCAGTGTTTCCCCCTGGGGAGCACCTGTATTATTTGTAAAGAAGAAAGATGGCTCGATGCGGATGTGTATTGATTACCGGTAGTTAAACAAGGTGACTATCAAAAATAAATATCCACTGCCGAGGATTGATGATTTGTTTGACCAGCTCCAGGGAGCGAGGGTATTCTCTAAGATAGACTTGAGGTCAGGCTACCATCAGTTGAAGATCAGGGCGGCTGACATTCCTAAGACGGCCTTTCGCTCTAGATATGGGCATTATGAGTTCTTGGTCATGTCCTTCGGGTTGACCAATGCCCCGGCAGCATTCATGGAGTTGATGAATCGGGTATTCAGGCCTTACTTAGATCTGTTCGTGATAGTCTTCATAGATGACATCCTGGTGTACTCCCGCAGCCAGGAAGAGCACGAGCAGCACCTCAGAGTGGTTCTTCAGACTCTGAAAGATAACCGGCTATATGCCAAATTTTCTAAATGTGAGTTCTGGCTGAGTTCGGTAGCATTTCTGGGTCACATTGTATCAGTGGAAGGTATTCAGGGTGGACCCAAAGAAGATTGAGGCAGTCCAGAATTGGCCTCGACCAGCTTCAGTGAGCGAGATCCGGAGTTTCTTGGGGTTAGCAGGTTACTACCGTTGATTTGTAGAGGGGTTCTCTTCTATTGCTGCCCCGATGACCAGGTTGACCCATAAGGGTACCCAGTTCAAGTGGTCAGATGAGTGTGAGGCGAGCTTTCAGAAGCTCAAGATAGTTTTGACTACAGCACCAGTGTTGATATTACCTACAGGTGCAGGGCCTTACACAGTTTACTGTGATGCATCTCGTGCAGGGCTTGGAGCGGTATTGATGCAGGATGGTAAGGTTATCGCTTATGCTTCGAGGCAGTTAAAGATACATGAGAAGAATTATCTAGTTCATGATCTTGAATTAGCAGCAGTGGTTCATGCCTTAAAGATCTGGAGGCATTATCTATATGGTGTGACATGTGAGGTGTACAATGATCACAAAAGCCTACAGTACTTGTTCAAGCAGAAGGAGTTGAATCTACGACAGCGGAGATGGTTAGAGTTGCTAAAAGACTATGATGTTACTATATTATATCACCCAGGTAAGGCCAATGTGGTGGCCGATGCATTGAGTAGAAAGTATGCCGGCATGGGTAGTCTTGCATATATTCCGGTCAATCAGAGACCATTAGCTCTAGATGTCCAGGCCTTAGCCAACTGGTTCGTGAGATTAGACATTTCTGAGCCTAGCAGAGTGTTAGCCTGCACGGTCGCTCGTTCTTCCTTATTAGAGCGTATCCGTGAGAGGCAATTTGATGATCCTCGTTTGCGTGAGTTGAGAGATACAGTACAGCGGGGAGGTGCCACACAGGTAAACCTAGATGATGATGGGGTATTGAAATTGCAGGGTCGAGTTTGTGTACCCAATGTCGAAGGGATTCGAGAGTTGATCTTAGCGGAGGCCCACAGTTTGCGGTATTCCATTCACCCGGGCGCCGCGAAGATGTAGCAGGACTTGCGGCAGCATTATTGGTGGCGGAGAATGAAGAAAGATATTGTTGCGTATGTCGCTCGGTGTCTAAATTGTCAGCAGGTGAAATATGAGCACCAGAGGCTTGGTGGTATATTCCAGAGAATTGAAATTCCCGAGTGGAAATGGGAGCGGATCACAATGGACTTCATTTTTGGACTTCCTTTGACTCGGAGGAAATTTGATGCTATTTGGGTCATTGTTGATAGGTTGACCAAGTCAGCACACTTCATTCCAGTATCTGTCTATTATCTCATATCGGGGTACGTAGTTCACCTCACATTTCTAGATAGCGGTCCAGCAGGAGTTAGGTACCCAGGTCCAGTTGCGTACAGCTTTTCATCCTCAGACGGACGGTCAGTCTGAGAGGACTATTCAGATCCTAGAGGACATGCTCTGAGCCTGTGTCATTGATTTTGGAGGCTCGTGGGACCAGTTTCTGCCATTAGTGGAGTTCACCTACAATAACAGTTACCAGTCTAGCATCCAGATGGCTCCGTATGAGGCGTTGTATGGTAGGCGATGTCGATCACCAGTTGGATGGTTTGAACCGGGAGAGGCTCGGTTGTTGGGTACAGACTTAGTTCGGGAGGCCTTGGATAAGGTCAAGACTATTCAGGAGAGATTGCGTTCAGCTCAGTCCAGGCAGAAGACTTATGCGGATCGTAAGGTTCGAGATGTAGATTTCATGGTTGGTGAACGAGTATTGCTCAGAGTGTCGCCTATGAAGGGCGTGATGAGGTTCGGGAAGAAGGGCAAGCTCAGCCCTAGGTATATTGGTCCATTTGAGATTCTAGATAGAGTGGGAGGGGTGGCTTATAGATTAGCTTTGCCGCCTAGCTTATCAGTCGTGCATCGAGTTTTTCACGTATCTATGCTTCGGAGATACCACGGCGATCCCACACATGTGTTAGACTTCAGTACTGTCCAATTGGACAATGATCTATCTTACGAGGAGGAGCCGGTGGCTATTCTAGACCGGCAGGTTCGACAGTTGAGGTCGAAGAGTTATCCTTCTGTGCGTGTTCAGTGGAGAGGTCAGCCTCTTGAGGCATCGACCTGGGAGTCCGAGTCTGATATGCGGAGCCGCTACCCACACTTGTTTCCTGACTCAGGTACTTCTTTCTTTTGTCCGTTCGAGGACGAACGGTTGTTTTAGAGGTGGAGATTGTGACGACCCAAAGGGTCATCACTTATTTTATTAATTATTTCGAGCTTCTGAGGCCTTGAAAACCTCATTCTATGTTGTCTCAATTTACGTGCACGGTCCGAGCATGTAGGCGGAAAGATTTTTTGATAGAAAATATGAATTCTATGAGAAATTTGGATAAAAATGATATTAATATTGATATGGTTGACTTCGGTCAACATTTTTGGTAAACGGATCCGGACCCGAGATTGGATGGTCCCGAGAGGTCCGTAGGAAAATATGGGACTTGGACATGCGTCCGGAGTCGAATTCCGAGGCCTAGAGCCCAAGTTATGAATTTTTATGTGAAATTGTTTTTGATGTAATTGTTAAAGGAAAATGAATTAATTGACCTTGGTATCGGGCTCGTATTTTGGTTCCGACGCCCGGTACAAGTCTTAAATATTATATATGTGATTTCTGTAAAGTTTGGTGACATTCGGATGTCGTTTGAGATGTTTTGGACCTTGTGTTCCAAGTTAAGAAGTTTTGAAAATCAAAAGTATGAAAATCATGAGTTTGAGGCTTGATTTGATTAAAACGAAGTGATATTGGCGATGTGATCGCACGAACAAGTTCATAATGTGTTTTTGAGGTTATGTACATGTTTGGTTTGGAGCCGGGGGGCTCGGCTAAAGATTTGATAGGCCGTTGGATGAAATTCTGAATTTTTGAACTGCTGGTTTTTCACCCAGCTGTTGGCTTCGCAATTGCGAAGTATTTCTCGCAATTGCAAAGGGGACAGTGTAAGGCAAGGCTCGCAAATGCGAAGCTTTATCGCAAATGTGAAGCCCCCTTTGACCCAGCCTTGTTCGCAAATGCGAACAATTGTTCGCATTTGCAAAGGTCCCCAGTGCCTGCCTATGTTCGCAAATGCGAACAAAAGTTCGCAAATGCGAACATTCCCCATACTGCCTTGGTTCGCAAATGCGAACCATTGTCCGCAAATGCGAACACTGCCTTATACAGCATGTTTTCGCAAATGCGAACAAATGTTCGCAAATGCGAATTTCCCAGCCTTAGCTTAATTTTCAAACTCCAAAAATTGGTCGGGGTTCGCAATTGCGAACCCATGTTCGCAAATGCGAACACAGAGACCTGAAAAACACGAATTTGAGTCATTTCTTCACTTTTTACAAAACCAAAACACCCGTTTGCGATTCTTCAAGGATTTCTTCTTCATCAAAACGATTGTAAGTCACTTTTTACTTAATTCTTTCAATTCCTAACATCATTAAACATGTTTTTCATAAGAAATCAAAGATTTTCATGGTAGAATTCTTATTTTTGTTAGAAAATAGAGTTTTTCATAAATTGGGGAATTGGACCTCGAATTGAGGTCCGATTTTGAAACAAATCATATACATGAACTCGTGTGGGGATGGGTAACCGGATTTTGGTCCTAACCCCGAGTTCCGACCATGTGGGCCCGGGGTTGAAATTTACTATTTCGGGCAGAATGTTGTAAAAGTTTTATTTGGTCTTAAGAATTAGTTTGTTGAGTAGAATTGATGATATTAAATCAATTGTGTATAGATACGATTGGATTGGAGCCAAATTGAAAGAAAAGACATTTCCACGGATTGAATTGTTCATAAGCATTCGAGGTAAGTGTTTGTTCTATCCTAGCTTGAGGGAATAGGATTATGTGTTATGTGTTATGTGATCGAGTGCGGTGTATGGGGCTGTGGTGACGAGCATCCATACACTGGCGTCTAATATGACCGTGAGTCATTGGAAAATGATTATTTTGAGATATATTACAGATGAATTGTTATTGTTCTCCCTTGTTGGGACTTGTTGTGAAGATAATTATTGATTGCCCTTGTTGGGACGGTTTATGAATTACTGTTTCTTTCTTTGCCCTTAACTGTGATTGTTATTTGGGTGAGGAAGAGTGATAATGCACGAAGGGTGATGCCGTGCCATGTTTATTTATTTATGCACGAAGGTTAATGCCGTGCCATGTTTATTTATTGATTATGCACAAAGGATCATGCCGTGCCCTGTTATTGAACCATGTACGAAGGATCATGCCGTACTATGGATGTGAGGATGAGAGTAAAAGCACGAAGGGTGATGCCGTGTACTTTATTTGTTTATTTGGTGAGGATGAGAGTAAAAGCACGAAGGGTGATGCCGTGCAGCTGCTTGCTATTTCTTGAATTGATATTACTTGTGTTTACATTATACTTTGTTTTTCCTTGTGAAATTATTAGCTGTGGTTAATTGTTAAATTCTTTAAGATATTCCTTATTGTGTTAATACTCGATTATTTCTTGTTATTTTGTGGTACACTATATATATTGAATTGCACGGGTTTATGTGAGTGTACGGTCCTAGGCTTGTCACTACTTCGCAGGAATAGGCCGGGCACTTACCGGCACGTGGGGTCGGTTGTGCTGATGCTACACTTCGTGCGTTTTTGCACGAGTCCAGGTTACGATCGGGAGCGGCAGGCAGCGGTAAATAGATTGCGTGGGAGTTGATCGTATTTGAGACCGGGGTAGGCTTGCGGACGTCGCCGGGCCGG